>SJYV01000585.1:0-169607 GCA_006410875.1 Neotragus pygmaeus | reverse complement strand
AAAAAAAAAAAAAGAAATCACAGGTCTCTGTGTAGTGATTAAAAAAATCATGGAATTATAACAATGAACTGTAAATGTCTTCTGTTCATTTTACAGTTAACAACAAAAAAAATGGAGGTGTGGGCTCCACTGTTTTCCTTTTTAAGATGATTATGATTTCCTTGGGCAAGAACTTTAGCTCACCAAAGTGTGTTCTGAGGTGCCTGAAGACAAAAGACCTAGGAATGCCATTGTGCTTATAAAAATAACATCAACATATACAGATAATAATATACCCTTGTACAAACTCATGAGACATTCTTACACTGCATTCTGCAACAAGTGCCTATCTGGGCAGTACTACTTACAGGTACTTTCTTCTGTGTGACAATCACTGCACAATCTTTCCCTCTGACAGCTACTGATGTAAGGCCACCCTGGTTAATAGCCTTAAAAGCATATTCTGGAAAATAGAACAGTTTTTTAAAAATGTGAAATAAATGATCATAGATCCATGCAACTGAGTAATAAACAGTTATTAAAAATAAACAACTTGATTAACATGGAATGCCATCTAAGACACACAAAATCAAAATAATAATGATAATAATAAACCATGATTAAACCAACTGTATTTCTTTTCATTTTGATCATTTTCATCAGGAGCAAACACCAAATTTCCAATAAACAATTTTTATCATATCAAATCTTTATCAATTGTTTTATCATTAAAAGAAATCTGTTTTATAGCCATTATTCCTACCACGTTTGGTTTTCCTGGGTCAAATTTAGGTGCTCTACATTTTCTCAAGATTTACTATTTCTGTTAACTTTTGGTCAATAACTTTAATTGATTGTATGCAGCTTTAATTGCTGTTAGATTACTCTGTCTCTTTTACCCTGTCTACCAAGTTGAATATTTCTGGATCATGTTTTTTTGCAACTTGCACGTTACCTACACTATTGGATTCTTTAGTTTACCTATAACAAACTATACAGCTTGTGTACTTCTCTAGTTGCTGTCAAACCACTCCCAGGTTAAAACAGCTGATCAAAGTGATTTATAAAAACCAACTACTTTGCTACTACGTGGTTTAGCTGAGACTGCCTAAGGAGAGCAGAATTACAGATGAGACTATCCCTTTCAATGTTATTTATTCTGTAATATTTAAACTTAATAAAAACATATTTTGTGATCAGGAAAACTGCAACAAAAGTTAATATATGCTCACTGTAGAAAATACAGAAGAAAAAAAATCACTCACTACTCCAGTTGTTATTTACATCTGACACATAATAAATGCTTTCAAAATTCTGTCAAGTATTACTCTGCACACAAGGTCTGAGGCCTGGTCTCATTTGGTTCAAAAAGCCACTGGTGNAGAAGAAAAAAAATCACTCACTACTCCAGTTGTTATTTACATCTGACACATAATAAATGCTTTCAAAATTCTGTCAAGTATTACTCTGCACATAAGGTCTGAGGCCTGGTCTCATTTGGTTCAAAAAGCCACTGGTGATGAGGTTCATCTAAGGAAGTTATTACCTATGACACCAAAGAATTTCCTTTAATAGGAGCTGTGATAAAAATCCTTTATCAAATTACAATAACTTGTTTTTACCATCTCATTACACCACAAATAATTTCTAAAATATGTTTCATAATGCTTCTCGGTTCTGTTTCTCATATGGTCAATAAAGGCTGTACCAGATCAATCCTCCAGACAAACTATAAACTCTAGCCAAAACAATAACTGCCCAAAGATACCAGAGAGGGGCCAAAAGTACACAGATTCTAGAGAGGGAGTTAGTGCCTGAAGAAAGGAATGGAGTGGGGTCAACCTCCCATTTTCATGATTTACAGCTTGCCTGCAGGCCCCAGTCTGGGCTAAACACCCACAGAAAATTCAGTCCTTTTGACCTGCAGATCTAGAGAACAGTTTGGGGGAGTAATCACAGCTGCTGGAGAATGAGGGAGAAGAAAGGAGAGAGGGAGAGCCTCAGTGTCTTTACTGCTCAAATCTCTGCTGATTCCACAACCACACATAACAAAAGACAAGACCCCAAGCATCTTAGCTAGGATAAAAGAACTGAAGTGAGATTTAAGCTGCCATCAATTAACTGCCCGCTAGAAGGAGGAACATAACAAAATCCAGTCTTTACAACCCAACATTTACAAATGCCCAGGATATAATCCAGAATTGCTCAACATACTAAAAAAGAAAACAAAACATAGTTAAATGTGATCTACTTATAGAAGACCAACCCTGAGATGATCCAGATATTGTATTAGCAGGCAAATTTATTAAAACTATGTTCAGTGACATAATAAAAATATTCAAACTGAAGAAATCTCAGTAAAGTACAAAAGAACCAAGTAGAAATTACAAAACTAAAAAATACAATTTAAAATTTAAAAATTCACCAAATGGACTTAACTGCAGAATGGAGATAATATAGCAAAGAGTATGAAAAATGAATCAAAGTACACTTTTTGTTTTTTGCCTTGCTACATGACAATGTAGGGTCCAGTTCCTGGACTAGAGATAGAATCTGTGCCCCTGTAGTGGAAGCAGAGTCCTAACCAGTGGTCCACCTGGGAATTCCCTACCCAATTTTAAACAAGAGAAAACAGGTTTAAAAATACTAGTCTGCAGATTAACATCAACAGGTATAAGTGTGCTTAACTAGAGAAAAAAGAATGAGACCCAAAACAGAAACAAACAAAAATTTGAGAAATAACTGTTAAAATGTTCCAAATTTGGCAGAAGACATAAAATTCCATATTGAAGATCCAGCAAACTCCAAGCAGGATAAATAAAAAGAAACCTGACTCATCACAGTCAAATTCCTGAAAATCAAAAGCAGAGAAAACTTTGAGAACAGAGAAAAAGAACAGATTATAAACAAGAGAACAATGATTTAAATTCCATGGATTTCACCTGAAGATAGTGGATCATCCCTAAATTGTGGAAAGAAAAACCATCAATTCAGAATTCTATTTTCAACAAAAACATCCTTCAATAATGAAAGTAAAACAGACACTTCCAGATCTGCAACAAAAATGCTAAAAGTAGTTCTCTGGGCTGAAGGAAAATAGTACCAAGAGAAAACTCCAATCTTCAGAAATGAGAAACATCAAAAAATGGTAAATATATGGATAAATATAAAAGACTTATTTTATTCTCTTTAATTCTTTAAAAATACATAACAAAAATGATAACATTTATGGAGTTTGTAAAATATGGAGATGTATTCCTTATAGAAGGAAAGGGAGTAAGTTGACTTACAATGTTTTAAGGCTTGTACATTTTTTGTGAAATGATAAACATTAACCCTAAGAAAGATGGGAAGAAATTAAGCATATATATTATAATCCTTAAAACAAGGCTAAAAAATGCTAAGATGTAGCTAAAACGGTAATAGATTAAAATGAAATCCCCAAAACTGTTCAAATAACCAAAAAGAAGGCAAGGGAGGAGGTACTGAGGAAAAAACAAGCAAACAAAACAGAGAAAAACAGAAATAAATGAAATGGTAAGTTAAAATCTAACCATGTCAAAAAAGAGAAATCTAATCATGTTAACAATTGCATTAAATGTTAATAGATGAAATATTCCAATGAAAAGCATAAACTGTCAGAACGGATAAAAAAGCAAGACTCAAAATATATGCTGACAATTGGAGACACACTCTACAAAATGGATGAAAAAAGTCGATTAGCCTGGGATGGAGTGGGCACACAGGGGAAATGGATGGTATTGCAAAGTGCTAGAAACCCTATATTTTGGAAATTTTTTAAATTTGAAAATTTAAAACCATACTTTAAATAATCCATAGGTCCAAGAAGTAATCACAAAGGAAATTTTAAAATATTTTGAACTGAAGAGTAATGGTAAAACACAGTAAAACTTGCAGGATGCAGCTCAAAGGGTTCTGAAGGAATTTTACCACTATGGTGGACGGATCCTAAGGTGGCCTCCTCACAACAATACCTGCTTCCTGGTGTTTACATCTCTGTGTAATCCCCTCTCCTGAGTATGGGCAAAATCTCTAACTCCCTTCTAACTAAATACATTAAAGGTGATGGGATGGCACCTTCCTGATTACATTATGTAAGACTATCTTGCTAGCAGACTCACTCTAGACCTTCTTCCTGCTTGACTGGTAAGTGGCTCCATGGCAAGAAACACTGGTGGCCTCTGGTGAAGTCAGTCAGTCAGAAAGCAGCTAGGGCCCCCAGTTCTACACTGCAAACCTAAGTTTCTACTTTAAGAAGCTAGAAAAAGGCAAAATAAAACCAAATTTAAAAAAAGAAATAATAAAGATCAGAAATCAATGAAATAGACATAAAAGAGGACATGAGCAAAGTCAAAAATTGATTGTTTGAAAAATAAACCAACAAAATTATAAACCCTTTCTTTGGTATACTGAAAAATAGTCCCCAAATGATATCCATGTACTAATTCCTAGAACCTGCAAACATTACCATGTACAGCTTCTTTCCCCCAAAAAACTCTCTGCACACGTGATTAAGTTAATCTTGAGATGGGGAGATTATTCTGATGGTCTCTAAATGCATTCCTATGTATCCTTATTAAGAGAGACAGATGGAAACTTTTCACACAGAGAGAAGAAGGTGCTATGAAGGAAGAGCAGAGAGATTTGCAAATGCTGGTCTTGAAGATTAGAGGGATGGAGCAGGAACCACAAGCCAAGAAATCCTGGTAGCCTCTCGAAGTGGACAAGACGAGAAGCATTCTTCCCTAGAGCCTCCAGACAGAATGGCCCTGCTTGACACTCTGATCTTGGTCCAATGATACAGATTTTAGACTTCTGGCTTCCACAACTGTGAGAGAATAAATTTCTGTTGTTTTAAGCAACCAGGTTTGTAGTAATTTGTTATAGCAGCCACAGGAAACTAATAAAAACCTCTAGCCATACTAATCTAGGAAATTAGAGAATACAAATGACCAGTTAGTTATCAGTAATAAAATGATTATCACTATAGATATTAGAGAGATAAATATTAGGAACAACCTTTTCTATACAGATGTATATCTGGGTCTAATAACTGAGTCACTATCCTTGATCCCAACCCAGGGATTGAACCAGCATCTCCTGTACTAGGAGGCAGATTATCACTGAGCCATGTGGGAAGCCTGTCTATGGATATGGAAGGCTATTAGTTTGCAATTTTTACCATCTCTCTCTTACAATGTACTTTTTGCTTCTTCAAGTCCTCTCTGGACTGCCCTTATTTCACTCTTATTTCCACCTAGCTAAAAACTAAAGCCTGTCCTTCCCCTCAAGTGTCCTCCATTTCCCATGGATACTTTCTCTGATTGTCCTAAAGGGATTCTTCAACCCTTTCTCTGAATTTCCATAGCATTTCCTATTTCACNGCTGAGCACCGAAGAATTAATGTTTTTGAACTGTGGTGTTGGAGAAGACTCTTGAGAGTCCCTTGGACTGCAAGGAGATCCAACCAGTCCATTCTGAAGGAGATCAGCCCTGGGATTTCTTTGGAAGGAATGATCTTAAAGCTGAAACTCCAGTACTTTGGCCACCTCATGTGAGGAGTTGACTCATTGGAAAAGACTCTGATGCTGGGAGGGATTGGGGGCAGGAGGATAAGGGGACGACCGAGGATGAGATGGCTGAATGGCATCGCGGACTCGATGGATGTGAGTCTGAGTGAACTCCAGGGTTTGGTGATGGACAGGGAGGCCTGGCGTGCTGCGATTCATGGTGTGGCAAAAAGTTGGACATGACTGAGTGACTGAACTAAACTGAAGCACCCTATAGTCTAATTATTAGCAAATAATTTTTTTAAAGATACTCCTTTACTTAAAAACACAGAAAATTTTTACCACCATATATGAGAGAGTAGAACAATGAAAGTGTCAGACAAAACAAAGCTGTAAAAACCTAATGGTAATGCCTACAATCTCTTTTTTCCATTTAGGAAAATTAATGTCATCTTAGACCATTATGTTCACTGAGAAGGACAAGTGTGGGATTCACAGTGACTGAGAAATTGTGTTTGCTGAGACAATAAATTATTTTTTAGCACTGCTCTAAAGAGATGAGAAAGCTGCAAAATGTCCAGCCTTATTGAGCCTAGAACAAATTGTTTTTAAACTTCTCTGAGTAGTAAAGGTTATAAATTGGACCTGTACACGGTAATTGTTAAGAAACAACTTATAGAAAAGTAAGCTAATAGGAGCTATAAAGACTAAAGAGTAGAAATTAATAATAAACACCAATAATATTTGCCACTGGGGGGAAAAAAAAGACTCTCATTCTGGCTCTCACATGAAAATTAAAATGTACCTCATGAGCTACTTGAACACTGGTCAGTTGGAAGACCTCACCTCAGGAGAGGCCAAACATCCTCTGCAAGGATATGTCAGTTCATGGGAAGGAGTGACACGTTCATAAACCAAATGGAATTGAATTGCATTTAACCATTAGAAGTACATATGGGCCCAGAAACAAAAAAATAGACTCATGGTTGTCAAGGGGGAGGAATGGATTGGAAGTTTGGAGTTAGCAGAAGGAATTATTATATCGAGAAGGAATAAACAACAAGGTCTTACTGTATAGCACAGAGAACTGTATTCAGTATCCTGCCATAATGGAAACTATAATGGAAAAGAATATGAAAAAAGATATATATATGTGAATCACTTTTCTGTACAGAAGTTAACTCAACATTGCAAATCAACTATACTTCAATAAAATATATTTAAAATTAAAAAGGAATACATGTGGGCCTATCATTTCAAAAGTTGTTTATTATATTTCTACCCAGTTTTGGACACTGAGCTAGGTCCTGGCAATACTGAAGCAAAGAGAAGCAAGCCCTATCCTCAATGATTGATAGCCTAGTGGAGAGACAAATGGGAAAAGTGATAAAAGCCATTCCTTAGAATGACAGTTCTTTTTCAGCCAAGCAGAGATGTTCATGGAGAAGAGTAATGCTTTATCTAGTTCTAAAGATGAGTAGATAGTTTCACTTGAAAAGACCCTGATGCTGGGAAAGATTGAAGGCAGGAGGAGAAGGGGACAACAGAGGATGAGATGGTTGGATGGCATCACCAACTCAATGGGTGTGAGTTTGAATAAACTCCTGGAGTTGATGATGGATAGGGAGGCCTAGTATGTTGTGGTCTATGCGGTCACAAAGAGTTGGACACAACTGAGTGACTGAACTGAACTGACTGAGACACTTTCCAGCAGGGGCAGAAGTTAAACAAGATTCCTGAAGAAGAAAAACAGGCATCAATTAGAGAAGAATAATGATGTTCAGAGACCAGGCACACAATTCCCCATGAATGTAACAGCATAGATTAGGATGGCTCTGAGGAGCAGCAAGAAAAAAAAGCTGGAAAGACACACAAGAGGTTGTGCTCCATGCAGTGGGGTAGGAGGCATAGAGTTTTGAGGTTGAAAAAACCTTTCCTTTGTCCCATCCCCTTCACTACCAGTTTCCTGATTTGAATAGGATGTTTCCACTTTCTGAGGCTCATTCTCTGTCTCATCTGTAAGCTGAAATCATAAGTACATCCCAGGAGTCATATGTGGAGGAAATATAATGATTATACTAAGCACTTGGTGAGCTGCAAAGCAATACCCTGACATCCATGATTATTTTTATCATCATGCATGCATTACTGCTAAGCTGGATATAAGTGCAGAGCAACCTGCATTTATAAATATATGCCAACCAGGAAAGAAAAATGGTGTTACTGTTTTCAAGTGAATTAGTGGAGGAAAAAGGAGGAGTAAACTAACTTAAGTTGTGAAAACTCACCTGACAGCCGGGAAAATGTTAATTCATTTAACTACACAGTGATCATATGGCTGAGAGCTGTTAAACAGAGCACTGAACACTTCTTAGAGGGCTGATCAGTATAATTCAGTGGTAATCTTATAGGAAACTTTATGAAGCTGCTTCATTTCTGTTGGAAACCTGTTTGCTGTTGGACATGCCCTAGTCCTCTCCCAGGAACAGTGAACCAGTCTTTTTATTGGAAGTGATGGGGAAATATACTGGCTATAACTTCACCACCATCACCATCCTAATTGTGTCTGGTTACCATGGAACCTGGTTATCAGAACAACTATTCACCCATTCTCTGTAAAGACCTTTCTAAGGGACTCTGGTAGGATATAGGTGGTAACCAAAGCCAGGGCTGGCCCAGATACATACATCTGAGCTCTGGCCTTAGCTAAGTCATTAAATATTCAATATTCCTAAATGCTGAAAAGTGACCTCAGTTTTTCAGGCTCTGATTGCTCTGGACACAGGGAAAGAAGGTTAATGTACTCTACTCTATGTTTTTAAGGCTACATGAGTTCACTTATTGAAATGAACACTTACTGAAAGCCTACTGCACAACAGGGACTTTACTAAATGCTCTCCCAGGAGTCCACAGGGCTGTGAGTTGGTTCATCAGGTGTTTATAATGGTTTCCTTCAGTCTCTTGTCTTTCTTTTCAACCATCCAAGAAAGTTTCTCAACTAAAGTTAAATCTTTTTAAAAAGATGCAATTACTGTCTCAAAACTTGTTTCTTTAAAAATAAATGACAAAGCCTTTGCAATATTTCTGAAACAGTGAATCTTACTGCCAAAATAATCTCAGACTTTCCAAGGAACTCTAGTACAGGAACTCATGAAACCAAGCCCCATGGCAAATGTGCTAATAAGTATAAACATCATGTATTAGTGCATTTAAGTGGGAAAAAGATGGACTTTGCATGGGATGGTCTAGGCTCAAAATGTTAATTATTTCATTCATCACATGTATAACTTTGGATGAGTCACTTAATTTCTTTTCTGCAATCATTGCAATATCTGAAAACATCAAGACTACCTCTCAAGGTTATTGTGAAACTCAAATAAGATGAGTATATGTAAAAATTCTTTTTAAGAGCTATAAGTTGTTATTTTCTCATATACCCTTCTTCTAACTCTAAAATGGAAGTATGACCAGTGAAGGTGTGAGTGATAGGATTGGTCTGACAGTTCATGCTGCTTGGGCAGGGGAAATGGGATGGTAGTAGCATACCCACTCAACATACTGGGTGAAGAAAAGCAGAAGAAAATAAAATTGATCAGTCTGAAATAAATTAATTAGGCCAAGGAAGAAGGTACTGCTTTCTTCAAACTCTTTAAAGATTACCTCGAGAAAGCAGGGAAAGACTTGTGAAGGAAGGCAGGAAGAGAATGTGAAGTTCAGAATGCAGAATTAACTGATTACAAAACATCATAGCAGCGTGACTAGTAATTTAGGCTTTGGAATCAGACTAAACTTGTGTCAAATTCCCATTCTGTCATTCTTTCTGAATGAGCTTTGGTAAGTTATTTAATTTTGTCAGGGCTTAGTTCTTATATCAGTATAGATGGAATTAATAACACTACTTGAACAACAAGGTCATACTGAATAGCACAGGGAACTATATTCAATATCTTGTGATAAATTATAATGGAAAAAAACATTTTAAAACTATATATATATATATATATACACCCCTATATATATGTGGAGAAGGCAATGGCACCCCACTCCAGTACTCTTGCCTGGAAAATCACATGGGTGGGGAGGAGCTTGGTGGGCTGCAGTCCATGGAGTTGCTGAGTCAGACATGACTGAGCAACTTCACTTTCACTTTTCACTTTCATGCATTGGAGAAGGAAATGGCAACCCACTCCAGTGTTCTTGCCTGGAGAATCCCGGGGACGGGGAAGCCTGGTGGGTTGCCGTCTATGGGGTCGCACAGAGTTGGACATGACTTAAGCGACTTAGCAGCAGCACACCATATAAATAACTGAATCACTTTGCTGTACAGCAGAAAGTAACACAACATTGTGAATTAATAATACTTCAGTTTAAAAAATACTACCTGTCTCATAGGGCAATTGTGAGAATTAAAGCTAAGATTCCCCCTGGATAATATCTCCAGCAATGGAGAGGGTAAACTGGTATCATCTCAGTTCCCCTGTCTAAAAGCAGCATAAACTCTGGATGGTGCTCCAAGCCAGTGATCTTTACCCACAAAAATCATATGAGGGTGAAACTGAGTCCTTTCTTTGTTTGAGAACTTGTACGTATGATGCTAAGGGAGCAACTAAGGAAGCAGTGTCACCTGGTAAAGAATTCATTCAAAATCCCAGATGATATGCAAAAACATCATCAAGCTACCCATAGCTGGTTGAAGAGGAAGGATCCCAGAAACAGGCTAAGAATGGAGCCAACAGGGAAGAGGAAGAGAGTTAAAACGTGGAGCCACTCTCACCCATGAAGCAGCTGCTGGGATTCTGTGGATGTATGTGCCCAAGACTATGCAGTGGGGATCCTTGGAGCAAATAAAGGCCATGCCAGGGGTAGATGCCCTTTTAAGGCATTAGGTTTGCAGTCACCAAACATTTTCCTGCAAATGCAAGTGCCCTCCACCAGGAATCCTAAAGATGATTTTCTGTCTCTAGTGAAGAACTGGGTCTATGTATATTACTTCTCATCCCTTTAGCTCTAATTATTGTACAGGTCTATGGAGGATAAGATCCCACTCAATCATCCCCTATAGAGTTATTATTTTTGCTAATCTTCTTCTAGGCATTTGGCCAACATGCATTTATCAAGCACCTGCTGTATAGCAGACTTCACTAGTTACCAAGGAACATGGCTCCTGTCCTCAAGGAGCTTACAGACCAGAAATGCTGCCCATCCTACATATAATGTGAATCATGAATGCCCTCTGACATTTTCTAGTCATCACAGTAACAAATGAAAAAATAAAGGGTGAAATTAATGCTTCACATACACAGTAATGTGTGTGTGTGAAGATTCATATACTGCTAATAACTCATAATGCTGTTTTTGTTGTTCAGTCATTAAGTCATGTCCAATTCTTTGTGATACCATAGACTGCAGTACACCAGGCTCCTCTGTCCTCTGCTATCTCCCAGAGTTTGATCAATGTCATGTCCATTGAGTCAACAATATTATCCAACCATCTCATCCTCTGCTGATCTCTTCTCCTTTTGCCTTCAATCTTTCCCAGCATCAGGCTCTTTTCCAATCAGTCAGCTCTTGGCATCAGGTGGCCAAATTATTGGAGTTTCAGTTTTAGGATCAATTCTTCCAGTGAATATTTGGGGTTGATTTTCTTTAGGATTGACTGATTTGACCCCCTTACTATCCAAGGGACTCTCTTCTGGCATCACAATTCAAAAGCATCAATTCTTTGGTGCTTAGTTTTTTTATGATCCAACTCTCATATCCATATATGACTACTAGAAAAACCATAGCTTTGACTGTATGGACTTTTGTTGGTAAAGTAATGTCTCTGGTTTTTAACATGCTGCCTAAGTTTGTCATAGCTCTATTACCAAGGAGCAAGCATCTTTGAATTTCATGGTTGCAGTCACCACCCATAGTTATTTTGGAGTGCAAGAAAAAAAAATCTGTCACTGATTCCACTTTATCCTTCTATTTGCCATGAAGTGATGGGACCAGTTGTCATGATCTTAGTTTTCTGAATGTGGAGTTTTAAACCAAATTTTTCAATCTCCTCTATTCCCCCATGAGGCTATTTAGTTCCTCTTCACTTTCTGTCATAAAGTTGGTGTCATCTGCTCATCTGAGGTTACTGATATTTCTCCTGGTAATCTTGAGTCCAGCTTGTGATTCATCCAGCCTGGCATTTCACATGATACACTCTGCATATAAGTTAAATAAGCAGTATGACAATATACGGTCTTGTACTCCTTTCCCAATTTTGAACCAGTCAGTTGTCCCATGCCCAGTTCTAACTGTTGCATCCTGACCCACATACAGGTTTCTCAAGAGACAGGCAAGATGATCTGGTATTCCCATCTTTGAAGAATTTTCCACAGTTTGCAGTGATCCACACAATCAAAGACTTTCTTATTGTCAATGAAGCAGAAGTAGATGTTTTTCTGCAATTCCCTTGCTTTTTCTATGATCCAATGAATGATGGCAATGTGATCTCTGGTTTCTTGTCTTTTCCAAACCAGATTTGTCCATCTGCAAGAGCAGAGAGCAATTAATAATAGCTCCAGAAAGAATAAAGATGCTAGGCCAAAGTGGAAATGACACACTCACTTGAGGATATGTCTGGCAGTGAAAGTAAAGTCAAATAAGCCAAAGAATAATATTGCACAGGAATGTTAGGTTTATGAATCAAGGTAAATTGGTTATGGTCAAGCAGGAGATTCTTACACTCCAAAATCACTGTGGATGGTGATTGCAGCCATGAAATTCAAACATCTTAGGTATCAGTGAGCTAAAGTGAGTGGGAATAGGCAAATTTAATATCTACTACTGTGGGCAAGAATCCCTCAGAAGAAATTCAGTAGCCCTCATAGTCAACAAAAGAGCTCAAAATGCAGTACTTGGGTGCAACCTCAAAAATGACAGAAAGATCTGGGTTCATTTGCAAGAAAAACTATTCAATATCACAGTAATCCAATTCTATTCCCCAAACATTGATGCCAAAAGCTGAATTCATCTGCTTCTAGGAAGACCTACAACACCTTCTAAAACTAACACCAAAAAAAAAAAAAGTCGTTTTCAACATAGGGGACTAGAATGCAAAAGTTGGAAGTCAAGAGAGATCTGGAATAATAGGCAAGTTTGGCCATGGAATACAAAATGAAGCAGGTCAAAGACTAACAGAGTTTTGTCAAGAGAACATATTGGTCTTAGCAAACACCCTTTTCCAACAATATAAGAGATGACTACACATGAACATCACCAAATGATCAATACCGGAATCAGATTGATTATACTCCTTGCAACTGAAGATGGAGAAGTTCTATACGGTCAGCAAAAACAAGCCCTGGAGCTGACTATGGCTCAGATTATGAGCTTCTCATTGCAAAATTCAGGCTTAAATTGAAGAAAGCTGGGAAAACCACAAGCCATTCAGGTATGACCTAAATCAAATCCCTTATGATTATACAATGGAGGTGACCAATAGATTCAAGTGATTAGATCTAGTAGTGCCTGAAGATTAGATCTTCAGAGTGCCTGAAGAACTATAAACTGAAGCTTGTGACATTGTACAGGAAGCAGTGATCAAAACCATCCCCCCAAAAAATAAATGCAAGAAGGTGAAGTGATTGCCTGAGGGCCTTTACAAATAGCTGAGGAAAGAAGAGAAGCAAAAAGCAAAGGAGAAAGGGAAAGATATATCCAACTGAATGCAGAATTCTAGAGAATAGCAAGGAGAGATAAGAAGGCCTTCCTAAAAGATCAATGTTAATAAATAGAGGAAAACAATAGAATGGAAAACACTAGAGATCTCTTGAAGAAAACTGGAGATATCAAGGGAAAATTTCATGCAAAGATGGGCACAATAAAGGACAGAAATGATAAGGACCTAATAGAAACATAAGAGATTAAGAATAAGTGGCAAGAATACACAGAAGAACAATATAAAAAAGGTTTTATGACTGTGGATAACCCTGAAGGTGTGGTCACTCACCTAGAGCCAGACATCCTGGAGTTTGAAGTCAAGTGGGCCTTAGGAAGCATTACTAGGAACAAAGCTACTGGAGGTGATGGAATTCCAGCTGAGCTATTTCAAATCCTAAAAGATGAGACTGTGAAAGTGCTGCACTTAATATGTCAGCAAATTTGGAAGACATAGAAGTGACCATAGGACAGGAAAGGATCAGTTTTCATTCCAGTCCCCAAGTAGGATAATGCCAAAGAATGTTCAAAGTGAAAGTGAAAGTGTTAGTTGCTCAGTCATGTCTGACTCTTTGCAATCCCATGGACTATAACCTGCCAGGCTTCTCTTTCCACGGAATTCTCCAGGCAAGAATACTGGAGTGGGTTGCCATCCCCTTCTGCAGAGGATCTTACTGACCCAGGAATCAAATCGGGTCCCCAGCATTGCAGGAGGATTATTTACTGTCTGAACCACCAGGGAAACCCTGGTTCAAGAAGGTTCAAACTGCCATACAATGCGTTGTATTAAACCAAACATATCCAAGATATTATCATTTCAACATGTAGTCAATAGTTTTTAATGAGATATATTTTTCCTATTAAGTCTTGAATTTTACACGCACAGAACATCTCAGCCCAAATCAGCCACATTTCAAAAGTTCAGAAAACACACATGCTTAGTGTTTCCATACTAAACAGTGCAGGTACAGTAAAGAAAAATTATTTTAGAAAATAATGACCATATAAATTGACGGAGAAGTCCTGTCCTGTAGGGTTAACAGTGGTATACTGATAATTGTTTAACTCATTACAGAGGGGTAAACAATTTGTACTATTTTCTGAGTTCCATGGTGCCTTAATTGAAATTTTGGGCTAAGTGGGAATTATACCTTCTTCTGGAACCATGAAATTGTCTGTAAGTGCTAATGAAGTAACTTGCCTCTCCTAGAAGGTAACTGCAGAAGGAAGGGCAGATATGTAGGGATATGTAGGGCAGGAATAGAGATGCAGACATAGAGAATCACTTGTGGACACAGTGGGGAAGGAAATGGGGGAAAGAACTGAGAGAGTAGCATTAACATATGTACACTATCATGTGTAATATAGATAGTAGAAAGCTGCTGTGCAGCACGGGCAGCTTGGCTCAGTGCTCTAACGACCTAAAGGTGTGGGGGTGAGTACAAGGGAGGCTCTCAAGGGAAGGGATATATGTATACCCATGGCTGATTCATGTTTTCATACAGCAGAAACCAACATAACATTTTAAATCAATTATACTCTAATTAAAAATAAATTTAAAAAATTTAACTTAAAAAGGAAGTAAGATATAATGTGCTTTTGTTAATGGTCAGGTGATCTGGATTCTAATCTTGGAAATTTAACTACTATAGGGAAGCCCTAGCACTTGTTCTTCTGTAAGACGGAGATTTTAGTGATTGCTATGAAGGAACAAGGGCTTCCCTTGGTAGCTCAGATGTTAAAGAATCCTCCTGCAATGTGGGATACTTGGTTTCCTTCATGCATTTTTTTCTCTTTGTTCCTTCATGCTGTGCTGTGCTTAGTCACTCAGTTGTGTCTGACTCTTCGCAGTTCCATGGACTGTAACACATCAGGCTCCTCTGTCAATGGGTATTCTTCAGGCAAGGATACTGGAACAAAGAGAAAAAATGCATGAAGGAATCCTGCGAGAATTTCTACAAATGTCTAGTTTTATTACTTACTTTTGCAAACTTCAGTCAATGAGTTCTGTAAATAATTCCAGCTTCCCCACTAAGTCAGGAGAGACTAAGGGAAGGAAGGCAGGTAGCCTCTTAAGAAGCCCTAAGGAAGCTCCAGGCTATTGTGCTCATTCTGAAAAGATAAGCAGCTGCCATACTAAGCTTGCCCAGTCCCCAAACACACCAGCTGCCTGAGAAAAGGAGTTTCCTGGAGAGATCATTAATATGTCATTGAAATTTCTACATGTCCCTGTGACTATTAATGTAAAGAAGGGAAGAAACATAGTTTACTAATGATTTCATAACTATCACAAAGCAATGAAGCTTCTCAAATGCATCAATTCAGTTCAGTTCAGTTCAGTTCAGTCTCTCAGTCGTGTCTGACTCTTTGCGATCCTATGAATCGCAACACGACAGGCCTCCCTGTCCATCATCCACTCCCGAAATTTACTCAAACTCATGTCCATCGAGTCAATGATGCCATCCAGCCATCTCATCCTCTATCATCCCCTTCTCCTCCTACCCTAAGTGCTCCCAGCATCAGGGTGTTTTCCAATGAGTCAACTCTTCGCATGAGGTGGCCAAAGTATTAGAGTTTCAGCTTCAACATCAGTCCTTCCAATGAACACCCAGNAAGTTTGGCTTAAAGCTCAACATTCAGAAAACGAAGATCATGGCATCTGGGCCCATCACTTCAAGGCAAATAGATGGGGAAACAGTGTCAGACTTTATTTGGGGGCTCCCAAATCACTGCAGATGGTGACTGCAGCCATGAAGTTAAACGATGGCTGCTCCTTGGGAGAAAAGCTATGACCAACCTAGACAGCATATTCAAAAGCAGAGACATTACTCTGCCAACGAGGGTCCGTCTAGTCAAAGATAATGTTTTTCCAGTAGTGGTGTATGGATGTGAGAGTTGGACTATAAAGAAAGACAAGTGCTGAAGAATTGATGCTTTTGAACTGTGGTGTTGGAGAAGACTCTTGAGAGTCCCTTAGACTGCAAGGAGATACAACCAGTTCATCCTAAAGGAAATCAGTCCTGACTATTCATTGAAGAACTGATGCTGAAGCTGAAACTCCTATTCATTGAAGAACTGATGCTGAAGCTGAAACTCCAATACTCTGGCCACCTGATGTGAAGAGCTGACTCATTTGAAAAGCCCCTGATGCTGGGAAAGATTGAAAGCAGGAGGAGAAGGGGATGCAGAGGATGAGATGATTGGATTATATCACCAACCCAATGGACATGAGTTTGAGTAAACTTCAGGAACTGGTGATGGACAGGGAGGCCTGGTGTGCTGCAGCCCATGGGGTCGCAGAGTCGGACATGACTGAGAGACTGAACCGAACTGAACTGAAAGTAGAGGTGACGGTACAACGTCGGAAGTTTTTCAGGACTATGCCAAGTGTGCAGACATCAGGACAGAAGGAGAAAAGACTGATTACTTCTTCAGAAGGCAGTGGGTGACTCAGATGGTAAAGAGTCTGCCTGCAATGCAGAAGACCTGGGTTCAGCCCCTGGGTTGGGAAGGTCCCCTGGAAGAGGGCATGGCAACCCACTCCAGTATTCTTGCCTGAAGAATCCCCATGGACAGAGAAGCCTGGCGGGCTACGGTCCATGGAATCGCAGAGTTGGGCAGGACTGAGCGACTAAGCAAAAAGAGTTAGACACAACCGGGCACAGCTGTGGAGAGGGGGAGAAGGAGGGTCGCCGCAGCAGAGGGGAGGGTCACAGCCGGGATCGCGTCCATGTGCGCACACCCTCATCCTCACCCCAGCCTCGCATGATAGGTGGGGGCATCATAGCCAGGCTGGGACCTGCTCCCCAAACCCACCTACCCCTGTGCCACGCTCAATAGGACTCTGAGGTAATCACCAGAGCCCCCTGCAGTAAAGATCTGCTCGAATGTTCAGTGAGAGCCAATACATGCCTTTGCTTTGAAGAAAGCTGACTGCTGTGGCATCTGAGCCAGATGGAGAAAAGCAGTGACATGCTCATTGTGGCCAATTGTGTATCTAGCAGCAGATACCCACAGGTAATGATCCCCCAACTCAGAGTGCCCAGAGACTAGTCGGTCACCCAGCCTGCAGAAGCGGACAGAGAAAAAAAGGCATCCCCTTCTGGTGATGCTGCAATCTCTTAGGTGTCTTGAACACAAAAGACTTTCTATATCCACTATTTTATTAGATGCTCACAACAATGTCCCACGACAAGCTCATTTTACAGATTTGAAAACCGAGTTTCAGAGATGTGATAGTCTTGTTCAGAGGCAGGGCTCCCTACTCCCTGCTCCTAGTCTGGTTTTGCATTCACAGTAGTGATGTTTTGCTTCCAGTCTTTCTGTAGGAGACATGCTGAGACTTTGAAGGCCAGGCTCTAATCTCAATCCCCACCTCCGCCTTGTAGAGGTCTCAGGGCATGTCATTTAACCCAGCAGCAACATTTACTCTGTAAATAAAAAAGAATAACAATAATGTGCCCCTGTGATGTCATTGTGGGCTAGCCAATAAAAATGATTAAAAAGCAATTGCAAAAAAAAAAAGCAATTGCCAGCAATTAAAATCAAATACATAATAAGAAAGTAAATAGCTGTGTTTGACTAACTTCCATGGGAATTTAAATATAATTTTTAAAAAAACACCAATCCCTGGATATCCATGTGAGTCAGAGGGAGTCATTAGTGAGACGAAAATAAAAGTGGATTTTCTTGATAGTTTTATTAATAAGAAAAAGAGTAAATGTGTATTGTTTGTCAGAAAAATGAGATTTTCAGGAGCATATGGCAAATTAATCATTAAGACTCTCTTATGGCTCAGACCCACTTAATATGTTCTCTGTGGTGTGTGTACAACAAACCTTCAAAATTACATTACAGTGACTATTAAATGATTCATCAGGGTCACTTCCCCAATAGATTCAGAATCTGGTGCTTATTCATGCTTCTTCCTCACTAAGCTTTATTATCTCAATCATATTTGCCAGTGGCTAATTAGAGGTGATGATATAAGCTAATTGCTAAAATTTTTTAGAACCACGCCAAGTATGTATTTGGGGAAGAGGGGGCATTATATATAGTTCTAGGTTTGGCAGCAGAAGGGGGGCATTGTGATGTTAACAAATGGTGCAGCTGCAGGTCCTGAAGAATTCAGGAGCAGTTTAATATGCAGAGGGTTGGCTGCCTCCCTGGACCTGGGAGCTAGATGCTACTGTAGCTCTTGGTGCCCGGGAACTCACAGGCTAGAACAGGCTCATGCTTTGTGTGGCTTTCAAGTCCCATGGCTTGGATTTGATCCATGAGGACTTTTTCTCTCTTGTAACCCTTAACCACAGCAAGATGGGGAAAATCATGGGGGTGGCAAGTAGAACCGGGCTCACCTGGGATGTCGAAGACTGGAGAGATCAGCCCAGATGGACTCCAGGTGATAAGAAAGTACAGTCTATGAGAGTAGACTTCAAAGAGTAGGAGATCAACAGAACACAAAGACAAGGGGTTCAGGAGAGGCGATACTTGGAAATTCACGAGGGCAACCCCAAGAAGTCTGATGACCGATAATCAAGGCTTATTCTCGAGAACAGGGGTCAGGATCGAGACTGGCCCCTAGGGAGGAAGAAGGTAGAAGGGGGAGGAAGAGAAAAAATAAGGCTGGTCTCAAACGCAAAGAGTACCCTGGTGGCAAGAGAGACGATGCTGAGTCCTCGAGAACAGAAGTTGGATAACTGCTCTTGATCCAGACAACTACCTTGAGAGCCGCCTATTCTTCATGATACTATGTTGGGTTGAGCAACATCCAATGCCCTCAGCATCCATTCCCACTCCGGGTGCACAGTCCCATTCAGAGCAGGCTGGAAATAGACATTACATCTCCCTGTAATGTCTGGCAGGGCTCGCTTGCAGCTAGGGTTTGGTGTACAATTTAGATTCTGCCAGTTAAATGTGCTCATGCCAGATCTGTGTGGGAGAAGTCACGTGGAGACCATTTGTCTTCTATCTTAACTGTTTCTCCAGGCAAGAAAGGTCATGGGGATACAGGACTGTGGTGAGACTGAGAATGCGCCTCCCACGTCTCCACTGCGGGACTGGGATCCACTGAGCACCTTGCTACTGCGCTCGGAAATCCACTCTCACATTCAGCTTCAGAGGCCATGCCTCCTGTGGGCTGAGAATTATCTCATTTTACTAAATTCTCACAAAGAAGCAGAGTTTCTTATTCCTAGCCCCATTTTGCACTTAAAGACGTGAGTATGTGATTTCCCCAAAGTCTCAGGCTAGCCCAGGGCCAGCTCTCCCACCTGATTTATTGTGCACGCACCATGGCTGGATGGCATCACTGACTCCATGGACATGAGTCTGAGCAAACTCTGGGAGACAGTGAAGGACAGGGAAGCCTAGCGTGCTGCAGTCCATGGCGCCACAAAGAGTCAGACATGACTGAGAGGCGGAACAACAGCAATTTGCTATATGCCAAGTGAGGGCCAACACAGAGGTTGTTTCACAAGTTCCTCACTGTAAAGGCATTGCCAGGTAGCACCAGGAGCTCAGCAGGGCTGGGCTGGGCTGGGCTGAAAGGGGACTGAATAAGAAAGCATCATTGTTGTGTGTCTTTTCAATGTTGTTGTTATATCTACAATAATTAGGACTGCCAGATAAAATACACGCCACCCAGTTAAATCTGAATTTCAGATGAATAATTTTCTAGCACAAATATGCCTTAAGCAATATCTGAACATACTTAGACTCAAAAAAAATTATTTGTTGTTTCTCTGAAATTCAGATTTACCTGAGTGTCCTGCATTTTTGTTTGTCTAACAAACCTAACATCATTTAACAAACTCCTCCCAAAGAAACAGGGGGAATTGTTGTCCAAAGCCATAATACGAAATTAATTTCTAAGCATTGCTTAAGATGCAAAGCCAGGCATTCTTAGAAGCAAGATAAGAATACCAACAATAGCTGATTTACTAGGCACCTTTCTACTTGGCAGGCGCTTTCCCAAGGCCTTTCGTGTAATAACTCACTCTAATCTCACAAGCCAATGGGGCAGGCATTACCATGATTCCCGTCTCACATGCAACCAAAACAGAGAGAAATCTGCCCAAGGACAGCTGGCCAGCAAGCCCAAGGGCTGGGCTTCCAGCCATGATGATCTCTTCCTGATTCTGGGTGTTTAACCACTATCTCTTCTCATAGTCAGCAAGGTTCAATTTGCCAAACCAGCCAAGGAATATTCAACTCAGGTGGACACCAGCGTTACAGATTCCCTCTTCATCTGTTCTTTTCCAGCTGCCCCAGTCTAGGCTCGATCTTTCTCCCTGGTTGGCGTCACATCCAGTCTCCTCTGGTTTGACAGTAACCTAACTGGGGACTGTATTTTTAAACTACCATTTTTCTTTGTAAAAAGCATTGCATGTTTATCTTTTGAAATTTTGGAATATAAAACAAAAGCCAAAAAAAGCTGGAAAACTATAGACAGTTAAAAAAAACTTTAAAGCAACTTAATTTCCTCTTTAAACATGCTATAAAGACTTCCAGTCTTCCTATAAAACATATGCTCTTCTGACTTGTTTTTTATACAATATCTGAATCATACCATACAGTTTTGTGGCTTCAATAAACACTGAATATTGTAAACATCTCCTCACAGCCAATCTGTGAGAATGCTATGGACTAAATTCTGTCCTTCCAACATTCATATGTTGATGCCCTAAACCTCAATGAGTCTATATTTGGAGTAAGGAAGACGTTAAGGTTAAAGGAGGTTCTAAACTGCGACCCAAATCCAATGAGGTCAGTGACCTTATAGAAGAGACACAAGAGATTTCCCTGGCAATCCGGGGGCTCCGACTTCACCTTCCGATGCAAGGAATGCGGGTTCAGTCCCTGGTTGGGGAGCTAGGATCCCACATGCCTCAGGGCCAGAAAACCAAAACAGAAAACAGAAACAATATTGTAAAAAATTTGATAAAGACTTAAAAACAGTCCACATTAAAAAAAAAAAAATCTAAAAAAAAAAAAAAAAAACTTCAGAGAGCTGCCTCGCTCTCTCCCTCTGCCTTGTGAAGACACGGCAAGAAGGCAATCCAGGGAGAGAGCCCTCACCAGAAATCCACCCTGCTAGACCTTGGTCTGGGACTTCCAGCCTCCAGGACTGCGAGAAAATAAACTTCTGTTGCTTAAGCCACGTGCGTGTGTGCCTGCTAAGTCGCTTCAGTCGTGTCCAACTCTTCGCAACCCTAGGTGTGTAGCTTGTCAGGCTCCTCTGCCCATGGGATCTCCGGGCAAGAATACTGGAGTGGGCTNCCAGGGAGAGAGCCCTCACCAGAAATCCACCCTGCTAGACCTTGGTCTGGGACTTCCAGCCTCCAGGACTGTGAGAAAATAAACTTCTGTTGCTTAAGCCACGTGCGTGTGTGCCTGCTAAGTCGCTTCAGTCATGTCCAACTCTTCGCAACCCTAGGTGTGTAGCTTGTCAGGCTCCTCTGTCCATGGGATCTCCGGGCAAGAATACTGGAGTGGGCTGCCATGCCCTCCTCCAGGGGATCTTCTCAACCCAAGGGTCGAACCCAAGTCTCTTATGTCTCATGCGTTGGCAGATGGGTCCTTTACTGCTAGCACCTCCTGGGAAGACCCTTAAGCCACACAGTCCTTGGTATTTTGCTATGGCAGCCTGAGCTGACTGGGCTGAGTTAGCTCTCTGACTCACACAGAGAGAACGGGTTTTTCAGAACTGTGTTACTCTCTCTGATGGATATGCTGCTAAGTCACTTCTGTCCAACTCTGTGCAACTACATATATGGCAGCCCACCAGGCTCCCCCGTCCCTGGGATTCTCCAGGCAAGAACACTGGAGTGGGTTGCCATTTCCTTCTCCAGTGCATGAAAGTGAAAAGTGAAAGTGAAGTCACTCAGTTGTATCTGACCCTCAGCGACACCATGGATTACAGCCTTCCAGGCTCCTCCGTCCATAGG
Organism: Neotragus pygmaeus; assembly: GCA_006410875.1. NCBI lineage: Eukaryota > Metazoa > Chordata > Mammalia > Artiodactyla > Bovidae > Neotragus > Neotragus pygmaeus. The sequence continues at coordinate 147,454 of SJYV01000585.1, read as the reverse complement.
ATTTTCCAGGCAAGAGTACTGGAGTGGGGTGCCATTGCCTTCTCCGCTGACGGATATACAAAAGTGTATTCAACAAATTTCCTTATGCTATTCCTGTAAATCGCTTCCAAATTTGCCCTTCTCACAAGTGACACGTATTACATAAGTATCTTTCCAGTCTCTTTCCCTTAGGAGAAATTTCTCCAGGCGGAGGTGCTGGTAGGGTGACAGGCTGTCTCCGTTTGCCCCGGACTGCCCTGTTTTTGCACCGAGAGCATCACATCCAGGGAAACCCTGGAGTTCTGGCCAATCAGACAACTGGTCACTATATCCCTGGGTCAACAGTGATGTGTTTTCCAAGGCCTTCTGACGTGTACTGCTGGATCGCCCACCAGACACGTGCTAACTTCCCATCAACCACATGAGAGGTTTCCCTTCTGAAATATAGAAACTTATTTGTAATTTACATTAGCATACTTCAACACAGATAGGAGAAATATGAGGTGTAAATTAAAAGCAGTCTACACCCTAGAAATGGTTAATTAATATGTGAAGTACCCTAATCATGAATCCATATTCCAGAGGTTGGCTGGTTAGCATTTGAAAGGCCCTAATCAGGAGGCCGTACTCCAGCTCCAGTGCCTGCTACAAGCACTGTGACAAGTGCTTGCTTTAAATACCACTATCTGAAGCTGCAGATAGAGCCCGTTAATTAGCATAAGGAATATTAGAAATAATGTTTCATCAGTGAAACGCAAGCTATTCAAGAATCATTCTGCTTTTCATTAATAGATACTTTGAAAAATCAGGTATCAAAAACCAGCAACCTTGGGAGTGAACACTTTACACCTTCAGAATAATACTCTAGGTCAAGAGATCCATTTGATCCCATCATTCCTTCATTTATTCGAGGTTAGGAAATGGGGTGCATTTGGGGGCTATCACAGTGATTAAGGGGTAGGTAGTGGATGGAGGAGGATGGCAAGTAAGGATTCAGTACTTGGGTCCAGGTTTGCTAAATATCCTCCAGTGCCCGGGAAAGTCCAACACCCACAATGCCAGGGATGCTGGAGAAGCTGAGCCAATCAGCAGAACCTTGTGGCATTTTTGCCTCAAAGTGAACCATCTAGGTCGGAGAACCTCAAGAATGAAGGGTCCACACTAAAATAGATTGGACCAGTCTGTCTGCTTTCCGTCATTGTGTTGGGAATTTTATTTGTTTCTTTACTATTTTTTGTTGTTTCACATGTTTAAATTTGGTCCAACCTTGCCTGCTTTGTAGCACATCATCCAGAAGAGAGGTTTAGAGGAGACCTATTGCCTTCACTGACCCTAATCACTGAAAACCATGAAACGTCAGCAGAAGAGAAGCGGCTCGTGGTAGACAGACAAATGAGCCAAGGTCAGGTCACAACAATGGGTGAATTTAAAGTTTGCTGTATCATGTTAGTATCCCCTTTAGGGGGCTTCCCAGGTGGCGCAGCAGTAAAGAATCTGCCTGCCAATGCAGGAGATTTAAGAGACTCGAGTTCGATCCCTGGATCGGGAAGATCCCCTGAAATGACAGCCCACTTCAATATTCTTACCTGGAAAGTTCCATGGACAGAAGAGCCTGGTGGGCTACAGTCCATGGGATTGCAGAGTCGGACACAACCGAGCATGCGTACACACACATCCCTTTTAGGGCTCTTAAATACCAAGGAAAATGACGTGCAATGAAAATAAAGCTGGTGAGTTCCTCTATTTTATTTAAAACAATGCGTAAGGCAAACTTGTCTGATGTTACTGTTCGCTGAAAAGCATCCAGATGAACATGAAACTGAGCATACGTGCATTATGCCTGGTAATAAAGCTATACAGGTGCCCCTTTTGTTCAACTGATGTACTGCGTGCTCAGCAGTGTCCGGCTCTTTGCAACCCCACAGACTGAAGCCCACCAGGCTCCAGGCAAGAATACTGGAGTGGACTGCCATTTCCTTCTCCATGTTCAACTGATGGACCACCTTTAAATTCCATCCTCAAACAAGCAGGCTGGAACTCAGAAGCAAAGCCACTCCTGGTAGGTAAGATCCCCTACAAAGAGAGGTCTTCCCCCTCCCCACCAAAGCCAGCCAGCAGAGACATGTGAATGAGGGCATATGCTCGACCACAGCAAATCTCAAACCCAATAGGGTATTCAAATCCACAGACAGGCTCCTTAAAACACAGGTCGCTGGGCTCCACAGCCCGAGATATGCCTCAGGAGGGCCGAGCATCTGCATTTCTAGGCAGCTCCTGGTGCCGCTGATGCTCCTGCTGCTGGGACGACACTTTGAGAACCACTGCTCTGGTTCTCAGCCTTGGCGGCTCATCAGACCCACCAGCTGGGAGCTTTTAAACTAATCAAGATCTGGCCCCCTCCCCTGGACGATTGTGTCAGAATCTCAGGGGTGGGACCCAGGCCCCAAGATTTTAGCATTCCTTAGGAAATTCTAGCGGAGAAGACAATGGCACCCCACTCCAGTACTCTTGCCTGGAAAATNCTGATGCGAAGAACTGACTCATTGGAAAAGACCCTGATGCTGGGAAAGATTGAAGGCAGGAAGAGAAGGAAGACAATAGAGGATGAGATGGTTGGATGGCATCACTGACACGATGGACAAGCTTGAGTAAGCTCCAAGAGTTGGTGATAGACAGAGAAGCCTGGTGTGCTACAGTCTATGGGGCTGCAAACAGTTGGACATGACGGAGCGACTGAACTGAACCGAGGGGCCAGAGTCTCCTTTATTCCTTTTGTAAATTCTGCATGTGCAGTGTCTGACTCACACTTACCTGGGAATCTTGGTATGTACTGACATTTGTGCCTCAGTGGAAATGGAGACAGACAGAGTCCTAATGGTCTGTTACTCAAGTATCAGTTTCAAATTGTGCAGAAGACAAAGAGAACTAAAAATCAACCACAATCCCAGAACCTAGAGATTCTAGAATCAACAAAATGTAACACTGTGGAATCAACAAAATCTTAACCCATGCCAAGACACAGAGTATCATTTTAATTATTGTAACATTTAAAATTATATTTGTCTCTTCCTTCCCTTGTTTTGAACATTAGTCCCCATTTTGTTATTCTTCTCAATAACATTATTATGAAGAATACTTCATGTACAAACCTTTTTCAAAAAGAATTATTTCCTTTGGAGAGGTAGTTAAGAGTCAAATAACTAGCGTGTGACAGATATTTTGAAGGTAAAATCGACATGATTTGCTAATTTAGTAAATAAGTAAGTAAGAGATAAGGAGGAGGAAAAATAAAGTAAGGCAGGAGATCACTTTGTGGGGGTGAAGAGGAGTTGTTTTCATAGTGGTTGAGGGTCCACAGGCTACCAAGGTAGAAATGCTCAGCTGCAACGAAGAACTGGAAAGAAAGCAAGGGTAGAAATGGCTCCTTCCTCTGAGAAGTCTGGCTGTTACACTATGCCTAGGGAACTCCATTTCAGGCTAGAAGTCCAAAGGAATTTGTAGGTAGATGAGGGAAAAGTGAAAGTGTTAGTTGCTCAGTCGTGTCTGACTCTTAATGACCCCATGAACTGTAGCCTACCAGGCTCCTTTGGCCATGGAATAGGTAGCCACTCTCTTCTCCATGGGATCTTCCAATCCCAGGGATTGAACCTGGGTCTCCTGTATAGCAGTCAGGTTCTTTACCATTTGAGCCACCAGGCAAGCCCAAAGATGAGGAAAAGAGCCCATGAAAAGAGATTACCTGAGAGGACAAGTTCTGAAGTTAGCAAGAAAGGATAGTATGGATGCAGGTAGAAAAACTAACCTAGAAAAAGGTGAGGGCAGAAAGTTGTTGGAAAGAGCAAAAACTGATGAGGCTCTTAACAGATGGTTCTTAGTTCCTGCTAAGTTCATCTGCCAAGAGTGAGAGTGGTGAGGTTATGACTCAGAACACAGAATCCTGAGTGTTGTATTATATTTTAAAATACTTAAAACATGGTCTGTAGCATTGGCATCACCAGGCACATGAGACCTGAACCAACTTTTTAAACAAGATCCTACATCCATCAGAGTGTGAGAGGTATGCTGACTATCTTCCCCACTGAACAGAAAGGAAATGAAGGCTGCAGAAGAGCTACTTTTCAAGTTAGGATGACAAAGATTGGGAGAGCTCCTTCAGGAAATTAATGGGAATTCACTGAAAGATGAAACAGAGAACCTTCAAATGGGAGTGAAGTTCCAGCAGTGTAATTTCATGACTTTTGTAGCAACACTGTGGTATGTAGGAGCAGAGGAAGTGGACAGATAGATCTCGGGTTACCCAAAGTTAGGTTTAAAATTGGTAAGATGGACACCACAGGAGGTAGAATGAGTATATGAATCTGAAGTGTTACTGAAAGTCGCTCAGTCATGTCCGACTCTTGTGACCCCATGGACTGTACAGTCCATGGAATTCTCCAGGCCAGAATACTGGAGTGGGCAGCCTTTCCCTTCTCCAGGGGATTTTCCCAACCCAGGTCTCCCACATTGCAGGCAGAGTCTTTACCAGCTGAGCCACAAGGGAAGCATTACTGGAAGCACAAGGGAAGTGTTACTGAAGCATTCATGAAATGAATAGTTTAAGGGCAGAGTGGGATGAGAAAGCAAGCAAAGCCAAGATGGGAATGGACGAGAGAGGCCTCTAGGTGAGGAAGGAAGAGGCTTAAGAACAGGTCTAGGAACTGAAGGTAGGGATGAGGCAGTGGGACAGGTAAGGTGGTTGTGTTCAAAGCGAAGAGCTTGAAAGTCTGATATCCTGAAAGTGGAGCACTTTTACATAGTTTAAAAGATCCAGGCTGGCATCTCCCCGGGGGGGCATCATCAGAGCTTAAGTGGTTAAGAAACCATGAGAACAAGGACTTTCATGGTGGTCTGGAGAGCTGAGACTCTGCACTCCCACTGCAGGCAGCCTGGGTTTGATCCCTGGTCAGGGAACTAGATCCACATGCCACAACTAGAAGTCCCATCAGTTGCAATTAAGACCTGGCACAGCCAAATAAATAAATAAAAGTATTGAGGAAAAAAACAGAAGAGAAAGAAATGATGAGACCAGACTATGGAAGCTGTTGAAATCTCTGGGGGTAATAGCAGTGGAAATGGGAGACAAAAAAGCTGCCACTTATAAAGCACAAACTGTTCAATACGGATTTCCTCACAGAAGCCTCCCTATCAAAGAACAAAAAGAGCCACATGATTTACTTTAAAAAATAAAAAGCTGTCTTAGTTGTGTAAAGCAGCAAAACTTCCTCAGGCTTTGCCTTCAAATAATTGGTCTGACCAGAGTTTATTTCTTTAGGAGTTGGCGATCAGAGGGCCTAACTTGGAAAAGACCCATTTCTTTAAGGATTTGATTATTCCTGCCAGAACACGACTATGGGCCAAAAGACATGATCTTTAATTTGACCCAGTAGCTGTCATCAGGGTGACAGTTTCCTGGAACACAAATTTCCTTCTGAACACAAGGAAACCTTGATTAGTGTTTTGAGAGTACACCACCATGTGAGCAGGATTTTATGGTGTACAGCAATGCCCTAGCTTGACTGCCTCATTTTATGAATTTATATTATGATGTTTGAAGTACATGAGGAAGAAGTGCTAGAAGACTATGAGAACAAAGAAAAGTTTGTTTTTTGTCTGGTGGGAAAAAAAAAACGTATTACAAAAGAGCTCACAGACAATGAATGATCTTTTAAAAATTATGTGGATAAATGTGTAATATATGGGACTTCCCAGGTGGCTCAGTGGTAAAGAATTCGCCTGCCAAGAAGGAGGCTCGGGTTCAATCCCTGGGTTGAGAAGATCCCTGGAGAAGGAAACTGTAACCTACTCCAGTATTCTTGCCTGGGAAATCCCACAGGCAGAAGAGCCTGAGGGGCTATAGTCTGTGGGGTCCCAAAGAGTCAGACACAACTAAGTGACTAAACCACCAACATATTTATATACATGTGTGTATATATATATATACATATATATATACACATGTATATATATATATAAAATAGGCATAGGTATGTATAAAAACTTAATAGTGTTAGATTACTGAGCTTTGCAGCAGAGGATAGAAAAAAATGAAGCTTTGGATTCTATGGCACGATCACTGGAAAGAGGAAGAAAATACACCTGTGGTGGATTCATGTCGATGTATGGCAAAGCCAATAGAGTGTTGTAAAGTAAAATTTAAAAAATTAATAAAAAAAAAAAGAATTAATAATACAGTACATCTTAAGTAATACGTCTGGGTGAGGAACTTACCTTTGGTTTGACCTGCCATAACTACTTCCAGAGGAACCTGTTTTCAGGAAGGTGGAGGCCCCATACTATCCTGCCTGGCCAAGATGTCACCCTGCCCCTGTGAGCCAAATGAGGAGCGGAACTGTCAGGGAATTCCGGACATTGACATTCTTGGTTCTGATGCAGTCATAGAAGACACAAGAGAGCTGTTTTATTAATGGACTTTCATAAATAACAAAGATCTACTGTATAGCACAGGGAACTATATTCAGTATCTTGCGATAAACTATAACAAATAAATACACACAGACACATATATATTTGAATCACTTTGCTGTACACCTGAATCAATGTAATTCAACTATACTTCAGCTAAAAAAAAACCCTTTCTAATAAAAAAAAGAAAAAACTGGATTTTCAATATTAAGATGTGAACTTGATATGTAGTAATGTACTAGCCCAGCTGAGAGTGACAGGATGATCTTAACTGGTCTGCTTAAAATGAATTTATGTGTCTATCATATAAGAAATTATGATTTCTCAAGACTTTGCTTCTTGAGTTGGACTTTAACACTGGAAACATTAATGTTGTGATCATTTTAATGTGTTTGAAATCAATGCTACATTAACGTCATCAGAAGCTACCAAAACCCTGTCACATAACACTGCTATTTACAATAAATTAACAAAGGTCCGTCTAGTTAAGGCTATGGTTTTTCCAGTAGTCATGTATGGATGTGAGAGTTGGACTGTGAAGAAAGCTGAGCACCGAAGAATTGATGCTTTTGAACTGTGGTGTTGGAGAAGACTCTTGAGAGTCCCTTGGACTGCAAGGAGATCCATCTAGTCCATCCTAAAGGAGATCTGTCCTGGGTGTTCTTTGGAAGGACTGATGCTAAAGCTGAAACTCCAGTACTTTGGCCACCTCATGCGAAGAGTTGACTCATTGGAAAAGACTTTGATGCTGGGAGGGATTGGGGGCAGGAAGAGAAGGGGATGACAGAGGATGAGATGGCTGGATGGCATCACCAACCCGATGGACATGAGTTTGGGTAAACTATCGGAGTTGGTGATGGACAGGGAGACCTGGCATGCTGCGATTCATGGGGTCGCAAAGAGTCAGACACGACTGTTATTTGAATAACTTAATCCATTTGATAAGAGTGTACTTTTTCAAGTACTCTGGTAGCAAAACATTATTTTTAGCTCTTATCTGTGACTAGATAATTGGCTTCCTGTTTACTTCAATTCCTGGTTGAGAGCAAGTTGTATATATATAGTCTCTGGAAGTATCTGTCAGATACTGCCAACAGAGACAAAATGTGGGAACAAAAGTCTTCAGGGAATCTTGAAACACCATAACAGAGACATGACAAGAGAAAATTGAAGATTATTTCTCAAGATTTACTTCATTTATTCATTGGTGATCCCATCTCTTTTGTTTTGTGGCATTTATTTTCATTAAATACTGTGTGGATCACAATGACTGTGGAAAATTCTGAAAGAGATGGGAATACCAGACCATCTGACCTGCCTCTTGAGAAACCTATATGCAGGTAAGGAAGCAACGGTTAGAACTGGACATGGAACAAAAGACTGGTTCCAAATAGGAAAAGGAGTATGTCAAGGCTGTATATTGTCACCCTGCTTATTTAACTTCTATGCAGAGTACATCATGAGAAACGCTGGGCTGGAAGAAGCACAAGCTGGAATCAAGATTGCTGGGAGAAATATCAATAACTTCAGATATGCAGATGACACCACTCTTATGGCAGAAAGTAAAGAAGAACAAATGAGCCTCTTGACGAAAGTGAAAGAGGAGAGTGAAAAAGTTGGCTTAAAGCTCAACATTCAGAAAACTAAGATCATGGCATCTNTGTGTATAAGAGACAGTTATGGAGTCAAAGCATATGGTGTTCCATTAGCCTATTCAAAATAGCGTGGTTGATACCCTAAGAATAGACATTAAATGGAAGAGAATATATAAAAAATCTAATATATAGGAATTTAATATCAAGACAATGTAAATTTTCTAAATACTAATGGAAGTCTAAATTCAAATAAATATCATTGTAATTAGCTACCTATTTGCAAAAATATACTTGATATCCTCCTCAGACAACATACAAAGTAATTTCCATGTGGATTAGAGANAATCTAATATATAGGAATTTAATATCAAGACAATGTAAATTTTCTAAATACTAATGGAAGTCTAAATTCAAATAAATATCATTGTAATTAGCTACCTATTTGCAAAAATATACTTGATATCCTCCTCAGACAACATACAAAGTAATTTCCATGTGGATTAGAGATCCAAATGACATAACAACTATTTAAATATTACCAGAAAATATAAAAATTTTATTTTCCTAACCAAGGAGTGAGGGGTAGAGATGGGAACAGGGTGGAAAGGCAACCTTTACAAGGAGAAAGCTTATAAACCACACATAGTAACAAGAACATACTTGATTTCATGAAAATTAATTCTGTGCATATCACACACACAAACATACAAAGTGAAAGGCAAATGACAAACTGATCATTTCAGTACATTTAAGAGCAAATGCAATATTTCTGCTTTATTGACTATGCCAAAGCTCTTGACTGTGTGGATCATAATAAACTGTGGATAATTCTGAAAGAGATGGGAATACCAGAGCACCTGACCTGCCTCTTGAGAAATCTGNTAAAAATACTCTTGGAAAGTATTTTCTACTTCTAGCTAATTGTGGAAACATTTTCCCTGCAAAAAGTTGTTGAGATGCTTGAAGAAATGGTAGTTAGTTGCCAGAGGTTAAGTGAATGTGGTAGATGAGGCAAAACTTTGTTGCTCAATTTGTTCAACTTTTCAAGCATTGGTTGTGCAATGTTTTCTTGGGTATTATCACAGAGAAACATTGAGCCCTTTCTGTTGACCAATGCTGGCTGCAAGTGATGCAATTTTTAGTGCATCTCATCTATTTTTATGAGCCCCCAAAAAATAAATTAGTGGGGAATAAAAGTCATCTCAATGGGCAGAATTTTGAACTCAGGATGCAACTAACTATCCACTTTGTCACTGTGGAGATGACTAGTGTTAGCAATACATAGGAGCTTCTCTGTTGGCTCAGATACCTGGAAAAGAATCTGCCTACAATGCTGGAGACCTGGGTTCATTCTCTGGGTCAGGAAGATCCCCCGGAGAAGGGAATGGCAACCCACTCCAGTATTCTTGCCTGGAGAATCCCATGGACAGAGGAGTCTGGCAAGTTACAGTCCATGGGACTGCAGAGAGTTGGACATGACTGAACAACAAACACTTTCACTAAACTAACACTTTCAGAGATATATAATAAGAAATATCCAACAATTGTGCTAGCAGTTAAGGACAAAAAAAGAAGACTACTAGACAACTGATGACAAAAGTGCTTGATAAAGAAGAATGTGGGTCGGTCCTTGGAAGAGGTCCCTAGTTGAGGCTTTGTGTACCATATAAATACTCATCATAGGATTTTCCTAAAGAGAAGGGTGTTAATAATCATATGGACATCTTGCTCAATTCCCACCTAGTCTCCTTCATCTGGACTGCAGTGTTTGGTCAAAGTGCTCATATGAAGATCAGTCAGGGTGGCGTAGTAAAGGTTATGCTTATAACATAGTCCCTCAACACAACTCATTTGGTTTCAGAGGTGTTAAGTGCTCAAGGGCAAATAGCAGAAGCCTTTGAAAGTGAAAGTCACTAAGTCATGTCTGACTCTTTGCAACTGTATGGACTATGCAGTCCATGTAATTCTCTAGGCCAAAATACTGGAGTGTGTAGCCCTTCCCTTCTCCAGGGGATCTTCCCAACCCAGGGATCAAAGCCAGGTCTCCCACATGACAGGCAGATTCTTTACCAGCTGAACCACCTGGGAAGCCCAAGAATTCTGGAGTGGATAGCCTATCCCTTCTCCATTGGGTCCTCCTGATCCAGGAATTGAACCGGGGTCTCCTGCATTGCAGGTGGATTCTTTACCAACTGAGCTATCTGGAAAGCCCAGCAGAAGCCTTTCAGTTCAGTTCAGTCACTTAGTCGTGTCCAACTCTTTGCAACACCATTCATTGCAGCACGCCAAGCCTTCTTGTCCATCACCAACTCCCGGAGTTCACTCAAACTCACATCCATTGAGTCAATGATGCCATCCAGCCATCTCATCCTCTGTCATCACCTTCTCTTCCTGCCCCCAATCCCTCCCAGCATCAGAGTCTTTTCCAATGAGTCAGCTCTTCGCATGAGGTGGCCAAAGTACTGGAGTTTCAGCTTCAGCATCATTCCTTCCAAAGAAATCCCAGGGCTGATCTCCTTCAGAATGGACTTGCTGGATCTCCTTGCAGTCCAAAGGACTCTCAAGAGCCTTCTCCAACACCACAGTTCAAAAGCATCAATTCTTCAGCACTCAGCTTTCTTCACAGTCCAACTCTCACATCCATACATGACCACTGGAAAAACCATATCCTTGACTACATGGACCTTNGGTGGGGTTGTATCAGTGGCTTGTCAAGGTTTCTTGGTTAGGGAAGCTTGTGTCAGAGTTCTGGTGGCTGGAGCTGGTGGATTTCTTCTCTCTGGAGTGCAATGAAGTGTCCAGTAATAAGTTACGAGATGTCAATGGTTTTGAAGTAACTTTGAGCTGCCTGTATATTGAAGCTCAGGGGTGTGTTCCTGTGTTGCTGGAGAATTTGCATGGTATGTCTTACTCTGGAACTTGTTGGCCCTTGGTTGGTGCTTGGTTTCAGTGTAGGTATGGAGACATTTGATGAGCTCCTATCGATTAATGTTCCCTGGAGTCAGGAGTTCTCTGATGTTCTCAGGATTTGGACTTAAGCTTCCTGCTTCTGGTTTTCAGTTTTATTTTTACAGTAGCCTCAAGACTTCTCCATCTATACAGCACCGATGATAAAACATCTAGGTTAGAGATGAAAAGTTTCTCCACAGTGTGGGACACCCAGAGAGGTTCACTGTTTTTGAAGACAATGATCTGCTTTTATGGGTGCCTGATGTCCTCTGCCAGCATTCAGGAGTTGTTTTGTGAGGTTTACTCAGCGTTGACATGTTCTTTTGATGAATTTGTTAGGGAGAAAGTGGTCTCCCCGTCCTATTCCTCCGCCATCTTAGGACCGCCCTCTCTCAAATTTGCCCATTCTCTTTCTCTGGATCAAACCCCCCCTGTTCTCTTCCCATCTCTCTTGAGCAGTGGTTCTTCAAGTGCTGTATCTCTGGTGTTCATGTTAAAGAAGCGACTCTTCAAGGGTGGTCGCCAGACCAGCAGCAACAGCCCCTTCTGGGGAGTTGTCAGGAAGGTCAGCTTCTGGGCCCTGTAGCATACCAACTGCATCCCAATTTTAGAACCTTTTTGAGAACATTCTGGTATTGCCATCAGAAACTTCACTTTTGAAGTTGTGTCTTGGTTGAAATATTTCTTTAAAACCAGGCAGAATCTTCCAGAAGGTTCGGTTGCAGCAGCCCTCTGTCAGCACACCACCTTCACTTGGAGAGTTCTAACTAGTCCAAGGGACTCTTAAGAGTTTTCTCCAGCACTACATTTGGAAAACATCAGTTCTTTGATGCTCAGCCTTCTTCATGGTCCAACTCTCACATCCATATATGACAACTGGAAAAACCATAGCTTTGACTATATAGACTTTTGTTGGCAAAATGATGTCTCTGCTTTTTAATATGCTGCCTAGGTTTGTCATAGCTTTCTTCCAAGGACCAAGTGTCTTTTAATTTTGTGGCTGCAGTCACTGCCTGTAGTGATTTTGGAGTGCAATAAAATAAAGCCTGTTACTCCTTCCATTTCCCCCCCATCTATTAGCCATGAAGTGATGGCCCTACCTGTTACCAGATTTATAAACAATCCCAAATATGGTAATTCTCTGCCCAGTGCAGGTCTTGAAGCTCACAGCTCTGTCTCACTTAGTCATTGAGCCAGCCCTGTGCAGAGCTGGCCCTTTGACAGAGGCTTCCTTCCCATCAGGAGATGAGTCTGATACATGTCTACTGTCATTATCATCATGTCTTTTAACAGGGGAGTTGGGCCTGGACTGTGTGCTAGCTCAGACCTTACCTGCCTTGGTTTCCCAATGATGCTCCATTTCCCCTAATACTGGAGTTGGATCTTGGCTAGAACACTTGTTCAGTAGAAAGCTAATGTAAGCGATGCATGCAAGCCACATTGGAAAAAGTAAAAAGGTAGGAATTTCCTGGTGGTCCAGTGGTCCATACTTCCACAGCAGGGGGCATGTTCAATCCCTGGTTGGGGAACTAGGATCCTGCATGCCATGTGGTGTAACCAAAAAGAAAAAAAAAAAAAAAAGGAAAAAAGCCCAACAACAACAACAACAACAAAGGTAAGAAGGAAATAGATGAAATTAATCTTAATGATATATTTTATTTAACTCAATATAACCAAAGTATTATTATGTCAACATGAAGGCAATATAATAAAGAGTATTAATGAGCTATTCAACTAATTTTTTTCATACTAAACCTTACAAATCCCAAGCAGATTGGACATTTATGACACTTATGACTTGTACAATCATGACTTATCTTGACAGTCCAGCCACACTTGACTTGTTCAATAGCTGCATGTAGCTGTGGCCGNTAATAAAGAGTATTAATGAGCTATTCAACTAATTTTTTTCATACTAAACCTTACAAATCCCAAGCAGATTGGACATTTATGACACTTATGACTTGTACAATCATGACTTATCTTGACAGTCCAGCCACACTTGACTTGTTCAATAGCTGCATGTAGCTGTGGCCGTCATCTTGGACGATACACACCCTGATCCTACACTGGTTAATTTGGACATTGCTGCATCCTAGAAGGAGAACCTGGAGTGAGGGAGAGTTCAGTCTCTGGGCATTTCTGATGGGTGGTCACTGTTCACCAGCCCAGGGCCCACCTTCCTCTGGAGGCTGGAATCAACCTGCAAAGAACATTAATTATAGTTTATCCTGGGCCATACTGCTGTGTGCTAAGAGCTTTGCAAGCATTATCTCATTCTATCCTCAGGACAATCTGGAGGTTCTTTTTATTACCTCTGGGGAATAAGAGGTTATGTAAGTTGCCTAAGGTCAGACAGTTGCTAAGTGGCAGTGCCAGGATTCAGAACCAGTTCCGTCTGACTGTGGAGTTTGCACTCCTACGTGATGTACTGTATCCCCTGTCTTCCTCCCCGCCCTCTCCCCCGCTCCGTGGACCTCAGGACTGGATGGCTGCCCTCTTTCTCTCTCAGAACCCATCCAGCATCCCAGTCTGTGCCTTTCCTCCATGGCCTTTCATGCTTATTCACCTGGCCCAACTGACTCAGCATGAATATCCAGGCATGTTCTGTAGACAAGCTTCTCTGGCATGGGGTCCCAGGAAAAACAGACCTATAAGGCAATCCGTGTGACACATTACTCTCTCCTCCGTTTGGAAAGCTGGTGAGCCCTGAGTTCCTGGCAGGCTTGCTTGCAGCTAATGAACTCAGGAATATGGAATTAGAAAACACCCTGAGCTGGTTGCTCGGCTAATGGAGACATATTGCATGTCTCAGGAGCTTCTCTCAGGTCTCTGGGGACCTGGAGCCTCTCGTGTTAAACAGCTGCTTTAGCACATTGTCTGCCCTGGGAGCGGGTGCAGTGAAGAGCTCTTATGAGGAATCCTTGGGGACTGGAGGAATGTTTGCTATGAGATGGATTTTTCTGGGTGCAAACACTCCCTACTGGTCTGGTTTTCTCCTGGGAGGAAAGAAGGATTGGACTGAGTGCACTGAGAATGCAGACAGCAATGAGAGGCTTACTGACCTTCATGACCTCTGTGGGCATTCAACCTGATGGGACAGTCAGCTGTGTCCTAAGGGTGTTTTGTCCACACCAGGAGTATAAAATACAATCTCCATTCTGAGCTAGCTCACTTTGTCCTCGGGGGGCAGAAGGGGCCTAGGANGAAGAGTTGACTCACTGGAAAAGACTCTGATGCTGGGAGGGATTGGGGGCAGGAGGAGAAGGGGATGACCGAGGATGAGATGGCTGGATGGCATCACTAACTCGATGGACGTGAGTCTGAGTGAACTCTGGGAGTTGGTGATGGACAGGGAAGCCTGGCGTGCTGCGATTCATGGGGTCGCAAAGAATCGGACACAACTGAGCGACCAAACTGAACTGACCTAACATATCCTTCCTTTCTATGCCTCCTTTAGAATGAAGTTATCAGGGAAAAAGAAATCTATTAATATGAACATATATGTATCTTATAATATCTTAATACAGTTTTTTAAAAAAGCAATAAACTTGCTAGAGGACCAGGGAAGCAGTAATTATATTTAAGTACAAACCTGAAGAGAAAAATTCATTTAATGTGAAGAACAAGGCATCTGAGGTGAGACAGTCCCAGTGGAACCCTAAGAGAATGAACTCAGGCTTCTCCTTTGAGATGTTCTCTTTATTGGGTCTGAGAACAGCAGGAGGAAAAGAGAATATAAACTCAGGGGCATGCCAGGGGGAAGTACAAAGCACTTTAGAAATACTTTTCAGTGGCAGAGTTTCAAAGCCTTCATTGTTCACGGCTGGCTGACTCTAAAGATACTCTCAATCCAGGGCACAGGTTTTAAAGAATTCCTTCTTCCCACACTGTCTGGGACTTTGAATTAGACAGGTAGCTTTTGTTTCACTCAGGTGATCAGAATACAAAGGTAGCCCAAGCGCTGGGTACCAGCTGTCTTCATTCAGAGAAAAATCTGCACACCCCAGGGTTCCATGTCAGTGCATTGACTCTGAACAGCCTAGCATTCCCCTCCTTCTAGACAAATGACAGATGCACCTCAATTTACCTCCAGCAGAGATTAGGGATTTTGTTTTGGAATGGCATCAAAGAGTTCAAAAATAATATAATTTCCTTACCACAGTTTTCTACCCTGATGAGCTGCTATGGAAACGTGGGCCCTTTAAGAGGTTGTCCTCCCCATTCCCTTTCTCTTGTTTCCTACTTTCTCTTTTGTAGCTAACAAAGTTTCTAAATCTATACACCGGATGCTCTACCATTCAGGCTGAGTTTTTATGAACTACTCTAGCCTAAATCACAGTGTACAGTACAAGAAAGATATTTGGCTGAGAATCAGAAGAGCTGGATTATGGCTGAAATGTCTCCACTAACTAGCTGTGGGATCCAGGGGAGCCATCGCGTCTTTCTCCTCTATAAAATGCAACTGTTTGGCCTTACGTTCTTCAAGGTTCACTCCTGCTCCAAAGTCCCACATTCTTTCTGCATCCTACCTCATCCCTAGGAGCAACTTGTGAGGAATCTGCATTAAGCTTTTAGACAGACTTATTTAACAAATGTATTTCCCCCTAATTTTCTTTAAACTAGGATAGTTCCTTTAAAAAAAAGTTTAGCTCACCGAAAGCCCAGTGTTCTAAGTATGTAGTTCATGAAATTTAGGAGAAAAGGTTGGATTTGAGAGCGTTCTGACTCTTAACATCTTTCAATGCCCTCAATTTATCAGACCCTTGTCTGGAGAGCTCCTTCCTCTGGGGGTGGCAGTGTTGAATCCAATGATGGGTAAGGAGATCAAACATCCCTGCCTCTGTTTTTCCTGGATTGTTTCCCTGTGCATAATGTATACCCTATATATATGGTATATATCTGTGTACGTGGTCTTATGTAAATTAGGTCTCTGTTCATTTCATGTAAATAACTTTTTAATGCTAATATACTTTTTTCAGTTATGTTGTTGTAAATGCATCAATTTTAAGTGTTTACTGTGATGAATTTTGACTAACATTACATACATTATGTTTGCACCACCCAGAACCTTCCATCACTTCCACAAAGTAAGTTCTCTTGTGCCCTTATCCTCAGGCAAATACTATTCTGATTTTTTCTAGCATAGATTGGTTTTGCCTATTCTTGAATATGAAATCATATAGTATATATAAGAAAAAATCTATTATAGTGTTGCAGACATGAATTTTTTCAGTTAAAATCAAGAAATACATTGCCAAAAAAGGAAAAAATACACTACTGAGCAAGCAAGTAAAACAGAAATGCAATTATGAAAATTTACTCACTTTGGTAAAGTAAGCCAAACTTGATGAAATGAAACAAATCTATACGATTTAGAAAACCCTCATCCCAAGTTATGGAATTAATGAAAGTGAAAGTCGCTCAGTCGTGTCCAACTCTTTGGGACTCCATGGACTATACAGTCCATGTAATTCTCCAGGCCAGAAAACTGGAGTGGGTAGCCTTTCCCTTCTCTAGGGGATCTTCCCAACCCATGAATCGAACCCAGGTCTTCCACACTGTAGGTGGATTCTTTACCAGCTGAGCCACAGGGCAAGCCCAAGAATACTGGAATGAGTAGCCTATCCCTTCTCCAGTGGATCTTCCCAACCCAGGAATTGAACTGGGGTCTCCTGCATTGCAGGTGGATTCTCTACTAACTGAACTATCAGGGAAGCCCAATGGAATTCACAAAATGATGAATCAATCCTGAAAAGGCATTATAGGTTGAAGAAAAATGATCATAGTCTAAAAAGAAGGAAGTGCCCCCTTTCCTCCAACCCAAATCATTGGATACTAAGTAAAAGTTCCTAATAAGCCTTTGACATCTAAGCCAGTTCATAAGTGATTCAGTATGGGTAGGAGATAACATGTAGAGGATGAGATGATACCAGAAATGGAGAAGGGGTTTACAAATAACCCGGAGCCCAACAGCAGATGGACTGGTTCTGCTACTGATGGACCTGGAAGGGCAGCAAAAAGAATACCAGAAGACCTTGCTGCCCATGTAAGTGGAATGGCTGGTCCAATAAGAGAAAGGTAGGCATCACTCTGTCTTCCCTGGTGGCTCAGAAGTAAATAATCTGCCTGCAATTCAGGAGTTGGAGGAGACGCAGGTCTAATCTCTCGGTTGGGAAGATCCCCTGGAGGAGAGCATGGCAACCCACTCCAGTATTCTTGCTTGGAGAATCCCATGGACACAGGAGCCTGGTGGGCTACAGTCCACAGGGTCACAAAGAGTCAGACATTACTGAAGTGACTTAGCACACACTAATGCAGGCATCACTTTGTATTGAGTTCCCCAACTTCAGATAAGCCTTCAGTCAGTTCAGTCGCTCAGTTGTGTCCGGCTCTTTGCGACCCCGTGAATTGCAGCACGCCAGGCCTCCCTGTTCATCACCAACTCCCGGAGTTCACTCAGATTCACGTCCATTGAGTCAGTGATGCCATCCAGCCATCTCATCCTCTGTCGTCCCCTTCTCCTCCTGCCCCCAATCCTAACAAATGTTAGGGGGAAAAATGCAACTGGTTGTGAAAGATATTATATCTCATTTAATTAAAAAGTCAACTTATTGATATATAAACCAACTGGACCAAACAGGAAAAACTGAATCAAACAGAAGCAATGCTCTAAACAAGCATCAATTTAAGAGCTCTGATGCCAACCAGGAGGACACCCAGACACAAGTTTAGCCTGGGGTAAGAGTCTTTATGTCTTCCGGTGAAGGCAAAGCCATTTGGTTGGCACTTCGTAGGAATATCTCTCCACCAGGTCGTCATCATAAGGTATGTGCCACGAGTCTCCAGTTGTTTGCACCACGGTGTCATAGCTGAGAATATGCTGTTGAATTAAAAAGGGAACCACACATTGAGAACAACACTAAAGGAATATCTGGCCATTTCCCTTTCTTTTCTGACGGTTTCTTAGTTTGCTTCAGAGATGTATTATTTGTCTTACTTAACAATGGATTTTCAAAGAGCAGCTAGCTCTGTGAAGATGAATTCTGGCAGTAGGAACACTGGGGGCTGGAGGATAAAATAGGAGTTAGGATTAACAAATACACATTACTATATATAAAACAGAAGACTTCCTTGGTGATGCAGTAGATAAAGAATCTGCTTGCCAGGACAGGGGACATGGGTTTGATTCCTCATCTGGGAAGATTCCACATGCCAAGGAACAGCTAAGCCCATGCACAACTGCTGAGCCATGCTCTAGGGCCCTCGAGCTGCAACTACCGAAGCCTGCATGCTCTAGGGCCCAAGAGCCAAACTAATGAGCCCCTGTGCCCCAGCTACTGAAGCCTGTGCACCTAGAGTCTGTGCTCCACAACAGGAGTAGCCCCCACTCTCCACAATTAAGAAAAAACCTGTGTGCAGCAATGAGGACCCAGTGTAGCCAAAAATAAAGAAAAAAGAAGAAAAAAAAAAAAGACTTCCTCACTTAAAAAAAAAATAGGTAAACAACAAGAACCTACTGTATAGCACAGAGAAAGATAATCAGTATAATAACCTATAACGGAAAAGAATCTGAAAAAGAATATATATATATATATATATATACACATAGACATATATATATATCTACTATTGTATTACTGCTGCATACTTGAAGTTGACACATTGTAAATTAACTATACTTCAATTAAAAAAAAGGTGAACCCTATTGTTAGGAGTTCCTTTTGGGGGAGGTTTCATATTTAAGGTTAAGGATCTCTATAAGAAAAAAAAAGTATATTCCTTTTTTGTCTTTAATGAATTTGTATGCAACAGAGAAAACTTTCAAATATACAAAAATAAAGAAACAGCACAATGAACTCATATATACCCATTACCTGGCCTCAAAAATCCTCAAAATTCAGGGCTAATCTTACTTCATCCATTCATCCAAAACCCCTCAGATTATTTTGAAATAAATCTCAGATATTATATCATTTTTTCTATAATTCAGTATGTATCTCCGAAAGATAAGAACTTATTTTGTAAATATAAAAGGAATATTATTATTATACTTAAGAATTAACAACTCCTTAACATCATCAAATTTCTACTGTTTACATTTTTCCAATTATTATATGTGTGCAATTATATTNAAACCCCTCAGATTATTTTGAAATAAATCTCAGATATTATATCATTTTTTCTATAATTCAGTATGTATCTCCGAAAGATAAGAACTTATTTTGTAAATATAAAAGGAATATTATTATTATACTTAAGAATTAACAACTCCTTAACATCATCAAATTTCTACTGTTTACATTTTTCCAATTATTATATGTGTGCAATTATATTTTACAGTTTGTCTGAATAGGAATTGAAATAAGGTTGCTACATTGTGACTGGCTAAACTTTCAAGTCTCTTACAATCTAGAGCTTCTCTTTTCAACTCTATTTTTCTTGCAGTTTTTTGTTATTGAGGAAACCAGGTCCTGTACTGTATGCCGCAGTTGATTTTGCTTATTGCATTTCTGTGGTATCATTTGATACCATATTTCCTACAAATGCTGTTTTTGTCTGTTGAGCCCTGGACTGTATTTACCATTGACTAGTGTATTGGTGACTGCAGCCATGAAATTAAAAGATGCTTACTCCTTGGAAGAAAAGTTATGACCAACCTAGATAAACTATTCAAAAGCAGAGACATTACTTTGCCAACAAAGGCCAGTCCAGTCAAGGCTATGGTTTTTCCAGTCATGTATGGATGTGAGAGTTGGACTGTGAAGAAAGCTGAGCGCCGAAGAATTGATGCTTTTGAACTGTGGAGAAGACTCTTGAGAGTCCCTTGGACTGCAAGGAAATCCAACCAGTCCATTCTGAAGGAGATCAGCCCTGGGATTTCTTTGGCAGGAATGATGCTAAAGCTGAAACTCCAGTACTTTGGTCACCTCATATGAAGAGCTGACTCGTTGGAAAAGACTCTGATGCTGGGAGGGATTGGGGGCAGGAGGAGAAGGGGACGACAGAGGATGAGATGGCTGGATGGCATCACCAACTGGATGGATATGAGTGTGAGTGAACTCTAGGAGATGGTGATGGACAGGGAGGCCCGGCATGCTGCGATTCATGGGGTCCCAAAGAGTCAGACACGACTGAGCGACTGAACTGAACTGAGTGTATTTTTCTATAGTAAATTGCCTTTAGATTTTCTCTTTGCTTTTACATGAGACATCCTTGTACTTACATGTATTTCAACTAGAATCAAAAGAGAACTCAATTGAGACTGTGCCAGAAAAGTGGATTAAACAGGAAAAGGAGTTATTCAGCAGAAACAGAAGTATGATGAGTCATAAGACATACAGAATTTTGAGCTATGGCAAATAAATAGGAAAATAAAAAACACATATAGGGATTTGTAACTGATAACATAACTGAAGTCATAACTGATGACACTTCAGGGGTTTTCAATACATCAGTTAATGTGGGGCTGGCCTAGGAAAACATTGCTCTGGCAGACTCTGTGTTTTTAGGATCTGGCTAATTCCAAATACCAAACTGCTGCTGCTGCTGCTAAGTCGCTTCAATAATGTCCGACTCTGTGCGACCTCATAGATGGCAGCCCACCAGGCTCCCCCGTCCCTGGGATTCTCCAGGCNACTCTGTGTTTTTAGGATCTGGCTAATTCCAAATACCAAACTGCTGCTGCTGCTGCTAAGTCGCTTCAATAATGTCCGACTCTGTGCGACCTCATAGATGGCAGCCCACCAGGCTCCCCCGTCCCTGGGATTCTCCAGGCAAGAACACTGGAGTGGGGTGCCATTGCATGAAAGTGAAAAGTGAAAGTGAAGTCGCCCAGTTGTGTCTGACTCTTTGCAACCCCATGGACGGCAGCCTACCAGGCTCCATGGGATTTTCCAGGCAAGAGTACTGGAGTGGGGTGCCATTGCCTTCTCGGAAATACCAAACTAAAGCTAAGAAAGACAAAACATCGAAAACTAGTTGCACCGTTCTTTGACTATGTCACATTCTTACTATATAGTTGGCTCTGCTGATGTTATGGATGGGTAACATACCTGAAAGGTTATTTTTGCTCCCGGATGCTTACTAACAATTGCCAGCTGATGTCCCTGCTGCCACTTAAAGAACAGGCTCTGGGTCTTGGCATCAGGCAGACAGGCCTTGTGGTCTCGCATCAGGTCTTTTGTGATAAACTTGCAGTGGTTTCCCGAGTGCAGTGTGGCATACAGAAGGAACGGATCATCCTCAGAGCTGAGCCAGACATAAGAATGGACACAATCAAACACATGTCCAAAGAGGCAGAGAACAGCATTCTTCACTATGCTGATTACTTCTTTCTCTACTTTCCTCAGAAGTATTCTTTGTTCTTAACTGATATGATCAATCAAGGATACCTATGAACTTCCTGCAAGTCTTCAGCTGGCAGACAACATGATTGAGAAGACAGATGGACAGCTACACGGAAAGGAATGCTAATGCTTAGGATTCTTAGCAGTTTAACTGGACTCTACCACTAGAATGGAGAATTCTAACGGTAATTCTCTCTTCATACTTAAAAGCTGGTTCTCTGTGTCCCCATGGAGTTTTCCTCATCTGCCTCATCCACTACAGAGCACATCTTTCCCCTACCCCTTTCTTCACTTGAATTCAAGAAACATTCATAATACTAACAGGGCAGGAGGACACTTTCTTGCAAAAGTAAGGGGCTAACCTCAAAGCTGAAACTGGTATCTCCAAGTAGCTTCTGGGTAGCCATCCTGATCAGCACCCAAAGGCACCTCCAGAGAAGAGCCAGGAGCTCAAAGTCTCCAATGAGCCCTCAACATCAGCAGTGAGTGCTTGAATACATGTGCTGTAAAAACAGCAGCAGTTACCTTGACTCGGGAGATTCAGATGGCAACATGTGATTAAACCATATACCTTGATCCAAACGACCCAAAGTGGATCCGTTACAGGATACCTTATACAGTTCCTTGACCAGGGATTGAACCTGGGCCAAAGCAGTGAGACTGCCGTCCTAACCACTGTACTGCCAGAGAATTCCTCCATTTGACCTTTTTAAGAACAAACAGTTTGGACAATACTGACAAATCTTGAAGTTATCACATTCAACCCAACAAAACCTAGACTCAGGACTGAAGTTCGCTCATAATCTATGTTAAGTTGTAAATCCCTGGTGTAAGGTATCCCAGGGATTTACAACTGTAAAGGTATCCCTTTACAGGATACCTTACACTAAAGTATTTCAATTTCAAGTGAAATGATAAAATAACTGGGATCTGTCTTTAAAATAATCTTCAGGAAAAAGAACAAAATGTGGGGGTTATACGGAATAACATTAACAAATGACAGTAGTTACGGGAGCTGAGTGACAGTCATGGGGGCATTCACTGTGCTATTCTCCCTAGTTTAGGTCTGAAGACGCTTCTTTGGCACATTAGTGGCAAACAGAGTTAATGTTAAAAATTTAAATACTCAAATCCAAAGCCATAGCAGGTGGCTGAATCAATCTTTACCACTGGGTTTCGAATTTCAGCATATACAATATACACAGGCTCCAAACCAAGCACGAGAGCAATTTCCAACAGGCTTCTTGGTTATAACACTACCGTTACTTAGTTCTTCCACCTGTGAAAAATAATGATGATGGTGACAGCAACAAATATAGATGCTTTCCATGTACTTGGTGCTGTGCCAAGAGTTTCACATGTATTATTTGCAAGTATTTTCTCACTGAATCCTCATGAGGGTTACCTATGAAGAAAAGAAGACACAGAGAAGGGAAACACTTCCCAGACAGGAAGTGACAGGGCCATGATCTGAACCAGGGTAGATTGATTCTCAAGCCTGTGATCCTTAGGTTTAGCCAATGCTGCCTAACGTGACTGAATGGAGGGCATTACTATTATCTTATAGTCTTGGAAAGATGGAAGTACCCACACCATGAATAAATAAAAGAACTTAGCTACAGAAAAATGAGATTTGGTTTGGGATCTGAAGGAGGGGTTAGCTTCCAGCTTTATGCATTGAGTGCCATTTGACTTTTTTTTTTTTTTTTTTGGCTGCAGTGTTTGGCCTGTGGGATCCTTAGTNATAAATAAAAGAACTTAGCTACAGAAAAATGAGATTTGGTTTGGGATCTGAAGGAGGGGTTAGCTTCCAGCTTTATGCATTGAGTGCCATTTGACTTTTTTTTTTTTTTTGGCTGCAGTGTTTGGCCTGTGGGATCCTTAGTTCCTTGACCAGGGATTGAACCTGGGCTACAGCAGTGAGATTGCCGTCCTAACCACTGTACTGCCAGAGAACTCCTCCATTTGACCTTTTTAAGAACGAACGGTTTGGACAATACTGACAAATCTTGAAGTTATCACATTCAACCCAACAAAACCTAGACTCAGGCCTGAGGTTTGCTCATGATCTATGCTAAGTGGTAAACAAACCTTTGTCAGCATAAACAGTATGAGAACCTAAATGCGTGCTAACAGTTAATACACAGTGCTGTGGATCTGTGCTCCTCCTGACTAGCTACTTTCTGCATACTGTATGGACACTGTGTATTTTCTTGCTGATCATGTTTACCTGTTCCTTTGGTTTCCTGGGAAGCTGTAGCTCATAGCAACATTCCCTTTATATTTAGAATAAAATCCAGAGCCCATGAGGTCCTCTGCAATGCGGTCCCTGCCTTCTCTGCGACCTCAGAACTGACCATCCACACTGGCCTGCCAGGTCCCCTCATTCCTGACTGACAGCCCTCTTTTTCCCCCTCCCCATCTGCGGTGGGTCTTAGTTGTGGCACGTGAACTCTTTAGTTGCAGCATGCAGGATCTATTTCCCTGACCAGGGATCAAACTTGGCCTCTCTGCACTGCAAGGGCAGAGTCTTAGCCACTAGACCACCAGGAAGGCCCTCTATTGTTGTTGTTCAGGGCCTTTTGGACACCTGCTGTTCCTTCTGCCTGGCAGTTTCTTCCCACTACCTCTCCTTGTTTCTCAAACGACTCACTCGTTTCTCTTCAGATCTGCGCCCTCCCCAAGGCCTTTCCTGATGATCTCTCCATTCACCCCCTCCTCGATACTGGACTTAGTCCTCTTCCAGCTCCCTACTCTGCTTTACTGTCTTCACAGCTTTGATCACTGCCTGTTTATCTGTTTACCTATCTACAGTTACATTCCAAGACGACAGGGACTTGGTTTTGTTCACTGGTGTTTCTCCGAGAACACAGATGGTACTCGTATTTGCTAAATATTTGTTAAATGATCTGTTCAGGAATTTATGGCGTGCACTCTGTGTACTAATCTCATTTGGGCTTTAACTTATTTCTCCTTTTTGGCTTCCCTGGTGGCTCAGTTGGTACAGCATCTGTCTGCAATGTGAGAGACCGGGGTTTGATTCCTGGGTCGGGAAGATCCCCCGGAAAAGGAAATGGCACCNCTTGGCCTCTCTGCACTGCAAGGGCAGAGTCTTAGCCACTAGACCACCAGGAAGGCCCTCTATTGTTGTTGTTCAGGGCCTTTTGGACACCTGCTGTTCCTTCTGCCTGGCAGTTTCTTCCCACTACCTCTCCTTGTTTCTCAAACGACTCACTCGTTTCTCTTCAGATCTGCGCCCTCCCCAAGGCCTTTCCTGATGATCTCTCCATTCACCCCCTCCTCGATACTGGACTTAGTCCTCTTCCAGCTCCCTACTCTGCTTTACTGTCTTCACAGCTTTGATCACTGCCTGTTTATCTGTTTACCTATCTACAGTTACATTCCAAGACGACAGGGACTTGGTTTTGTTCACTGGTGTTTCTCCGAGAACACAGATGGTACTCGTATTTGCTAAATATTTGTTAAATGATCTGTTCAGGAATTTATGGCGTGCACTCTGTGTACTAATCTCATTTGGGCTTTAACTTATTTCTCCTTTTTGGCTTCCCTGGTGGCTCAGTTGGTACAGCATCTGTCTGCAATGTGAGAGACCGGGGTTTGATTCCTGGGTCGGGAAGATCCCCCGGAAAAGGAAATGGCACCCCACTCCAGCACTCTTGCCTGGAAAATCCCATGGACAGAGGAGCCTGATAGGCTACAGTCCGTGGGGTCGCAAAGAGTCGGACATGACTGAGCGACTTCACTTTCACTTTATTTCTCCTTTAAACTGACTTCTCATCTATTTAAGTTTATCCTGCTATAAAAACTATATTTTTATAAATCTTTTTTTTTTTTTTTGGAATGAGGATGAGTATACTCACACACACATACACTTTAAAAACAGAAAAACAGGTAAGAAGCAGATGACTGGAGCCTAGTGTAATTCACTTAATAACTTCTATACCTACATGTTGTCAGCAAAAAAAAAGCTGGCTTGCTTTTGCATTTTTTCCATCTCAACTCTTCTCCACCGAGAATTCTGCGTTAACATATGCTTCCGGCCCAGGACCAGCACTTGAAGATTCTGCTTGGCGAGGTGAGAGACTACATTCAAGAGCTGAAAAACACAAAGCCAGTCCCCAAGAAAGTCAGGGAAGAATCTCAAGTAAGGGGAGTAATTCTCCCAGATGGTAATCTCAATGGGTCCAACGGTCTTTTCTGGTAAGAGGTAATTGCCCATTTTTGTAAATAAGCCAAGGAAAATGCTTCCATGTTACAAATGATTATCTAACACCTGCCCACTGGCCAGGCTACATGGGATACCTGGGGAGGTTTCTAAGCATAGACAAGATGAGCTGTTTTTAAAATGTGTTCCGTAGGGCCCACTGGGAGAGAGGTAGGGGAGCTAAGAAGGATGGGGTTTGGTTCCTATACACTCCCAACCCTGTTTCAACCCAAACAGCTCAGTTTTTGTCACTTATATATTGGTGTTCTGCATAGATTTTTATTTAAATAAAGGATGGCTCAGATGGTAAAGAATCTGCCTACAATGCAGGAGACCTCGGTTCAATCCCTGGGTCAGGAAGATCCCCTGGAGGAGGGAATGGCAACAGAGGAGCCTAGCAGGCTATAGTCCATGGGGTTGCAAAGAGTCAGACACGACTGAGAGACTAACGCTTTTATTAAAAGTTTATAAATGGCTGGAATAGGTATTTCCTTTTTTTTTTTTTACTTAAAGTTTTTTAACTTTGTATTGGGATATAGCTGATTAACAATGTTGTGATAGTTTCAGGAGAACAATGAAGGGATTCAGCCATATGTATACATGAAGATACTGAATTTTCAGTCAACTTTTCCACATCATGATTCTGCTAAGACTGCTACTTTTCACTGAAATCCCTCTTTCCTCCAAAAGGTCTGTCAATTTTCATCCTCCAGCTTATTTTCCACTCAATGAATCTACCCCGTATTCTTTCCACTTCCCATATGTCTTGTGTGCATATGGATTCCTCTTAAAAGTTTGAAGTGGGATTTTTAGTAAATCCTGCACTTTGGTAAGCTTACTTACATTCAATCTTTCATAAGTAAAAATCTATAGACTACTTTCATGTACAACTTATTAAACTAAGCTATAAATGAATATAAGTATAACATGTAAAAACTATTTTAACTTAAGTTTTAACTTAAGTTATACAACAGTGTATCAGAAATATAAAAGCACTATAATTTATAAAAACTCCAGGGCCTATGAAAATCACAAGTTGAAAGTCATTGAAGAAATCCTTAATTTTCTTGGGTCTTGGTTAGAAAGGCATTTATTTTAGCCTAGCTTTCCTTAACTCCTAAATTTCTTCCCATGTAGACTTTCAGGATATTAGTTAAAATTCTTTACTCAATAATTTTTCATTCATTTATTTGGTCAGTTGTCAAATACTGCTTGAGTACCTGTTAGTCTAACACACATGGATTCTCTTAGTTAGTCTAATGAATTAGTGAGAGCTGAACTTTTAAGTACTATTTAATGCTTTGGATTTATATGTATTTTTGGCCCATTCTACCCATTCTACTCCATTACTAATCTTATTATTTTAGAAAACAGTAGTTAGTTATATGATCTCTAATTCTTAGTTCTAGAATGAATGGACAGAATGAACACAAGTTGGCCACTGAATGTGAGCAGACAAGTGTACCAATACCATTGTGAGGACTCTGACCCAAAGCTTTACAACCAGAAAAAGTTGAGTAATGGCTTCTCTGTTCACTCAACAGTTATTTCCCAGAACTCTCCATGAACAAGGCACATGGTAGGTATCATAGCTTACGAAGTTTTGAAAGATATGGCCCCTGACTTCAGTGAGGGAGTACCTAATAATTTTCTTATCCAACTCTCAAGCCTGGAAAGATGTATATGCTGGTTCCACATATACTCGATGGTTAATAGACATTTTCTGATTAGCTGAAGAAAACGCCTACTTCTATTTTGAAATAGAAAATGCCTACCTCTATTACTGAAAACTTGAAAAATATAGGCAAGAAGAAAAGTGAAAGAGGAAATCACTTATAACCTCACTACCCAAAGATCTAACTATATTTGCCAGTCTATTTATCCTAAGCATTTTTATATAATCTTATAAGGTACTATTTTAAAAGCTGGGTTGGTAATCAAACATCTTCACTATGGAAGTTTTAGTTCAGGGATTCAAACACCTCAAAACACTTGAGAGTGAATCTCTTTCAAAATGCACTTATAAATTTCCTTTCCTAAAGCTATGCTGAGATTACAGATTATTTTCAATGCCCAGATACAAAATGGCAACTGAATTCATTAAAAGGAATGACAACTGCTTTCTAAAAATTCCTGTATGAATTCCCACAAAGTTACTCTCAATACCAAAAAAAAAAAATCAAACAAAACCAATTTTTGATACTGATTCCATACACATGAGAAGACATGGCTTAAAGAAAAACACAATTGGGTCTTCACATCTGTATGTGTGTGTGCTTAGGCACTCATATCTATACCTCAGTTTAAATAAATAGCCTTGAATTTACTAATATTAAGTTAAAGACAGGGGCCCAAAGAAGAACAGAAAGGGCTTAGGTTAGCTTGAACAACTCTGGGGCACCATCGTGTGGCCGAAAGGTCTCTGCTAGTACCAGCTCTCTGGTAATGATGTAAACAAGGGAGAAAAAAGGCACAGGAAAGAGAGATGAGTGTACGTGATGGAATAGAGACATTTGCCTGAAACTCTATAACAGTCTAGCTATGAGCCTACTTCCTGTGAGGTAAATTCCAAGACTGGATCCAATGGGCTGGCCCAGAGTCATAGATAGAATAGTAAAGAAAAAGAAAACTGACCTTAATTCTATGTTAGATCAAAAATAAAACTGGGAGAAATTTCTACTTCTGGGAAGATGGAGTGGATGTACTTTTCTCTAATTCTTCCACTATGTACAACTAAAACCCTCAGATGTTTTATATATAAAACAAATGCAAGACTTTGTAGAGATAAAAAGGCAGACTGGCTAGGGACCTTGGGATTTCCTTTTTGGCTCATATATCCTATACTTGGAGATCAGGAAGCCAACAACATGGAAATGCCATGGATGCAGACAAAAAAAGACCAACAAAGGCCGGTTCTCTGTAGCCAAAGGACTAGAAAAGATGCAGCCTAGCAAGACAGAAAACCTGTTAAAGTGATAACACCAGCAGACAGATGTTACGTGTGTGTGCATGTGTGTGTGTATACATATGTGATGCTTTCAGCAACCATTAAAAATGCTATACAGAGATATATATTCAAAAACACTATGGTTTTTTTAAAAAGCCAACTATAGACACATAAAAATGGAATTCTAAGAAAAGTTCAAGCAACCCACAGGAAGGCAGGAAAAATAAAACAGAAATCGGAAATAACGGTGATAGAAAACAAAAAATAAAATGGCAGACAACGCCTAACATATTAATAACAACATAAAATATAAAGGATTTTAATACATCAATGAAAAGACGGCATATATCAGAATTTTATTCATTTTTAAGGATGAATAATATTCCATTGTATCTATATACAACATTTTATCTATTCATGTCCATGGATATTTGGGTTGTTTCTAAAACTTTCCTTCCTGAACTTATCCTATAATGAGGAATATTGATCATAGCTATCTTGCTTGGGAAACTAGCAAAGGACTTCTATAATGTCTGTAGATGTCAGATCCAAAAGGCTTTAGAGTTCTGAAGATCTACAGTCCATAAAACCCAGGAAGTTCCAGAGACTGCAGAGGAGGAGGTAAAAAGTTAAAAGACTAGGGAAAGGAAGTTACACTTGCTATTTAGGGTTACTCAGAATACCTCTTGCTCTCATGACCCTCTCCCACCTCTCAAGCAGCTTTTCTACTTCCTGAGCATCCCTACCCACTTATTTCCAACACATGTAGCTCGACCAATTGTATTTTTACCCTAAGCTCAGGAACTACTTTTCAGGTTTACACCAAAAATAAGTCATGTATGAGTAATGTCACTTATGAATTAAAAAAAAAAACACAAACACCTTATCTATTCCTACTAGAGACAAACCAAATTAGAACAGAAGCCAAGCCAAATATTAAGCTGCAATCTGTGTTTACTCTTCTGGTTTTTGGAGAATTATCCTTTAGACACCATAAAGAGCAATGTGGGAGGGAGCATGGTGAGAATGGATCTCAGCTTAACCTTGAGGTGCCAAGTACCTGGAGTTCTGGAAGCAATTTGGAATTTGAGATATTCTCCAGAATCAGCTGTACTATGTATTTTGCTCTGTTGTGTGGTTCAGACTCCAGACCCCTTGGGCAGGTCCAGAACTGTCCTCACCATCTCTGGATTCTCCAGGTTGAGAACTTCCCAGAGTGGATCTCAGCTTCTCTTGTCAGAACTGCCCTGAGCTCAAGGAAACTCTTCCACAGCTCTCTCATTTAAACCGAATCCCTGTTCAGTGTCTCAAGGGGAGAAGTGCCTCCTCTACAATATGTACGATTCTGTACACATGGATATTTGTCACACACTCCTTGATCCTTCCTACGAAGGCCTAGTTTGGTCTTGGATGAACCTTGAAGATAAGTCAGACACAAAAGGACAAATATTATATGATTTCATTTATATGAGTTACCTAGAGGAGTCAAATTCAGAGACAGAAAACAGAATGGTGTTTGCCAGGGGCCAGAAGAGAGGTGAATAAGGAGATATTGTTTAATGGTACAGAGTTTCAGTTCAGGTGATGTTCTGATGATGGGGATAGTTGCCCAACAATGTAAACTGCTTAATGCCACTGCATGGTACACTTGAAAATGGTTAAAATGATACATTGTATGTTATGTACATTTTACTACAATAAAAGTTTTATTACCAAAAAATTTAAATATAAACAAAAGTAAGCAGAATAGCATAATGTGCCCATCACCCAGCTTCAATAATTATCAGCTCATGGCCAATCAAATTTCATCTATATTTCTACCAACTTCTGCTTTGGATTATTCTGAAACAAATCCTAGACATCATATCAACTGTGAATATGTCAATGTATTTGTAAGTATAAGGACTCTTAAAAAAATAAGCATAACACCATTATCACATCTAAAAATATTAGCAATTCCTTAATATCAAATATACAATCAGCATTTATATTTCTCTAGGTTATATTGCTTTTTAGTTTAAAAAAATCAAGATTTAAAAGAACTCCATACACTGTGATAGCCTGACTACCATTAAAGAAATGTGGCTGCTATTCTGACGGAAGTTCCCACATTTAGACTTTGCCAGCAGCATCCTTGTGGTATCATGTAACATATTCTCTAGTCTTCCTTGTTTCCTATAAATTGGCAGCTGGATCTAGAAACTTGATCAGATTCAAGGTTTCCAGGTATGTATGAGTGTGCACGTGCATGTGTATATTTAAAATTGTGGCCCTGATAAAGTGAAAAGGGTAGTTTATTCATTAAAAGTGAATGACAACCTTCTCTGTCAGTCATTTGGCAGAGGGTACTGGGGATGTGAATACCAATATGAAGACACATTATTCCCAGCTCCAGGAGTTTGCTGTCAAATGACTGTAATGTGATGTAAAAAGTGCTAAGACAGAGGTTAAAGGACGGGCACCTAAATCAGACTGGGGGTGGGGATGGTGGTCAGGGAAGTCACCACTAAGGAAGCGATGACTGAGCTGAGTTTTCAGATGAATTATTCAGGCAAGGAACGGGAGTTTCCAAGGACAAGAAGCAGCATGTAGTTTTTTGTTTGTTTGTTTGTTTGAAAGCACCAGCATATTGGTTGAAGGTGAGGGCTCTTTATTAATGCACTGAATTCAGGGAACTGCAAGCTATCAAATGTGGGAGGATGACACAGGGAGTCCCAGAAAGAAGGCTGGGAAAGACTACAGGGGTCTGATCATGAAGGTCCTTGTAAACCGTGATAAGGAATCTTTTACCAGCTGAAAGCAGTGGAGAACAACAAAGCATTTAAATAGGAGCATGACATGACTACCAGTTTAAAGAGATCAACCCTGTGGATTGCAAGGAGTCTGGACTAGAATAGGGAGATCAAGCAAGGGAGCTTCTGCAGTATTTCAGGTAACAGATGATGAGAACTGAGATGCAGGTGGTAAGGATGGAGAGAAGAGAGCCTTCTGGAGTAAAGCAGAACTGAGCAGACTTAGTCACTGAATGTGGGAAACAAGGAGAGAAACAAACCAGAGAAGAGTTGGACAACTGGATAGATGATAGTAGCAAGCCAGGGTCTGTGAGAGGAGGAGCTCATGATATGTACCAGGGGGTAAATAAGCCAGTGGGCA
This sequence comes from Neotragus pygmaeus, assembly GCA_006410875.1. NCBI lineage: Eukaryota > Metazoa > Chordata > Mammalia > Artiodactyla > Bovidae > Neotragus > Neotragus pygmaeus. Next base: position 115,795 of record SJYV01000585.1, on the reverse strand, counting down.
GCCAGTCAGGAGACCCTATCCAGGAGAGGGCTTTGGGATGAAATAAAAGATTTGAAGTCATCAGGAAACACACATTGGCAGGAGCCATCAGCAAGTGGAAGAGGTCTCTAGTTCAGTTTAGTCACTCAGTCGTGTCTGACTCTTTGTGACCCCATGAACCTCAGCACACCAGGCCTCCCTGTCCATCACCAACTCTCAGAGTTTACCCAAACTCATGTCCATTGAGTCAGTGATGCCATCCAACCATCTCATCCTCTGTTGTCCCCTTCTCCTCCTGCCCTCAATCTTTCCCAGCATCAGGGTCTTTTCAAATGTGTCAGCTCTTTACATCAGGTGGCCAAAGTATTGGAGTTTCAGCTTCAACATCAGTCCTTCCAATGAACACCCAGGACTGATCTCCTTTAGGATGGACTGGTTGGATCTCCTTGCAGTCCAAGGGACTCTTAAGAGTCTTCTCCAACACCACAGTTCAAAAGCATCAATTCTTGAGTGGTCAGCTTTCTTTATAGTCCAACTCTCACATCCATACATGACTACAGGAAAAACCAGAGCCTTGACTAGATGGATCTTTGTCAACAAAGTAACGTCTCTGCTGTTTAATATGCTGTCTAGGTTGGTCAAAACTTTCCTTCCGAGGAGTAAGCTTCTTTTTAATTTCATGGCTGCAGTCACCATCTGCAGTGATTTTGGAGCCTGCCAAAATAAAGTCAGCCACTGTTTCCCCATCTATTTGCCATGAAGTGATGGGACCGGATGCCATGATCTNACATGACTACTGGAAAAACCATAGCTTTGACTAGATGGACTTTTGTGGGCAAAGTAATGTCTCTGCTTTTGAATATTCTATCTAGGTTTGTCATAACTTTTCTTCCAAGGAGCAAGCACCTTTTAATATTATGGCTGCAGTCACCATCTGCAGTGATTTTGGAGCCCCCAAAATAAAGTCTCACTGTTTCCACTGCTTCCCCATCTATTTGCAATGAAGTGATGGGACCATATGCCATAATCTTAGTTTTCTGAATATTGAGCTTTAAGCCTATCTTTTCCACTCACCTCTTTCACTTTCATCAAGAGGCTCTTTAGTTCTTCTTCTGCCATAAGGATGATTTGAGCTTGTGCTTCATCCAGCCCAGTGTTTCTCATTATGTACTCTGCATATAGGTTAAATAAGCAGGGTAACAGTACACAGCCTTGATGTACTCCTTTCCTGATTTGGAACCCATCTGTTGTTCCATGTCCAGTTCTAACTGTTGATTCCTGACCTGCATACAGATTTCTCATCAGGCAGGTCAGGGGCTGGTATTCCCATCACGTTAAGAATTTTCCACAGTTTATTGTGATCCACACAGTCAAAGGCTTTGGCATAATCAATAAAGCAGAAGNCATTAATCACAATAGGTAATGGGATTAACAGATACAAACTATGTATAAAATAGATTAGCAAACAAAGATATAGTCTCTAACATATGGAATTTATGCAGTATATTGTAATAACCTATAATGAAATGTAGCCTATAAAACGGAGAAGGCAATGGCAACTCACTCCAGTACTCTTGCCTGGAAAATCCCATGGACGGAGAAGCCTGATAGGCTGCAGTCCATGGGGTCGCTAAGAGTCGGACATGTCTGAGCGACTTGATTTTCACTTTTCGCTTTCATGCATTGGAGAAGGAAATGACAACCCACTCCAGTGTTCTTGCCTGGAGAATTTCAGGGACGGGGGAGCCTGGTGGGCTGATGTCTATGGGATCGCAGAGTCAGACACGACTGAAGTGACTTAGCAGAAGCATTCCTCAATAAAGTTATTTTTCAAAGTGTACTTGTTAATAAGCCTGCTTCTAAGACTCTGTCCTAAGGATACAGTATATCTTAAATGGGATATATTTAATGCTTAGTGATATTTTCTTTGTAATTAATTATATATCATTGGGTAGATTAATTAGTCTAAAATAGTGAAGTTAGGCTAAACGAATATGAAAAAAATATTTGAATAATTAAAAGCATATTTACTAATAATACTTAAACAAATACATTTTAAATAAATGATTGACACTTAAAGAAAGGGACAAAATATGATAGTAACAATGTAATAAATTAATAGGCATATTAACTATTAAGAGTAGTGTGAAAATATATCAAAATATCTATCTAGTTCTCAAAACATTTTGCATTTGATTTTTTGTACTTTTTATTGCATTCACAAAATTCTTCATTCTTACTGCATCGAACTACTCCAAGAAAAAAAAATGTTGAAATGTGACATAAAATACTTGGCTTGTTGTTAAAGATGGTTATCAATGCTGACATTCCCTATGCAACATTAAGTTGGTCAACATCTGTGAGATAAATTATATTTCACATTAAATTTTTCAATGATTTTTTTTTAGATTTACATATTCACTTTTGTGAAGATAGCAAATTTTATATTACTAGTTCCATTGAATCCTGGTATCAGTATTTTGATGATCTTTACTGTTTCTGAATAACTGTTATGTCATTGACAAACTGCGCTTTTAAGTTTCATAAAACAAAGTAAAGGCTCTAGAATCAGACTTAAGAGCGTGAGTTCTGTAAGACTTGTGTCTTTGGACAAGTCATTGAAGCTATTTATCAGTTGCAAAATGGAGAGGATAATAAGAATTGTTAAATTAATGGTGCATTTGAAGCATTTGGAGCAGTACCTGGAAGAAAATGTATCCACTAAATATATATATTATTTTATATATATTTATAGANCTCTAGAATCAGACTTAAGAGCGTGAGTTCTGTAAGACTTGTGTCTTTGGACAAGTCATTGAAGCTATTTATCAGTTGCAAAATGGAGAGGATAATAAGAATTGTTAAATTAATGGTGCATTTGAAGCATTTGGAGCAGTACCTGGAAGAAAATGTATCCACTAAATATATATATTATTTTATATATATTTATAGATATTGGTATTTAAAAGTGTTTTCTATTATCTAACATTTTCTATAATATCTATATCTTTATATCAATCTTCAAGTTGACATCCTAAGTATAATAAGTGGCATATAAATATTACATAATGACTTACTGTTAATACTGCTGCTACTATTATTGGTATTGCTATATTTTTGATTCTGTTTGTTTTACATTTAAAATCACTATGGTCATTAAAATATGGTATAGAAATAGTAAAAGACACAACTGTGACTTGAAACATATCTTCTGACTGCAAATTACCTATGTGGCCAATCACAATATATTTCGATGTGGCTCCGATGGTAAAGAATCCACCTGCAATGTGGGAGACCTAGCTTCAATCCCTGGGTTGGGAAGATCACCTGGAGGAGGGCATGGCAAGCCATATCGGTATTCTTGCCTGGAGAATCTCCATGGACAGCAGAGTNCTATTGCTGATGCACAAGATGTGGGTTCAAACCTTAGTTTGGGAAGATCCCCTGGAGAAGGAAACTGCAACCCACTCCAGGATTCTTGCCTGGAAAATTCCATAGACAGAGGAGCCTAGCAGGCTGCAGTCCATGGGGTCTCAAAGAGTCAGATACAACTGGGCACACAAGACTTAAAAAGTTGTATTTTCTGTGACAATGTGCACTTAAATTGGTTCAAAAAACGAATTTAGTTTATGTCAAAGAGATGATGTTCAAATTGCTGCAGTTTAGGCATTGGCAAAACAAGTAGGAGATTAATTTGTGTAACAAGGACATTTTTGCTGATGACTCAGAAATCACACCAACAGTGGGAACATAGGAAGGTGGAAACGGTCTATAAATGTAACTAGGACAGCATTAGAATCCACTCATTTAGGGTCAGCCCAGGGAAACTCAGGGCTTCCCAGGTGGCAGAGTGGTAAAGGATTTACCTGCTAACACAGGAGACATAAGAGATGCCAGTTCAATCCTTGGGTTGGGAAGATCCTGTGGAATAAGAAAGGACAACCCATTCCAGGATTCTTGCTTGGAATATTCCATGGACAGAGGAGCCTGGTGGGCTACAATTCATGGGTTGTGAAAAGTTGGATATGGGTTGCAAAAAGTTGTGCCTCTGCATGGGGAAACAAGACTTTTTCCCATATATCTGTACTTGTCCAAACACAGATGAAGAGATACATGGTTTTTCCCACATTCATTTTGCCCACCTATCCTCAGAAAAAGCCTGTATTTTGACAATATTAATCACTACCCATTCTCTCCACATGGTTTAAGCTCTAATAAACATGCATATAGTTATCACTGAAAAAATAGAATAAAAATGATAAATTTTAAAATTTTCTTTGAATTTTCGTTTAGACCAAAAATTTTGTAGAAACCATTTTCTCACTTTTTACTTATTCATATGTTGAGTCAACGTTTGTTAACTTTGTAATATGTGTCAGGTGTCAGACTCCTCCATTCCTTCTGAATATAAAGACAGCATTTATGCCCTTTGGTAACAATTTTCTACAGGAGGAGTCAGACAGTAGAGTTATATAAACATATTTAGTTTTGCANCGTTGACATTAAAGAAACTATTTTTAGTTATAGGTGGAAAAACTTAAAATTCCATTAAAAAAAAGAAGAGAAAAATTTAAAACAACCACAAAAGCCTGCATACTGTTCCAACATGAAAAGATATCGATTTCTCATAACAGTTACACACTGGTTGTCTGGAACACTAAAACCAGGAAACACGTCCACTTTTTATGCTATTGCTTCACTAAAGACAACCTCATGGTAATGTGGTACTTGATCTAGGATGGAAGGTGGGGAGCTTCCTATTTGAGTCTGGGTGGATTTCAGGATATGATGAGATTAAGTCAAAGACAGACAAGAGAAAGCAAGAAAGGAAAAGAAAGACCCTGGATCCTTTAAAACCACCTCAGGGCACAATGACTGATGAACTCTATGGAAGGCAGTGTTCTCAGATTCAGAAGACCAGTTATAAACACAGTGTTTATAACTGAGGCACTATGCTCTCCACCAAGTTTACAGCAGAAGAAACACAGGAAGTTATAGTACAACCCTGGAGTTTTCTATTTTTATTTATTTGTTTCTATGTTCCTACAATCTGCAGGTAAGCTAATATTCAGTTTCAATCCCTTCTTTGTCTTTGCTCCTACCGCTTTTCTCCTGAACTACGTTTTTGGAAGAGAATACCTGTTTTAGAAATAGTCCTTGAGTGACTGCTATAGTCAGCATTTTTCTGTGCAGTTCTGGAAATGCCAACTAGGAGGAGAGTGCAGGCAACCCACCACCGTTGTGGCTCAAGGCTTCTCATCATGTTTTCATCTGCCGGCTACCCACTGGTACTGTTTCAGCCTCAGTTCTATGTTTGAGAATTATTGCTGCTTGCTAGACAGAATGGAAGGGAGTTATATCACTTTCTATTTAAAGAATGTTAATAATACTTCCTTTTAAATTAAAAAAAAATAATTTTATATATTTATTTATTTGGCTGTGCTGGGCCTTTGTTGTCGCAAGGGCTTTTCTCTAGTTGCAGCAAGTGGGGGCTACCCTCTAGTTGTGGCATGCGGACTTTTCACTGTGGTGCCTTCTCGTGTTGTGAAGCATGGGCTCTAGGCACGTGGGTTTCAGTAGGTGCAGCTCTGAGGTGCTAGAGCACAGGCTCTGTAGTTGTGTTGTATGGACTTAGTTGCTCCAAGGCCTGTGGGATCTTCCGGGATCAGGGATTGAACCTGTGTCTCCTGCATTGGCAGGAAGATTCTTTACCCCTGAGCCACTAGGGGAGCCTAGTGATACTTCTTTGCTGGACTTGTTTAAGTGTTATATATCATGTAAGATCCAGATTAACATCTGTTGAGGATGAGAGTATTGCAAGAAGGTAACAAAAGGAAGTGTTTTAGAGAAGCAACAGAAGCTGGGGCAAGGAGGGAGATGGAAGCTTTCACTGGGTGGTACTCAAGGAGTGGAAACCTCGTAAGCCTGATGGCGTAGTTTCAGAGAGGAGAGACTGACGCTGAGCTGGAGTCCTGCTCTCACCTCTGGGACCATGTGCTTTAAGTACAGCTTTAAAACTCTGATTATTGACCAAATATATAAAGCTCTTTGAATCTGTTGGGAGAAATTACATACACAAAATACTACTACTTTATTATGATGTCATAAATGATCCCATTGGTTTACACGAGACTCACCATGTCCTGTATCCTGCTTTCGTCAGTCACTGGTATTTTAGGGAGATTTCAATGATCTCATGTTGTCTTTAGTCAATGAAACAATTCTACCGAGGAAGAGAAATGCCCTTCCTGCCTTGGGAACATCCTGCCAAGTGTGGGATGTGTTTCCTGCCTGCCATGTCTTCTCTGATGCCATTAGCACCCACACAGTTATCCAGCCTTTTAGAAAATGATTAAATTATTGGTCTGGATGGATTTCCCCACTCAGCCAAGAGTCAGAGCTGTCTAGAAGACAGAAGATTTGGCTCCTGACTCATAGTGTGACTTGTCTGCAAACATTTACACGCATTCTTTGGTCTTTCTAGTTTTTCTGTAAAATTTCTGTCTTTCCTTTATCATTGTGAAGCAGGAAAGCATAGTATTTTGAAGACTGNGAGCTGTCTAGAAGACAGAAGATTTGGCTCCTGACTCATAGTGTGACTTGTCTGCAAACATTTACACGCATTCTTTGGTCTTTCTAGTTTTTCTGTAAAATTTCTGTCTTTCCTTTATCATTGTGAAGCAGGAAAGCATAGTATTTTGAAGACTGAAAACTAGTTTCAAGATAATTAAATTAACTTATTCTGATACATATTAATTTCCACTTTTTTTTTTTTTTAACTGCCCTGCATGGCTTGTGGGATCTTAGTTCCTCAGTCAGGGATTGAACCCAGGCCCCTGGCATTGGAAGCTCAGAGTCTTAACCATTGAACCACCAGGGAATTAATTTTCACTTTTACAAGCTGATTAAAAACTTCTCCCAGGGTTCTAGATCCAGTCCATGTACAGGGAACAATTTGCTCATTCTGGGAAAGACTTTCAGGCTCATAAGCCACCATTTAATGACTAAAAGAGAGAATATGGTAAGCAGGGCTCTGGAGGATTGAAAACTTCTGTTTTCTCTCCATGGCTGCACAGCTTCACACAGCTTTTGTCTTGGCAGAGAGTTACAGACAACTGTACACTATGGCTGTGCTCAGTCGCTCAGTCGTGTCTGACTTTTTGTGACCCTGTGGACTGTACACCGCCTGGCTCCTCTGTCCATGGGGATTCTCCAGGCAAGGATACTGGAGTGTATTGCCATGCCCTCCTCCAGGGGATCTTCCTAACGCAGGGATTGAACCCAGGTCTCCTGCATTGCAGGCAAATTCTTTACCGTCTGAACCACCAGGGCTACTGGTTTTGTTTTCTGGAAAAACCTAGTCAGTTCAAAATATATAAAAGACCTATGTATATAAAAAGACACCTTGGACATGCCCAGTTAATGCTCCAAGCCATCTACCTACCTGTGCAGAAGGGCTTATATAGTATGAATCTAACAGACATAAAAAAGACTTTTCCAATTTATATCTACTATTTAATAGCATAGTAATTAAGTAATAAAATAGTAATAACAACAGTAATGAAGAGCACAAGCTTTAGCATCAGGCTGCCAGGGTTTAAATTCTAGTTCTTCTAGGACAGAGCTGTGTGACCTCTGATACATTTCCTCTTTGAGCCTCTACTTCATTGTTGGTAAAATGGTGATGTGATTCTGTGATGGCTCAGAAGGTAAAGAATCTGCCTGCAATGCGAAAGACCTGGGTTCGATCACTGGTTCGGGAAGATCCCCTGGAGAAGGGAATGGCTACCTACTCCAGTATTCTTGCCTGGAGAATTCCATTGACAGAGGATTAATTCAGATGCATGTAGATATAAAGCACATGGAAAAGTATTCAATAAATAGTAGCTATTACTAGACAGTACAGCCTGGATTAATAAATTTAGACCTCAAGAGAATAAAGTTTAAGAAGAGAAAGAAAAGAAAGATTATTTCGGTATTATCACAGACTTGGATGATTTTTGTGTTACTCTCTCAACATGTTAACAGTAGAACATAAACTTTCAGGATCAGATGGCAAAAAGAACACATGCATCTAATCTTAATCTCACCTGAAACTCCTATTAAAACTATCATACAGAGTCTTTCTAAAATGACAAACCCACAGAAACCTGAAGAATAAGAGGGGAGGCAATAGCAATAAAATCTGGAAGCTGGCGAGCAGACACACAGGTGGCAAGTACCTTGCAGGTCTGACAGTCAAATCTGAAGAGGGGCCAGTTAAGATCCAATCCAGCCTCTCAAGACCCCAGAACTGGAAATAAAGGGGTGAGGCTAAATGGGGGTGTGAGGTTAACTAAGGAGAAGCAGGTAAACACTGCTGACGAAGCATTAGATTCCTAAATTTGTGTGCCTTCTGCCTGCATCCAGCTTCCTTGATGGCTCAGCGGTAAAGAATATGCTTGCAATGCAGGGGTTGTGGTTTCAATTCCTGGGTCAGGAAAATCCCCTGGAGAAGGAAATGGCAATTGACTCCAGTATTCTTGCCTGGGAAATCCCACAGACAGAGGAGCCTAGTGGGCTACAGCCATGGGATCACAAAGAGTAGGACACGACTGAGTGACTGAGCATGCAGGCCCGCCCCCATCCATGTCGCCTCTGATAGGTGGGGAGGGAAGTCTGAAGATTCATTATTTGGATGTGGTAAGTGAGAGGAAATCTAGACTAAAGCACCAAGCACATGAGACAGTGTGGTCACCACACTGAAAGTAGAGATTGCATGAATGCATGCATATTGAATACAGAGTGCAGAGAGATTCGATTTTTCCCCCCTGTACTTGGCTCTCAGAATATTGGCAAGAAGGCCTTTACCTGCAGTCAAGAGACTGAAAACTCTCCTATGGGGAATCTGACCAGTGAAAGAGGGGAAAAAAACCCTAAAGATTCTGATTACTGGGAATTTCCCAACAAATGACCCACCCAGTCCACCTGGCTGGTAAAGTCAACTGCAACAAGCCCAATCTACATACGTACTCAAGAGCTTCCAATGAGCTCTTGAGATCATGTTTAATTGTAAGCAGCCAGTAGAGAGTTATCAGAAAGCTGTGAAGAGAACCCCAAAAGGGAAGAGTCTAAAACAAAGAAAAAAAAAAAAAAGCTGAAATAGCAAGGACTGTGAAGGGAGAAGGCAAACCCCCTGCAAAAACCTCTTGTAAAAAATCCTATGAGGGGCTTCTCTGGTAACTCAGTGGTAAAGAATCTGCCTTCCAATGCAGGAGACCTGGGCTCAGTCCTTGATCTCGGAAGATCCCACATGCAGGGAGCCACTAAGCCTTATGACACAACCACTGGACCTGCGCTCTAGGGCCTGGGAGCCACAAGTGCTGAGCCCACGTGCTGCAACTACTGAAGGCTCATGTTCCCAGAATCCGTGCTCTGCCACAAGAGAAGTCACTGCAATGAGAAGCCCGTGTGCCACAACTAGAGAGTACCTAACACAGCAAGGGAGACCCAGCACAGCCAAAAATAAATAAATTTAAAAATCCTATGAGGTAACAGTGCATTCATGAAACAGACTTTTTTTGAAATTAAAATATGGGAATTAAAATATGACTGCCACCCTTAATAATAATAGTAAAAGTAATACACAGAAGACTCTGAGGAAGTCTGCCATAAAAGGAGCAAAGAGACAAAGAATAAGAAATTCAGAACTAGTCTGGGAGGTCTCACATCTGAGTAACAGAGAGGAAGGAGTCATCAAAGAAACAGCCAAAGAACACTTCCCCAAACAGAAAGATGTCAGTTTCTAGAATGAAACAGTCCACTGCATATCCAACTTCATGGATGGCAAACAGACAATACCAAGTTGCTCTACCGTAAAATTTCAGAATATCAGAGAAAAAAAATTTTCTAAAGCTTCGGGAGAAGGAAAAAAAAGAAAAGCAGATCATACAAAAAAGATAAGGAATCAGAACAAACTTCAAGGGTAATTCTGGAAACATGATAACACTGTCTTCACAATTCTGAAAGAATGTATCTTCAGGGAGCTGTCATCTAATAGTGACAATAGAGCCCTTTCCTCATACAGCTGGGGTTAAGTTTGCTATTCAGGTTTTCAAACCTAAACAACGAAAAGCAAGAAAACTGTTCACACTATAGTCAAGGTGGTGTTACTGGCTGGGTTCGGGGGTGGGTAGGGGAAAAGGGAAGAAAAGATTAGTCAGGGCATATGGGCTTCTCAGGTGGCCAAGTGGTAAAGAATCTACCTGCCAATCCAGGAGATGGAAGAGATGTGGGTTCAATCCCTGGGTCAGGAAGATCCCCTGGAGTAGAAAATGGCAACCCACTCCAGTATTCTTGCCTGGAGAATCCCATGGACAGATGAGCCTGGTGGCCCTTGGGGACACAGAGAGTCAGACATGCCTGAGCACACAGGGCACATAAGGAGCTTCTTACCTCGGTAGGTACAGGGGTGTTAAGTTTTATCGTCAGTCTTTACATTATACATTTCCATTTCAGGTCTTCTTTATACGTGATATGTTTTACACACACACACACATGCACACACTTTGTACTATGAACCGTATGAAGTTACCAATATTCTACCATTTTTGAAGTGCAAAAAATAAGCCCAGAGGTTTAAACCAAACAGTTCAGGCTCAGCAATGTAACTTGTGCCCTTGAGGCAATTAAGAGTCTAAGTTTCCCCACAGGCAAAATGCAAAGTGAAAAAAAAAACCCAGAGGATTTCTTAAGCGTCATGAGCTCTCATAACTATAAAACTCTCCTATTGTGTATGTGCAATACAATAATTCCTGTCCTTTAAAATGTTAAAATGTAAGACTTGAATGGGGAAATTCCTTTGTGTTTCCCAGAGAAAAGATCTGGCAAGTACTATATTCGCATAACTATAGTTTAATATAATAACAACAATGAGGACTTAGGAACAGCTTTTAGAAATCCCCAAGCCCTAACATTTCCCTCACTTCTGCTTTTCTTAGCAGAAATGGGGACACAGAAACTGGAAATGACAGGAAACAATAAAGGGGATGTGATGTGAGGGACAGATGTGAGAGGAGGAATTAGATATAAAAGGAGACAAGGGTACTTGCTATTCTCTAATCAAAGTAGGGACACGGGTGGACCTCCTGGGTTTGGGGAGAAGAGCTGTTTTGAGGCTCTTTATTTCAGGCATATTGATTAAAAATTAACATAAACCAAAAAGTAGAATCTTTGTTTCCCTTAAGCTCTGATTTATCTGGCAATTATGACGCATCAGAAGCACCTCACAAATCTTTGTATATACATTATCACTTCATCCTCATAGGTGCCCTATGAATTTGAATCACTGTTACCACCCTGCTTCAGACACCCTTTTAATATGAGGTAACTGAGGCTCAGTAAGGTTAAGGAAGTAGCGCAAGGTCACAGGCCAGTAAACAGCAGAGGTAAGTTTCTACCCTGAAATCCACTTTAGTAATCCGTAACCTTATGGTGATTCAGATGGTAAAGAATCTGCCTGCAATGCAGGAGACCTAGGTTTGATCCCAGGGTCAGGAAGATCCCCCGGAGAAAGGAATGGCAACCCATTCCAACATTCTTGCCTGGGAAATCCCATGGACAGAGGAGCCTGGCGGGCTACAGTCCAGCAAGTCACAGAGTCAGACACAACTGAGCAACCAATGCTTTCACTTTTTACAACCTTATGCAATAAACTCTCGATCCTAACTCCTTTCTTTTCAAAATGTTCCCTTCTTAATCCTGCTCCTTATTCTTCAGCTATCTTTAACTATGATTTTTCCAGCAGCATCTACTCCCCCATCCTTCCTGAGTGAGTTGTGGGAAATGCCTAGGTACTTTTGTTTGAAAGCCTAACACTGTATTTCTCACACTGGGCTATACATGAGCAGCACTTGGCAATATCCTCCTGAAATGACAATTTACTTCAGGTTTTATTTTGCAGGAGAATCTTGGTTATAACAAACACAGAGAGGCTGTGCTATCTTTAAATGCAAGATGTGCACTAACTTTTAGGATAAAACAAGTAAGGCTGCAAGATACTTTGTATTACTTCCACATGACTTGAGTCATGGGAGGTCAAATCTTCCTTTATGTTCATTCAGTATGAAATACCTTCACAGACATGTGTCAAAAAATAAACCAAAATAAATAAATAAACCCTCCCAAGTATGTGAGGTTGTACATTCAATTTTCAAGGTAACAGTTTCTTACATTAACAGTGCAGCCATAATCCTCAATAATTTTGAAGATAATAAGATTTTTTGAAATGTTCCTAATTTAAAAACTGATGTAAAAAATATGGTCTCCAAGGCATTTTACCCAATTTTGTAAATACAAACCTAAAGAGGGATTTTAAAATTTCATCAAAATTATGTCCATACTGTAGGTGAAGATATTAATTTCTAAGAATAATCTAATAGAATATTCCCAAAACCTTCTGATATGCTAAAGATTCAAAAAGTGAAAGGACCCAGTCTGATTAGTCTGATTCTATAAACTAATTCCAGAATATTTACTTGAACTTAATTTTGGTTTCCCCTCTAGCAGCATAGGAAAAATGATACCCTTAAAGGGTAGGTGACACCACAGCTGTCCCTTAGTTTATCTGCCATCGCAAAACACCATCGGTTGCCTTAGAAATGCCTGTGATTACACACACATGCATACATGCAGACGTGCAATAAAGGTATCCATGTACGAATGGGAATAACAAGCAAACACAAAAACCAAAAAACCCAAAATCTGTTTTTAAAGGAATGCTCTTCCATAATAGAAACACGTAAACTGAAAAAAACCCCACCTGAGTACATTTTAAAACAAAGGAAAAAATGGTTGAAAAGTTGACCACTATCTAGGAAATAGGAGCCACAATATTTTTAAAGGATGCTAAAATTAGAATGTATATATGCAGAATGCAAGGAAATAGTTTTGAGTAGTCACTTCAGTGGTAGTGGAATGATTTATGAACCATCAATTCTTATGCCAGTTCATATAACATTCCTGGTTAAACATTTTGTTTCCAAAACTTTTTTTTTTTTTAAACAGAGGCCAGAGCAGAAGATCCTTGGTTTTCCTTAGTTAGACAAGGCATGACAATTCATGTGAGTAGGAAACTTGATTCAAAGTGACTTGCCACAGAGTTAATGTGACACTGATATGCCTTCATTTACATACTGCTAATAGGCAATGTATGAAATGCAGAAGAAATAATGTGTCATGCATGCATCTGTCACCTGTCAAAGGGAATGAGTATCCTGTTTATAACACATAGACCAGGCATCCAGAGAAGGCACTGGTGACCCACTCTGGTACTCTTGCCTGGAAAATCCCATGGATGGAGGAGCCTGGTAGGCTGCAGTCCATGGGGTTGCTGAGAGTAGGACATGACTGAGTGACTTCACTTTCACTTTTCAATTTCGTCCATTGGAGAAGGAAATGGCAACCTCCAGTGGTCTTGCCTGGAGAATCCCAGGGACGGGGGAGCCTGGTGGGCGGCTGTCTATGCGGTCACACAGAGTGGAACACGACTGACACAACTTAGCAGCAGCAGCAGACCAGGCATCTAATTCTTGAGTATACTGCACTTGGGAGTTATCATGAGAAAATAATCTTATGAACTACCTTATTAGCTCAGGCTGCTGTAGCAAAATACCATGGACTAGGCGGCGTAAACAACCTGGACGAGGTTCAGGTGAGGGCTCCCTTCCTGGCCTGCAGATGGCTGCCCTTTGCTGTGTCACATGGCAGAGAGAGAGAGCTCTGTGTCTCTTCCTCTTCTTATAAGGACACAAATCACACCAGAGGGCTTCCCTGGTGGCTCAGGTGGTAAAGAATCCACCTGCAATGAGAGAGACCTGGGTTTGATCCCTGGGTTGGGAAGACGTCCTGGAGGAGGGCATGGCCGGGAGAATCCCTATGGACAAAGGAGCCTGGCAGGCTACAGTGCATGGTTTTGCAAAAAGTTGGACAGTACTGAGAGACTAAGCACACACAATCTCACCAGAAGAGCCCTATCCTCAGGTCCTTATCTAAACCCAACCATTGGGTGTTAGGGTTTCAACACACAGATTTGGTGGAGGTGCACAACTCAGTCCATAGCATGAATCATAATCACTTCCCTGTCCTCACCTATTCATTAGCTGATCTAAACAACTCATAACATGTTGCCAAGCTGGCAGTCAAATGCTGAGAAGAAGAGGCTTCAATTTGATCATCTGCTTTAAAAAATACTTTTGTTTTCAGCAAAGCAGAACATCTCTGACAGAAGCCCAGGATGCGGATCAGTGTAGTACTAGAGAGCTGTTACCACCCTGCAGATACTTTTTGCTTCTAAGCCAGTTTCCTCATACATAAAAATGACAAAAATACATAGAGATATGTGAGGGTAAAAATCAGATAATATCTATGAAAGGGCTTATAAAAGACTACACTGTTATTGTTAGGCCATAAAAGCACAAATGTGGTACCTTTATATATAGCTTTGATATGCCCTAAAAGATTAAGATTTTAGGAGACTTAAGTTTTCATGAAAACAAAGTTGACAGATATTTTCAGAGATCCTTTCCTTTAATTCCTTGACTTAAGCACATTCATCTTTTTTAGATCCACTGTCATTACTTTGGTTCAAGGTGCCATAAGATCTCCAGATTGGTCTCCCAACCAGGTTCTTTTTCCCAACTATATTTTCCTAGAACACTGCTTTCTTTGCATCATTTTCTTATTCACTCCAGCTTCTGGGATTGGTAGGCTGTCTAACCTGCAAGTGGGAACAAATCCAGAGAACTACCTGGTGAGGAGAGGGCTAGATATGTGGGTTTGGAAACTACAACTGCATACTACAAGTCATCATAATGTGACAGAGTGGGAAGACCATGGACTTTAAATCATATTGGCTTTGCATTCTGGTTCTAGTACTGTAGTTTTGACCTCTGGGAAATGAGTTAATTGCACCTCCGTTTTCTTATTTGTAAAACAGAAATGTAATCGCTTACTTCATAGGGTTGCTTAAGCACAGTATCCAACTTTAATAATACGTATAATATGTTTTAGTTTCTGATCCTTCACATAAAACAGACAGAAACATAAGATGTGTTTGGTGGGAACGTAAATTGATACAGCCACTATGAAAGACGGTATGGAGATTCCTTAAAAAACTAGGAATAAAACCACCATATGACCCAGCAATCCCACTCCTAGGCATATACCCTGAATAAACCAAAACTGAAAAAGACACATGTACCCCCAATGTTCATTACAGCACTATTTACAATAGCTAGAACATGGAAGCAACCTAGATGTCCATCAACAAATGAATGGATAAAGAACCTGTGGTACATACAGACAATCGAATATTACTCAGCCATAAAAAGGAATGCATTTCAGTCAGTTCTAATGAGGTGCATGAACCTAGAGCCTATGATACAGAGTGAAAGATAAACATTTATACTAACACATATATATGAAATCTAGAAAGATGGTACTGATGAAGTTATTTGCAGGGCAGCAATGGAGAGACAGACATAGAGAACAGACTTATGGACACGAGGAATTGGGGAGGAGAGGGTGAGATGTATGGAGAAAGTAACATGGAAACTTACATTACCATATGTAAAATAGACAGCCAATGAGAATTTGCTGTATGACTCAGGAAACTCAAACAGGGGCTGTATATCAACCTAGAGGGGTGGGATGGGGAGGGAGATGGAAGGGAGGGGACATATGTATACCTATGGCTAATACATGTTGGTGTCTGACAGAAAACAACAAAATTCTGTAAAATAATTATCATTCAATTAAAAAACAAATTAAAAAAAACCAAAATGGTTATATGCATTATATGCATAGAATTTTCTTTGTGCCGCTTAACGGGCAGATATTAGTATCTAATTCAATAAGACAAAAAGGCTAAATTGGAAAGGGGAACTATTTAACAAAAAACTGATACCAGTGACCAAAATAAATCTTTTAATATATTCAGCTATCTCCATGATCAAAACATAAAATGTAAATCTATAGTCAAACTATAAATCCATTTCAGTTTCAGAGTCAGATGGGTCATTTTGGCCTAAGGAAAAGAACTGGATTTGAAAGACACAAACTAGAGATGAGAAACCATTTAGAGGGGTATGGAGCTAATAAAGATCTAATGAGAGGGATACAGAATAGAGGGAGAAAAGAGAATTGATTTAAGAAATAATTAGAAGGAAAAACTAGCAAGAGTTGGTAAATGACTGGATAGAGGGAAGAGTCAGAGATAATTCCCAGGTTTCTAGGGTGGATGGCTGGAAGAATGGTGGTACCATCTGTAGGTGGAGAGGGCTGGAAGAAAGACTCCGAGTTCAACTTCGGATATAATTAGCTTTAAGTACTTTAGAGCAGAGATGAAGATCTGGGCCTTGATAGCATACAAAATGGATGAGATCCACCACAGTGGAGCCTGAGACAGAGCCTCAGGTTAATACCAACATTTAGGGGGAAGAGGAACTAACAGATAAGCCAGAAATGTCAAGGAATGGTCAGAGTATAATGAGAAGAATAACATGGACTTACAGAATTCAAAGACAATTAGTTCCAAGAAGAAGAGAATATATAACAAACACTGAGAATGGGTATGAATGTTATGCTTCCTCCTAAATTTACATGTTGAAACTTATTTCCAATATGATGGTACAGAGAGGTACGGGTTTTGGGGAGGTGGTTAGGCATGAGGGCAGAACCCTCATGAAAGGTATTGATGCCCTTTATAAAAAGAGGCCCAAGAGAGCTCTCTTGCCCCTTCTGCCATGGAAGATGAAAAGATGACTATCTATGAGCAAGGAATCAGGCCCTTACCAGACACCAAATCTGCAATGATATGATCTTGGACTTCCTCAGCCTCTAGAACAGTGAGAAATAAATGTTTGTTTTTCATAAGTCACCCAATTTATGATCTTTTTCTAATAGCAGCCCAAACAAATTAATACAAGGACTAAAATTTGTCCACTGGAAGTGGTGATTAGGAAATTATTGATGGCTTCAGTGAAAACAGTTTTGATGGAGTGATGGAGGCTAAGCTATCCCTTAGGGGTTAAGGAACAAACGGGTAGCAAGAAAGAAACTGTGTGCCAGTTTTTTGCGAAGTTTAGATGAGGAGAGAGACTAGAGCAAGCTAGCTGTGTAATGATTAAAGCTGTTTAGTGATTAAGCTAGAGTTAGTGATTAAAGCAGTGGTGATTCAAGAGATCAGAGAATAAGAAAAGCATGTCTGCAATAGCCCAGGGTGGTATTTCAACAAAGAAGGGATAAGCAGATCTGCTACAGAAGAAAGAACATGGATTTTGGAAAGAGGTATGTCTAATCCTTTGACTCTGCCACTTATTGGCTATGAGGCAAGTTACTTAACCCTTTTTGAGCCTTAGTTTTCTCATCCTTAAGAAGGAAACATCACTATCTATGGGACTGTTGCAAGAACTAAAATGAGATTCTGCATATCAAACTGCTCAGCACAGCTACCTTCTGCTTGATCCACAGAAGGTCGGTCATCAACAATATGAGCTCCCATTTTTCCACAGAAGTTACTGGTTATCACTGAAGAGTGTTATGCCAATGTAAGCAGTAAAAATATATGCTGGATTGCCCAGGATTAAGGCATTGAGTTATGAAATATTTAAAACAGGAACAAGAATCGAAAGAGGAAAGGATTTGAGAGCATTACCATGTTTGAAGTCTAAAAAGGATGCAGCAAGTGAAGTACCAAGAGGGAAGTGAGGCTAGGGGAACAGCAGCCTTCGTGTTTTAAATGTGATTCATATACATCCAAAAATTACTTGAAATAGAGGTCCCTCATAGGGCTATAAAGGATGAGATCTGCAACAGAAGTGAAGTTTTAGAATGCTGGACATGGAAAAGATCAAAGGACAAACTTTCTTAAGGAAGAAAGTCGGTGGAGGTGATGTCTGATGTTCATCATTTTAGTAAAAATCTAGGAAACAAAATGTTCGGGAAAACTAGTTTCCAAAGCAGATTTCAATCCCAGCATCCTTGAGTCTAGTTATTAATGAATGTACGGTACCCAGCAAGCGAATTTGTGGATAGAAAACATTCCCTAATTGCACAATCTCTAAACCTTTCCATCTGACCAGGGAAAGGTTTATTATTAAAGGGGTATTATTAACAGGCATTTAAACTCCATATTTTGATCACAAGGAAAACCTGAGCTTTAAAGAATTTAGAACTGAGCTGTTACAAGGCAAGATAATGGTATAATGAAATTCAATGCTATTCTTTTCTCAAATCTCTCTTCCTAATACATACATGAAATGCAACTTTGTCCTCAAAATACAGGGTACAGACTCCTTACCAACTGCACATTTAGTGGCCACAAATCAAGGTGGAAGAACCACTACACAGCTTAGGGAAAAAATGCTGTAATCATTGTGAGGGAAAAGAAGTTAGAAAAAACACTTCATGTTTCACAATACAAAGAAAAAAAAAAAAAAAGAACTGCTCAAGGCAAAGGAAAAAAGTCCTTCAATTACTACTGAAGGTAAAGAAAGAAGTTCAGTTCAGTTCAGTTGCTCAGTTGTGTCCGACTCTTTGCGAAAGAAAGAAGTAGTAAGCGTATTTTAGAGTGGCTCAACACAGGTAGTCTGAGGAAAAAACAAAGGCTGGTTCCCCACAAAATCCTCTTCCACCTCACAGGAGAGGAATGCATGCTTTCCTTTAAGAAGGGGCTGCATTCTGGGCACTGTTGGAACATGGTAACTGACTGATTTTACTATAAGAAATGAATTTTGACTGGTAGACAGTCAATTCAGCAGGGTAGACAGGACCACTGTGTGGAGCTAAGCTGGCCATGCACCGCATAACTCTGGGGGCAATATCCACAGAGACGAAAATGTGAGGGGAACCTGGGAGGTTATCCACAGCAGCAACTCTGATGGTTGGCATGTAGTTAAAAACAAGGTGAGCTTCATGAGGGCAGGGAGTTCTCTCTATTTCGTTCACTGATAAATCCTTGGCACAAAGAACAGGCCCTGGTGCTTAAGATGATCAATCAATATCTGCTGACTGGGTGAATGAATTAATCAATCAAAGAAAAGGGAAAACAACTTTGAGAGCAGAGAAGAGAGATGAAGTATATGTCAGAACAGGATTCCTTACAATTGGAAGATATCAAGTGGGTCAAAAAAATTCCACCACTTTAGAAAGGAATCCTACCTGCCATGAAGGAGCAGGAGGAAGGGGTGGCAGAACCAGTTTGGAGAGTCTTGCCACGTGTTACAGTGCTCCTGCATGGACTTACAAAGGGCAGAGCTAAAAGTATATAAAAAAGGGGTGGAAAGATGGGATGTTACCGTAGATGTGAGATTTTTCTTCTCAGTTAACAGGGTGAGTACATCAAGAAAAGTCCACTCGGGTGCCTTTTTTTTTTTTCTGTCAAAAGCATCTGCATGGTCATAACCATATAGAGAGATGGGAGTCAGATGAAAAGCTATGATTTTCGTTATAATATGAACCTACCCCAAATAAATTCCTGAACACATGATCAAGTGAGATAAACACCACAAAAGTGACCTGCAACCTGTTATATGCAATCATAATATTAGCTGTTTTATTATTCAGTTAGTAGTAACACAGTTCATAAAGATTAACCAGTTAATGTCCACCAGCCATATCTTGAGCTCTGGCATATATGCATTTATATAAAATACATAACTTGTACTATTTCTTGTATATACTTTTCATTGTTTTATCAGGTTTCAACTAGACCTAAAGTTCTGTTTCTTTGCAACCCCCAATATCATCTTTACATGAACCATAAACATACACTGAATTTCTAAGGACATGGGCAATGGCTTCTTGAATGGGATTTCTTTTAGAATATTCAGTATTTGAAAAATCTTTCAACTACAGAAATTTATTTCAAGAGAGCTGATGCCGCTACATATCCTATTATGAGTCCTCCAATAGCATATCACAAACAATTCATCTCAAGAAGGAAATCTGCTAAGCTGCTCCAAATTCTGAGCAATGCATAGGGACTTAACCACATTTTTCTGTTCACAATCTGTTTTGTGCCAGGGTTTCTGGGCACACAGCATCTGTAATTTCCATTAAAAAACAACCAAACAAAAACACACAGCTCTTCGCTACATTAAAAAACAAAACAAAACTATAGCTGGCTTCTCTGGGAGGAACCACTCCCACTCAGCCACTTGATGTTTATCAGGATATACTTACTAGTTGAGCTCTATGAAAAGTAAGAGTGGGAAGTTCCCTGTAACCAAAACAAAAAATGTTATAGATGCCTAAGTGATCCTTAGCAAAACTATTTTCTCCTGTCCACTACATGTTTAGGAGTTTAGCAGGTTACAAAACCCACCAAATGAAAGACAACTAGTATATATTCTCCTCAAATATGGTAATGTGATGTACCAAAGAAGTAAAGCATTAACTTTATTTTTCTAGGTAATAAATTCACATGGCTCAAACTCTAAAACAAATCAAAGGTACTCAATTAAAAGTTTCTCTCCCATGCTATGCCCCAGCCACCTATCTCCTCACCCCAGAGGCAACCAACATTGGCCATTTCTTAGGCAACCTTCTAGAGAGTTAAGAACAAGGAAGTGTGTATGATTCCCTTATCCTCCTTTACACAACTGGTGGCCTAACTTATGGGCTTCCCAGGTGGTGCAGTGGTAAAGAATCTGCCTGCAGTGCAAGACTCAAGTTCAATCCCTGGGTCAAGAAGATTCTCTGGAGTAGGAAATGGCAACTCACTCCAGTATTCTTGCCTGAAGAATCCCATGGACAGAGGAGCCTGGCGGGCTTTAGTCCACAGGGCCACAAAGAGTTGGACACAACTGAGCACACACACACATGGCCTAACTTATACAACCTCTAGTTAGAATCTTGGGCACTTCTCCCTCTGTGCTATGGACAGGAAATAGGCTTCTTCTTGTGTGTCTTTTTTGATAGAACAATAGTAACTTCCTCAAGTGTTGTGCTTTGAAGGAGTTTAATGCCAGCAAACTTGGAAGGATGGTATTTTGTGATTATTTTTATGTCTGTTACACCCATCTATTCCTCTTCTATGTCTTATTGTATCTTCTACATGCCTCTAATATAGGAATTACCACACTTTATACTTGGGAAGGGTGTCTGAGGGTAGGTACCCTGTCCTTTCATGTACATAATGCAGGATATGCCTACCCAGCACAATGCACAGCATATAATTAGCATCGAATAAATATTTACTGAAAGAATCCTGCAGCAGAATTCCCAATGCTTAGGGAGAACAAGAGAACTTTTCATATTCCTGAGTGAGCTTCTTCCCTCCATGCAAAGACAGACTTCACTGACCCTGGAACTGTGACCCTGGAACTGTAGATTTGTAATGAACGTGTATTTGAAACACATGTGACAGTGTTTCCCTATCCCTGTTAGAATTTACAGCAATGCCATTTGGTACTCGACCTGCTTCAGAAAAAATACTCATACAGAACTACACAGGAACCCATCATGGGCCTGATCAATTAGCTTCCAATCACTGCCATCTAAAGAGAAAATGGTTGTATAAACACGTGATTTCTGAAAACAAAGTTGGGTGAAGAGGGAGGTCAGGTGATGGTGGAGGAAAACTTGAATGGAAACACCATGAGTGAAAAAGAAAGTTTATGATTGTTTAAAAAAAATCCAGTGAGTGAGAAAAATTAACAAAGAAAGAACATTTCAATTGAACTTTACTCATTAAGACACCACCTGCTAATCATTCTCAAATCTCTTGTATTGCTTATATTTTCCACCCAAGTACTGCCATCTACAGTACATGTAGGAATCATGGTTTTCTTAAAGGGGCCAAATAACCGAAATGAAAGCATGGCATATTATGTAGGCTTACATTTTCATACCCTTTAAACATATGCATTTATCAAAGTTATATGGTTTATTTTCTCTGTATCACATGCGAAGAAAGGCAATAATACTCAATGGGCTGGTTATTAACTTTTAAAAATTAATGTTGTAAAGCTACAGCTTATGGACTAAGTCTTTAAATAGCATGTTATGTAACTATGAACAATAAAGAAAAAATAATTTACAATTTGAACTACAATTTTAAGAAATGTTTTAAATATGCCCCAACTTCCATTTATTTCATTTTGCTGTGAAATACAAACTGGGACTCTCCAAGAAGTAAAAAGAATCTCTTATTTTTGGTGGGATTCCTCTTTTCTGACCAATAGGTTAGCCTAGGGATAGACAGGATAGAAGAGGAAGAATATAAAAAGCAAAGAGATTAACTCAGATTTACAGAAAAAAGCAGAAAAACCTAAATGAAGGTATCCCAGACCACAGACGGCTTTCATGCTCCCAAGAGGACCTTATACCAATGTGTTATGTTATATTATAACAGAACTTTTAAGGTAAATAAGCAGACTCCATTAAAACTATTTTTTAGAATAAAAAGAAAAAGAAAATATGATTTTGGAGATAGATAAACAATACTACTGGGCTTCCCTGGTGGCTCAATGGTAAAGAATCCGCCTGCCAGTGCAGGAGACACAGGTTTGATCCCTGGGTCAGGAAGATTCCCTGCAGCAGGAAATGGCAATTCACTCAAGTATTCTTGCCTGGAGAATTCCATGGACAGAGGACCCTGGTGGGCTGCAGTCCATGGCATGGTGTTGCAGAGTCAAGACACGACTTAGCGACTAAAACAAAAAGCCAATAATATTAAGAAGACAATGAGAAATTTTCTGCTTTGTTTAACCAACTACTCTCAACTGGGTATAAAATTTCATATTTCCTCTCAAATTACATCACATTAAGGCTGCCATGTGTTGATAAAAGAAAAAGAAATTAGGTGATATTTATTACTTTCCCTCAACTCTTTACCCTGTATCTCCTAAGTACTACTTGGCTACATGGTGCTATCTGAATAGTGTGGATGTGGAATCAGCCTCTCTTCTTTCCCATCTCCTAACTCTAGCTCTCAAAACCTAATTGTCTTGGCTCAAATTAAATGCCTGTGTCTCCATAAAGCGTTCTTTGATTCCTCCTTAGCTAGTAGTAGTTTTCTTTAGCCTAGGCATTTTTTTTAAAGCTCTTTCCTTAAACATTTCTTAAGGTCCTTATAAATATTCTACATATTAAGAATTTTTTTTTTTTTAAGATTTATTTGGCTGTGTCGGGTCACAGTTGCAGAACACGGGGTCTTAATTGCGTTGTGTGGGCTCTCTCATCGCAGCACACAGACTCTCTATTTGTGGCACTCAGGTTTAGTTGCTCCAGCATGTGGGATCTTCCCAGACCAGGGATTGAACCTGCATCCCAGGCACTGTAAGGCAAGTTCTTAACCACTGGACCACCTGGGAAGGCCCATATTAAGAATTTAAATATTTACAGGATTATAAGCTCCGTAACAAAGAAAGAAATGCTTTTTGTTCATCTTTGTATGTCACAATACCTAGCACAGTGCCTGGCACAGAACAGGAAGTCAATCTAATAAATAATAAATGTTCACATTTGAAAGTTAATATGGCTCATAATAAACCAAACCGTTCTTTAGAGAAACATCACAGCACAAAAATCAACAATAGAGGGTCTTCAGTAAATATTTCTTGCACAAGTAAAGCTAAAACTATGGCAACTAATGTAAAATATACATATTTAAAATCACAGGTTTTATGAGAGTAATAATTAAGTCATAATAATTGTCATTAAGTCACCAGCATTCTAGTGACAATGCTGCAGCTGCTTAGAACTTTGGTCAGGCTAAGGTATGTAATTCACCAGGAGTTAAATTTCTTAAGCTCTTTTCTAATCATACTTTAATTTATAGAATAGGCAGGTTGTACTATTGCCAGAGAGATGTCACAACTACCAAGAAGGAAAGCATAAACAAATTTTAAAATATGTGAAATGTTGAGAGGAAAGGCAAGTATTAAAAAGAATCCTTAGCTTAATTTTACTAACTTTGTTTCTTGGGGCTCCCTTTACTGACATAGAAAAATGGCCTATCAAAGTAGCCAAGCCCTTGTAGATTTATTCAGAATACCTGGTAAGTTTATGTATGTGGTATGTGATACTCTATAAAAATAACTGTAAGAGTTTCCGTTAAAACAATTAAGATTAACACACTTAGAAAAGAGGAACAGAAACCAGACCCAGAGACACATAAAAGAATTAATTTCTGATACTAGCAAAATCTACACGAAAAAGTAAATTAGATGTGAACACGGATATATACAAAAATTAGCAGACAATAATTAAAATTAAGCTAAAAGAGAAACAGATGAAAGGACATTATTAGTCTAATTCTGAGCATAATCAATTTCGCACAATCCCATAATATACCACAACCTAGAAAAAGGCACTTGTGGTCAAAAACACCCACAAAAGAGCTAGATATAAACCATGTCATTTGAAAACTGGGATACACGTGGAAGAACCAAGCAGACAACCAACAACAGGGAGGGAACATTACTGTAATTAGCAGCTTTGGGGGAAGTTATAACTACAAAGATCAACACACTACACAGATGACAAAGTCCTTAATTGGTTTGTTTTTTAAATAATGTTTCATGCTCATCAGGTATTTTCTGATATAGGCTGTAACATTTTTCTCCATTGGAATTTTAGGAAGAAAATAAATTGGAGAGGCTGCATTATGCAGTGTTTAGGGCACTAGACTCAGAGTCAGATTTCCTGAATTCTAATATCAGCTCGTTTACTTACTAGCTGTGTGACCTTAGAGATGTTACCTAACCCAAGTCTCAGTTTTCTCAGCTATAAAATGGAAACTAATACTAGCTCTTCCTTGAGAGGAGGATTTGTTATAATTAAATACCAATTTACTGAAATATCGTTTATAAAGCACCTTTGATATATATCTCACAGTAAGCATTAAATAAATGTTTGCAATGTAAAATCTGTTGTAAATAGTTGAAGATTTCATCTGATTTAAGAATAAGTTTGGCCCCCCTGAGTGAGAAGATCCCAGATATCATGATAACACTAGGCAGAACTTTCAAAGTTCTTTATTTTGGAAGAAGCTCTGATTTGGACAACTCAGCAGTGGCCACAGGACTGGTAAAGGTCAGTTTTCATTCCAATCCCAAAGAAAGGNGACCTTTGTTGGCAAAGTAATGTCTCTGCTTTTTAATATGCTGTCTAGGTTGGTCATAGCTTTTCTTCTAAGGAGCAAGCGTCTTTTAATTTCATGGCTGCAGTCACCACCTGCAGTGATTTTGGAGCTCCCCCCCAAATAAAGTCTCTGTTTCCATTATTTCCCCATCTATTTGCCATGACCCGATGGGACCGGAGCCCATGATCTCAATTTTCTCTCCTCTTTCACTTTCATCAAGATTTCTGCCATGATCTCAATTTTCTCTCCTCTTTCACTTTCATCAAGATTTCATCTTCGATTTCTGCCATAAGGGTGGTGTCATATGCACATCTGAGGTTATTGATATTTCTCCTGGCAAAACTTGATTTCAGCTTGTGCTTCATCCAGTCCAGCATTTTGCATGATATACTCTGCATGTAAGTTAAATAAGCAGAGTGACAATATACAGCCTTGACGTACTCCTTTCTCAATTTGGAACAAGTCTGTTGTTCCATGTCTAGTTCTTTTTCTTTTCTTTTTTTTAAGGTTTTTTTTTTAAAATTAATTAATTTTTTTAAATTTTACTTTACAATACTCTATTGGCTTTGCCAAAATCGACATGAATCCACCACAGGTGTACACAAGCTCCCAATCCTGAATCCCCCTCCCACCTCCCACCTCCCACCCCATGTCTAGTTCTAACTGTTGCTTCTTGACCTGCATACAGATTTCTTATGAGGCAGGTCAGGTGGTCTGGTATTCCCATCTCTTTATAAGAATTTTCCACAGTTTGTTGTAAGCCACATAGTCAAAGGCTTTGGCGAAGTCAATAAAGTACAAGTAGATGTTTTCTGGAACACTCTTGCTTTTTAACACATCAGCATATCAAAATACTTATCACCAAATACTTATCAATGTTTCACAATTTGTTAGCATGCTGTAAATGAACCGGGCAGAATGTGGAGCAAGACTGGGAGTGCAGTACTGAACAGTGTGCCTCAGAAAGTCATATCCATGGCCTTAATCAGTGAATGAGATCTTATTTTCAAGTGTAATCAAGTTAAGGATCTCTGAGATGACATCATTCTGAATTATCCAGGTGAGTCCTGCATCCAATAACCTTGCAAGACACAGAAGGAAAGAAGCCAGGAGACAGATAAGGCAGTCACATGAAGACAGAGGCAGGGGAAACTCATACAAGTAAACTTGTAAGATCTTCTAATCTAAGAATCTTTGTTCTAGTCACTTCCTGCCTAGTGGAAAAAAGTAATAACAGGGTCCATGTGGAAAGCCACCACTTAGGAAAGTTTTTCTGCAGTGTTTCTAGAAACTGATACCTCTACTCTCCAGGCAATAGACAAAAGGAGATACATTTTGATATAAGCAAGTAAGCATATAGAAACTCACAAGTAAATTTGTTAGGGGAAGCACACTGATTGAAACCGCCCACCCTGGCCAGACACCATAGTAACCATTTGCATGAGTTGTTTTATGACAGGAGATCCTGATAAGGAATATGGAACTAATAAGCCACCACCAACCAGAAGAGTTTGGGAAAGGTGGAAAGGAGACACCGCATGTCTGTCCACTTCCCAGAATCCCTCTCGCCAGCAACCATCTTGGCTGAGCGATGCGTGCACCACCAGGAAAGACCCTGAATTAGAATGATTGGCCGAAGACTACCCGGAAACTAATCCCATCACCGTAAAACCTGAGACTGCAAGCCACGCGGCAGAGCAGTTCTCCTGGGTTCCCTTACCCTACTGCTCTCCACCCGGGTGCCCTTTCCCAATAAAATCTCTCGCTTTCTCAGCACATGTGTCTCCTCGGACAATTCATTTCTGAGTGTTAGACAAGAGCCCAGTTTCAGGCCCTGGAAGGGGTCCCCCTTCCTGCAACAAATTCACTGTGATATTATAAAATTCATAGTACCAGCCTGTCTCTAGAAAATACATGAAGCTGTGTCTAACATGTAGGGTGCTGTTAGAGGTGGACTCCATTCAAATGTCATGGTCACAGAGGAAATAGTAGCTGAGCCAAATCATGCAGGTAGGGTCCAAACTATCTTCTGAGTGGCCGTAAAACACTTTTCAAATGTAGAAAACACTTTCAAATGTTAGAATCTGTTTACACCCATAGTCTGAACACTTTCACACGTAGGCCCTAGTTTTCGTGTATGTTTTATGTCACTTTGTAGAAAAAATGTCACTACAGGTCCATCTCACTCAATCGTTAACTTGCTGTTAATTTACAAAAGGGGCTTAGAAAAGTCTGTGAGTAGTACTTCACGAGTTCTTGAAGAAAATGTAAATATTCCAAAACAATGAAGTTCCAATTTCATACCTGTTTCCAAGTGGTTAATTAAAAAGGGGGACAGTACAACTAAAACAAAGGGATACATTTTGATTGTATGGCACCAAAGAGTGTTATTTACATCTCTAAATTATTTTTATAAGACAAAATACTTTGGATAAAAAGGAATATTTTTTCCTACTAAAGTTTTATTTGCTGATCACAAAACTATTTTATTGAACAGTCCAGTATATGATAAGAGTTGGGTTGCACACCGATAATAAGTGATAGATCCAAACCCCATTAACTATGCTCTGAGCTCTTAACCAGTCTGTCATCCTATCTCCCAAGTTACTATTCTGCTGGTGTTAGAATAAGCTACCCTTGTAATAGGGAAGAACAAATCTAAATCCTTATTGTATTTGTTTCTTCTACATTAACCTCTGTATTCTATTGCTTTTGCTGCCATCCCTAAAGGGATGTTGCCTGTAGCTTAAAGTATATATAATGGTCTATTTCTGGGAACCCTGCCTCTCATGCCTATGTTAAACTAAAATCTTTGTTTAAGTTCACAGGAAACATCCTGGCCAGGCCCACCTGTGAATGGCTCCAAGAAATAAAAAAATAGCACACCCCTTCTAAAGTCTGGCTAGAACCAGGAAATATTTGCAACAACTTACTGTTACGCAGATGACACCACCCTTATGGCAGAAAGTGAAGCAGAACTAAAGTGCCTCTTGATGAAAGTGAAAGAGGAGAATGAAAAAGTTGGCTTAAAGCTCAACATTCAGAAAACGAAGATCATGGCATCCGGTCCCATCACTTCATGGCAAATAGATGGGGAAACAGTGTCAGACTTTATTTTTCTGGGCTCCAAAATCACTGCAGATAGTGACTGCAGCAATGAAACTAAAAGATGCTTACTCCTTGGAAGGAAAGTTATGACCAACATAGACAGCATATTCAAAAGCAGAGACATTACTTTGCCAGCAAAGGTCCATTTAGTCAAGGTTATGGTTTTTCCAGTAGTCATGTATGGATGTGAGAGTTGGACTATAAAGAAAGCTGAGTGCCGAAGAATTGATGCTTTTGAACTGTGGTGTTGCAGAAGACTCTTGAGAGTCCCTTGAACTGCAAGGAGAGCCAACCAGTCCATCCTAAAGGAGATCAGTCCTGGGTGTTCATTGGAAAGACTGATGTTGAAGCTGAAACTCCAATACTTTGGCCACCTGATGCAAAGAGCTGACTCATTTGAAGAGACCCTGATCCTGGGAAAGATTGAGGGCAGGAGGAAAAGGGGACGACAGAGGATGAGATAGTTGGATGGCATCACTGACTCAATGGACATGGGTTAGGGTAAACTCCGGGAGTTGGTGATGGACAGGGAGGCCTGGCGTGCTGTGGTTCATGGGGTTGCAGAGTCAGACACGACTTAGCGACTGAACTGAACTGTTTTTGGGTTGGGTTTTTTTTGCTTTACTTCTTTACCCTTCTCTCTGTTCTATAAAAGAACTAGCATCCAAACTTGGAAAAAATGGTTTTGGGGACACCAGTCTACTATTTTCTCAGTCTGCGGAATTTCCCAACAAAGTTGCTATTCCGGGCCCCAACACCTCGTCTCTTGATTTACTGGCCTGTTTTGTGTGGCAAGCAATAGAGCTTGAATTCAGTAACACCCTGAGCTTGTTCACCAGTTCAGTTTCTAAGTTTATTTACTTATTCGAAATATTTAATACTACTGTACTATGTGAGAATGTGTTGGATGGACTATGAGGGTGAAAGATACATTGAGAACTATAAGGAGTAGAATGACAAGTGTAAAGAAAAGACGTACATTAGTAACTATAACATAAGGTAAAGAGTGCCAAGTGCTACAAGAAAAAGAGAAAATACTTTTCCAAGGAATTCCGAAGAGGGAGAGACTAGTTTTAGCTTGAAAGAATAGAGTGGTAGAATCAGGGACAATTTTTGAGATATGCCTATGTGCCATCTCAAAGGCAGCTCAATAGAGGATGTGAGCAATGCAGTAACGATGATGGTAATACAACATCTACTCTTAATTGAGCATTTATAATGCGGTCAACAATTAAAAAGCACTGTTTTATTTTTGTTGCTGTTTAGTCATTAAGTAGTACCCGACTCTTTTGTGACCCCCATGGACTGCAGCCCGCCAGGCTTCTTTGTCCATGAGATTTCCCAGGGGAGTATACTGGAGTGGGTTGCCATTTCCTTCTCCACAAGATCTTCCTGACCCAGGGATCAAAACTATATCTCCTGCATTGCAGGCTGATTCTTTCTTTACCACTGAGCCACCAGGGAAGCCCATTCTTTTATTTAATTCTCATTAAAATCCAATGAGTAGGCAGCCATTAAGAAGAATGAAAGAAGACCATTTGCAGCAACATGGATGGACCTAGAGAGTGTCATACTAAGTGAAGTCAGACAGAGAAGAAATATCATCCCTTAAAAGTGCAACCTAAAAAGAAATGATACAAATGAACTGACTTACAAACTTACACAGAAAGAGACTCGCACACTTAGAAAGCGAACTCATGGTTGCCAGGGGGGAAGGGATAGTAAGGACTTTGCAAAGGTTATATACTACTACTATATTTAAAATGGACAACGAGCAAAAACTGACTGTATAGCACATGGAATTCTGCTCAACGTTAATGCACCAACCTAGATGGGAGAGAGGATTTGGGGGACAATGGATACATGTATATGTATGGCTGAGTCCCTTGACTGTTCACCTCAAACTACCACAACACTTTTAACTGGCTATACCCCAATACAAAATGCTTTTGGTGCTAAAAAAAATTAAATTAAAAAAAGTCCAATGAGTAGGTATTTATCCTCCTTTTATAGATGAAGTTATCAGAGAGATGTAAGGTCACTAAATTAATAAACGATCACTCATGGGTCAAGTACATAATGCCAAAATGTATGCTATGGCTAATACAAGGGATGCTTCTGATAGAGCATCAAGTTATAGATCTAATGGGTAGAAAGGAAGAATTTTATTTGGTTCTAGTTGGGGAATAGGTAAGAAAAGGTAGTGAAGAAAATACAGTTGAGATAGGAATTTATATTTTGGAACTAGAATAGTTGGTTTGCTTTGTCAATTACAGGATTCTTAACTGAGGGATGGTTTTGCTCCCATGATATCTGGCAATGTCTAGAGACACTGGTATTCACAACTGAGAAAGGTGGGGAGGGAATGCTACTGGCATTTAACTGGGGAGAGGCCAGGGATCCTGATATACATCCTACAATGAATAACATAACCTCACAACAAAGAATTATCTGGCCTAAAATGTCAGTAGTACCAATGTTCGTTGTTAAGGTAGAACCAGGAATGATATACTTTAGAGAGTGAGTCAGAATGAAGGTGAAAGATCAACAGATGATGGACCTAGAAATTATCATATTAAGTGAAGTAAGTCAGATCAAAAAAAAGACAAGTATTACATGATATCACTTATGCATGGAATCTAAAATATGATACAGATGAACTTGCAAAATAGAAACAGACTCACAGACATAGAAAACGAACTTATGGTTACCAAAGGGTAAAGAGGGGTGAGGGATAAATTAGGAATTTGGGATTAACAGATACACATTACTGTATATAAAAGACACAACCAACAAGCACCTAATATACAGAACAGGGAATGATATTCAGAATCTTGTAATAATCTGTAATGGAAAATAATATGAAAAAGAATATACATACATACAAATGAATCACTTTGCTATATACCTGAAACATTATAAATCAACTATAAGTCAATTAAAAATTAATTTTTTAAAAAAAGAATGAAGATGAAAGGGGTAGTGGGTTAATTCAGCACACAAAAAAGAAACTCTGTAGCTCAAAGCTGGCCAATTAGAATGAGAAGCAAAAGGAAAAACAGAGAAAAAAGAGAGAATGAAAGAGATAGAAAAGGCTGCAGTTGGGTGGGAGGGTAGAGAGAAGAATAACTACTCTTCTTTTTACAGTTTCTGATGCATGGAAAGAAGTAAGAACAGAGCGCATAGGAAAAGAAAGCCAAATTAAATTCTTTTTTCAGAATTAAAAGTAGAAACAGGAGAATCAAGAATATACTCTTCCTAAAGGACGCTATATGTAAGAACTTTAAGTTACACTGTTGTGCTGAATGCACAATGACAGGAATGTGCATAGAATACTCTTTTATCATAGTAACTATTACAAATAATAGCAAGATATTTTGGGGAGGTTTGTGGGAAAACAAAAATAACACAAAAAACCCAAGGGATTAAGATAGATTGATGTATTAGAAATCATTTTAAAATTTGTGTTTTTTAATAGTAACAAAACATGTCCATTACATATATTTTAAGAATAAGTGAGTTTATTTTTTTTCAATATTTTATATATAATTTTATTTTATCTCAATTGATGATCAGGCAAGGAAAGAGACACATTCATCCATGGAAGATATAGTAATTGCATTAAACTGGTAAGTTTCTTTTCTTTTTTGCTTTTTATTATTTTTTTTATTAATTTTTTAACTTTATAGTACTGTATTGGTTTTGCCATACATCAACATGAATCCACCACGGGTGTACATAAGTTCCCATTCCTGAAGCCCCCTCCTACCTCCCTCCCCATACCATCCCTCTGGGTTATCCCAGTGCACCAGCCCCAAGCATCCTGTATCCTGCATNAAGGCTATGGTTTTTCCAGTGGTCATGTATAGATGTGAGAGTTGGACTATAAAGAAAGCTGAGCACTGAATAATTGATGCCTTTGAACTGTGGTGTTGGACAAGACTCTTGAGAGTCCCTTGGACTGCAAGAAAACCCAACCAGTCCATCCTAAAGGAGATCAGTCCAGGGTGGTGTTCATTGGAAGGACTGATGTTGAAGCTGAAACTCCAATACTTTGGCCACCTGATGTGAAGCGTTGACACATTTGAAAGGACCCTGATTCTTGGAAAGATTGAGGGCAGGAGGAGAAGGGGACGACAGAGGATGGGATGGTTGGATGGCATCACCGACTCAATGGACATGAGTTTGAGTAAACTCCAGGAGTTGGTGATGGACAGGGAGGCCTGGCATGCTGTAGCCCATGGGGTGCCAAAGAGTCGGACATGACTGAGCGACTGAACTGAACTGAGCAATTGATCTGAACAAAACAAACTGTAGAATATTCTTAAAGAGATGGGAATAGCAGACCAACTTACCTGCCTCTGAGAAACCTGTGTGCAAGTNGCCCATGGGGTGCCAAAGAGTCGGACATGACTGAGCGACTGAACTGAACTGAGCAATTGATCTGAACAAAACAAACTGTAGAATATTCTTAAAGAGATGGGAATAGCAGACCAACTTACCTGCCTCTGAGAAACCTGTGTGCAAGTCACGAAGCAGCATTCAGAACAGGACTTGGAACAAAGGACTAGTTCAAAATTAGGAAAGGAGTATGTCAAGGCTGTATATTGTAACCCTGCTTATTTAACTTACATGCAGAGTACTTCATGTGAAATGCCAGGCTGGATAAATCACAGGCTGGAATCAAGATTTCCCGGAGGAATATCAGCAACCTCAGATATGCAGGTGATACCACTCTAATGGCAGAAATAGATGGGGAAAAGTAAAAACATTGACTGACTATTTTCTTGAGCTCTAAAATCACTGTGGATGGTGACTGCAGCCATGAAATTAAATGATGCTTGCTCCTTGGAAGGAAAGCTATGATAAACCTAGACAGAGTATAAAAGGGCAGAGACCTTGCTGACAAAGGTCTGTCTAGTCAAAGCTATGGTTTTTCCAGTAGTTGAGTACAGATATTAAGTCAATTAAGATGGGTAACTGCCAAGGAATTGATGCTTTTGAACTGTGATGCTGGAGAANTTGGAATGAAAACTGACCTTTTCCAGTCCTGTGGCCACTGCTGAGTTTTCCAAATTTGCTGGCATATCAACATTCAAAATTTCTGTGGTCCCAATGACACATTAAGAAAGTAAAAAGAACCATAGAATGAGAGAAAATTTTTACATATTCTATATCTGATAAAAGTTCAGTATCCAAAATATATATAAAAAATTCTTACAATTCAATAATAAAATTAACCCAATTTAAACATGGGCAAAAGATCTGAATAGCCATTTCTTCAAAGAAGATAAGCAAATAGATAATAAGCATATTAACAGATGATCAACATCATTAGCCAACAGGGCAAATCAAAACCACAATAAGATACCACTTTACACCCACTAAGATGACTAAGACAGTAACAACTGTGAATGAGAATATGGAGAAATTAGAACCCTTATATATTTACTAGTGGGAATGTAAAATGGTGTGGTCACTTTGGAAAACAGTCTGATAGTTCCTCAAACGATTAAACAAAGAGTTAC
The DNA here is from genome assembly GCA_006410875.1 of Neotragus pygmaeus. NCBI lineage: Eukaryota > Metazoa > Chordata > Mammalia > Artiodactyla > Bovidae > Neotragus > Neotragus pygmaeus. Next base: position 82,054 of record SJYV01000585.1, on the reverse strand, counting down.
CATATGACTTGGCAATTCAATTTCTATATATACAGCCAAGAGAAACAAAAATACATATCCTCACAAAAGTCTGTACACAAATATTCATACACATTGTTATTTATAATAACCCCAAAGTGAAAATAATAAAATTGATAAATGTATAAACAAAATGTGGTATATCTGTACAATGGTATATTATTTGATGATAAAAAGAAATGAAGAACTGATACATGCTACAACATGGATAAACCTTGAAAACATGCTAATTAAAAGAAGCCAACTGTGGTGATCATTTCACAGTGTATACAAGTACCCAATCATTTCATTGTACACCTGAAACTATGGTGTTATATGTCAATTATACTTGAATTTAAAAAAAAGAGAAAGAAGCCAGAGATAAGAAGTCACACATTGCATGATTCCATATATGATTTGATCAAAATGGCTTTATTTCAGGAAAGCAATTTGACAAATGTATCAAGAACCTTAAAATGTTTATAGCTTTTGATTCAGAAATCTGGACATATTATATCACAGATTCACATCCAAGATATTCTTCACAACACTATTTTTAATATTAAAATATGTAACAACCTAAATATTGAATAAGAATGTGGCTATATAAACAATAGTTCCCAAAACAAATTCTATAGAAAGTCTCACCAGATGGGAAAAGCCAAAAACAAAATAAAATCTCTACTCCCTCTCCCATTCTCTCTAGATATAGATATGGGAAAAACTGAATGATACAAAAAAAAAACCCACAGAAATAAACCAAAATGTTAATACTGAGTGTTAAGACTGTGTATTTTTTATTTCTTCTTAGAAATTTTATTTGCCAGATTTTCTAAATCAACATATTAAAAAAACCTTTTAAAATTATCAATAACATCAATAATTAGTTTATGTCACCTCAACTAAACAACTAAATAAATTTAGTGAGTTCAGTGAAGTTGCCCAGTCATGTCCGACTCTGCAATCCCATGAACTGTAGCTTACCATGCTCCTCCATCCATGGAATTTTCCAAGCAAGAGTACTGGAGTGGATTGCCATTTCCTTCTCCAAAATAAATTTAAGGAATCAGTATTTCTCAAAAGCAGAAAGTCTAAAGACAGGAAATCAAGCTGAGATTGCACCTCTTTTCAGTTCCTCTCAAGAAAATGCTAGAGCACTCAGAAAAACCACAGCACCCTCTTTTGGAAGAAATGCATTGCTGTTCATGGGGAGCCTGACGGAATCATTAAGTTTTTTAGAGCTGAGAGTCTTTAAAGATTATTAAGCCTGGTCTTCTCATTTTATAAACAAGGAAATTGGGGTTCAAAAAAAGAAACCATCCAAGATCACAAAGGGAGATAGCAGCAGAGTTGGGAACAGAGCCCCACATCAGATCCTAACCACAGTTTATTTTTTCTGATCTTTCCATTTTTTATTCAACAAATTTTTTTTTAAGACAAAAAATAATAACTCTTGCAACCTTTAGTAACTATGAAGGCCTATACTCAGGCAATCTAGGTACCCAGCCATTTAAAAGCATTGTTTTAGAAAGACATGTCCATTCTTGCCTATTCCTTGACACAAATCAGAATAAGAATTTATAAAACTTTACAACTTCTGCATTTGTCTACTGATAACAGACATTTGTCTACTGATAACAGACATTTGTCTATTGATAATATCTTCTTCTTCTAAAACATTACATAACTCTTTCCCAAAATATAAAATACTATAGGTATTGCTATTTTGGCTTTTCGCAAAATAATATAGGTATTGTTATTTTGGCCTTTGTCATTTTCCTACTTCTAGATCTGATAGTACCCTGCTTCCCTGACAGACACTATTCTTTGAAATACCCTGTTTTTCTCATCATCGAAAGATGATTGACAAAAGAAACAAACAAATATTTTGATAAGTGAAAAGGATAAGGTGTAGCTGTTATCATGAACAGCACTGACAGTCATTAAAGTATACAGAGCATATGCCCTGGTGATATTTTCTCTTGGCTGATAGTCATCTACTGATGAATCTATAATCACTCGTTCTTTTGACAATATTTACTGAGCAGTCATTATGTGCAAGGCATGGTTTTAAGTACTTGGAATACAGCAGTGAACAAAAGGGGTAAGGTCCCTATTCTCATGGAACTTACATTCTTGGTAGGTGGGAAACTGTTAGGAAACAAAAACAAGTAAGTGAATAAGGTGATTGCAAAGCATAAAGAAAATGATTATCTAAGAAAAACATTAAAAAATAATCTTTTCAGTGTTATACACCCACTAGAAATGTTCATCAGTTTCATGGTAGAATATGAGCCAGTCCTATTAAGATGTGATGTGAGTGCTGCTTTGGCAGTACATATACTAAAATTGAAATGACACAGACAAGATTTGCATGGCCCCTGTGCGATGATGACACACACATTCCTGAAGTGCTCCATATTTTTACGAAAAAAAAAAAAAAAGATGCAATGTGATGTGGTCATGAAGTCTACAGTGTGTGACTTGCTCTGCTCAAGAAAACTGGAGGAAGGGAATTGTTTTGCTCTTTTTATCAGAAACTCAGTAGGCATGTCTTAGTCTTCCAGGGATTCAAATCAATCTATTTATCCAATACCTGAATTAGGCAACATTTAAGGTATTTCTAGCTAGTCACATATGTAGATTTTTCAAGACAATTAATACTTATTAACATGAGCCTTGCCTCTTCCTCCAAAATTGTGTCACTGTTGGAATTACTAGTTATTTTTGCTACTCCTGCCAAATTCCCAATCTAAGTTTTTGCTATGTGCTGGTCAACACATAACTAGAAGCTAAAAGTTAAAAATAAAAACCACCCAGATGTATCTGAAATCAGATAAATTTTGTATGACCTGTGGCTTCTTCTCATCCACTTTCTGGATAAAATATACTAACTGAAATCAGAGAATGAGATGAAGCATCTTCATGATCCAAAATTAAAAACATTCTGTGAGTGGTGAAAGCAAGCATATAGCTGTCTTCTGACAAATAATTAAGAGATCCTTTACTCTTCATAAATAGGAACATCTTTCCAGCTACTCAGACAAAACTCTTCTAGCCAATAAAGTAAAAACTTCAATTTATAACAACTAGTCAATTTCTTCATTTGTGCATGTGTATTTGTGCATGCATGCATACAGGTGCACAAACACAATTTTACAACTTTTAATTAATACTGCAATCAGGATATGGGACAATTCTACCATAGATCAATTTTTAATTTTTATAACTGGACTCATTAATATTTTAATGCTAGCATGTAATCTCAATTTTTACAAGTGAAATTTAAAGTTCTTACCTGTTCTAGAAAGAGTGTTCTAGCAAAAAATGAGAGAAGACAAACTGGTAATCCCTGAAATTAGAAGAAGGGTAGCAGAAAAGTAATAAAATACACTCGATATTGGTATAGGGAATGTAACTCAACTCTGAGTGTAGATGAGAAGTGATTGAAAGAAAAAAATGGGAAGTTTCTGACAAGGAAATGAAGAATAAAAATGGCCTTAACATGAAAGGGTATAATTAGGGTTTGCTGTGATGAATATCACTATTCTTTCACATTCATTAGGAAATTTGACTGCTCTGTCAGCACTTTTAGACATTGGACATTTATGAGGAGGAATGGCATACCCATTAAGTTTGAAAGTCTAGAACTATACTGTTCAATATATTGGCTAAAGTTACTACTAAGCACTTGAAATAGAACTAATCAGAATTGAGATGTACTGGATTTCCATGAAAATTACTATATAAATAGAATATAAAATATTTTCATTAGTAATTACTAAAGTATTAATTACATGTTGAAATGAGATTTTGGATTATGATGGGTTAAAAAAAAGCTAAAGTTATTTTACCAAACAGGTGAACTTTTCACTTTTAACATTTTTAATGTGGCTACTAGAAGATTTTAAATAGCATTATATTTCTATTGGATAGTGCTGATTAGAATGTCCCTCTAGAATGTCACTGGTCTATTCTGTGAAAACCACTTCATATAGGCCAACAGCACTGTAGGAAAAGGCTTGTGATATGGGTAAAGCCTTGAATGAGTCAGTCAGAAGCGGTCATGCCTACACACTAGAGTTCAGTCAGTTTTGGCAGAAATGAAAATACTGATCAAGAGAGAAGAGGTTTAAATATAGATATCTGTAATCTATTTTGAAATGCATAAAAAGTCCACATGAACTTATGAATGGACAGAAGACAGAACAACAGACACCTAAAGAAGAAAGTATAGTAAAACGGTAATAGTAGAATCAAAGAGTTAAGTATGTAGATAGTCACTATAAAATTCTTTAAACTTTGATGTATTTTTAAAATTTTCATAATAAAATATTAAAAAAAAACCCCACCTAACAGGAAGGTTGCAGTTGTATGAACAGTAGAATAAGGATAGAGTTGGGGGGGTTAAGAGCCCATTGACAGATACTCTCACTGTTAAAATGTTGTATACTTTGCATTTCTTTCTTGGTGGAGAACAGGACAATGACCTATTTATGTATTTATGGTAATACCGAAGGAGATTATGACTTCAGTATATTTTTAGAGCATGGAGTAGCGATACCTTTTTCTGATGACTATTGTTCTTAACTCTTAAAATCTGATTTCTGTTTTCAGGAAGTAAGGCTTTTGGTAAAGTATAAGGGCTTTTATATAATGCTCAAGAACTTTTTTTTTTTGAGAGTTGAAGGGCCTAGACAAAAACGTTTCAGCCTTTATCTCATGCGTTGATTGATATAACATGCCCCAAAGGTACTAGGTGTCCTTAGGTAAATAGTCTGGCAGTATATTATTGCCTAGCATATTAGGCCCTTACCCCTAAAGAACAATATAAAAGAAAAACAATCACCATAAGAGGCCTCCATGTGATATTAATAATCCTAACACCAGGAAACTTGGGGGTTAAAAATCAACACACTAAATGTAATACATTCATGTGTTAGAATTTGAGCACTGCTAAATGGTCTCTAGAGGGGAGAAATATTTTGATCAGTCCTCTCAGTGAACAATGGCACACTGATAAGTAATTCATATAAATTATGTATCTTAAAATGGATAGGGAATGGACCTTGAGAAATATTCCAGTTTAGTTCCATGGTCTCAGGAACACAAAAAACAGGATTCTCACTTTCAAAAGGAGAGGACTGAGGCCCAAAGAAGCTCCACTGTCTTACAGTCATCCAGTCAATAAATGGTGGGGGAAGGGGTACCGTTTTCCTGCCATCTGATAGATGATGGTGCTGCTAGTCTACAAACTTATGATAAAGAAGACAGGGATTTCAAGTTAGGAGTAAACACTTAGGAATGATCTTCACAATGAGCTACAAAGGTTCAAACTTGATGCTGATTGGTGGGGATATAAAGTTGCATTAAAAAACTGTGGACCTGGCCAGTACCTGTGAGAGGTCCCAATCAGCCAACAGTGAGCTACTGACAGACTCTGAGGTTACATGTTTGACACTATCTTACCCCTAACTTTAAAGCATGGCCATGTTCTCACTAGGGAGGGAAGGAAGCAGAACACCAGTGTCCTCTGCCCCAGAGAATTTACTAGCAGCATTCCCTCCTTTCTCCGCCATCTATGACCTCAAGGTTTCAGAGAAATGAAAAGCACTTGTTATTCACCAGAAACCCTGGAGAACCAAAAGGTACATTGTCCCCCATAAGTACCACTATCAAAGTGATATGAGGTGGCTTCCAGAGTGTTTTGCACAAGCCTCAAAACACTTGAGTCAAACATCCATCCATTCAACAGTTTTCGCATACTCACCACAGGCCAGACACCGTGTTGGACATTGAGATTGCTAAAATGAAGAACAGTCCCTTCTATTTAAAAATGTAGACAATTCAATCATACAGCTAGTGCTATGACAAGGATGAAAGCAGGCTGCTTGGAGAGCACACAGGCGAGGACAGCATAGTGGGAGAAAGAGGACCTCCTGGGTGGTGGGGCAGACAGAGATGGGGGAACTTCCTAGAGAGGATTCCGAAGCTGAGCTCTGAAGAGCGAGAAGAACGAGCCACACTAAAGAAACTGTGTGTACAAGGACACACAACCATGGTGATAGTAAGTTTGAACTCTTTGGCAGACTATTTTCTGTTTTAAGATCATGTCAACAGCTAATTAAAATAAATGAGCAGACACTGTTGATGGCTTTCCTTTCAATCCTGAAGCTGTTTTCCTCTGTTAAAAGAGCAGAGGTATTGGCAAGGTCCATAGAGAGAGAATGTAATAGAGTAATTAAGATAAGCCTCTGACATTAGAGAGCCTAGGTCTGCAGCTCAAATCTGACATTTACTGGCTGTAAATTTATCACAGGCAAGTTTCTTGAATTCTCTAACCCTCAGTTTCTCCATCTACAAGGTAAAAATAATAAGATTCTGAGGAGGATTAAATGAGATAATGTATGTACAGTACTCAGAGTACAGTTCTTGGCATTTGTGAAATTCTTAATAAGTGTTAGCTAAAACTAAGAAAAACAATATTAACAACATTATAAATAAACTGGAAACACCATAAATGTTTATTATTTCTGAGTAACTGGACAGAAAGAGTAGTTTGAACAGCTAGGAAAATCTAAGAAATGTTATTTGCAGTTTTCTGCAGAGTTACTGGTACAATTAACATGCTGATCGTATTCTGTCTGTAGACATTTATCTTTTTCTCTTATTTCCCCCAAGAGACTATAACATCCTTCAGGAAAGAGACTATGCCTCTTTCTCCTTTGTACTTTGGATACACTCTGTACCGGGCCTTAAAACATGGAAGCTTTGATGAATATTTGAAGAATAAAATGATTACAACATTCTGATTAATATAATTGGAATAAGTGGAGATAGACTAAATGATAAATGAGTTTGTTATCGCTACTCCATGCTCTAAAAAATATACTGAAGTCATAAAGTGATTAGAATGTGATCTATTAAAGAAAAGAACAGTATTCTTAAGAAGTTACTTGGTGACTAAGAAGGCAGGAGTCTTGACATATGCCTTTAGTGTGAGCACAGAATTCAACATTAAATCTTGTGGTCTATTGACCCATTTCTTTTTCAGTAGAAAACATTTTTTTTCTCCTTTCTTTCACAAATCTCCCAACATTACTTTCCAGTAACATGATCATGTGGCATGAGCATCACCTTTAACAAAGGTTTAGGGTGGAAGAAAAAAATTAAAAAGCAGAAAGGTAAGCAAGCAAAATGCTAAAATGTAAGTTGTTTCTCTGCAGGAAGTTTTTTGTGGTTGCCAGATTAAAGGAGATAACAGATACTATTTATGAACTACAAAGCTCAAGATTTAGTGGTTCAGAATTTAATGAACCAATACACTAAAAAAAAACACTTTAGGATGTTCTAACTTTATTTTCAAGGTAAAATTTTCTTTTAACCTCAATGCAAAATGAATTCTATCAAAAGAACAAATTTACACTAAAATCTATATAATTAATGATAAGAACTTTAAACTAAAATCTATGTAATTAATGATAAGAATCTAGCAAAAGTGAATAAAATATAAATCTACATTAATATATAATTTCTTTGCTCTTATAGACTAATCTTAAGAAAGTACAAAGACCATTTCACTATTTAAAATTACTCTTGTTGCTGCTGCTGCTGCTAAGTCACTTCAGTCATGTCCGACTCTGTGCAACCCCATAGATGGTAGCCCACCAGGCCCCTCTGTCCCTGGGATTCTCCAGGCAAGAACACTGGAGTGGGTTGCCATTTCCTTCTCCAATGCATGAAAGTGAAAAGTGAAAGTGAGGTCGCTCAGTCGTGTCCAACTCTTCTCGATCCCATGGACTGCAGCCTACCAGGCCCCTCTGTCCGTGGGGTTTTCCAGGCAAGAGTGCTGGAGTGGGTGCCACTGCCTTCTCCAAAATTAGTCTCAATTTACTCTAAAAATAATTCAGGATTAAAATGCATTAAGGAAAAAAAAGAAACAATTTTCAGTATCTGTTACAGCTTCTTGTGTAACAAGTGAACAGTAACTGACGCCTTAGAAAGTTCAAAAGACAGTTATGTTTTAGGGTAGTATTTCCCCAAGTATATTCTGAAGGATTAGTATGTCCTTCAAAATGCTCTGTGAATAAAAGTTCCCTAGTCAAATAATAGATCCTCTTTTGGAAAATATCCGCTGCATACACTGTATTCTCCTTCCCTCCATACCTCTTGCTTTGGCTAATTCCTCCATCTATGAGTTGGACCCTATCCTTTCTACCCTCAGATACTCTACACCGCCATTCACTCCTTTTCTCTTACACAGTCAGCTTCAGCCCTTCATCTGGATCCTCTCCTACCTGACCACACACCTCATTCTCCCTTCAGATACCACCCTATTCCTATACTCCTTGCCTTACCGTTCTGCCTCAATTTCCTTTACTATTTGTAAAATAAGAAATTGTATATTGTTTTCTGCCTTTGGTTCCTGTCACAGAGCTCCAAAAACCCTTATAATTTCCTAAGTGATAAAGGTACTAAGGTCATCTTTTGTTCTAATATTTGGTCTTTGATCCCAGTTCCTGAAACAGAGCTTCTAAATCTCTTGGAATTTCCAGGGTGTTAGATGCATCTTTTATTCTCATGAGGTAGGTTCCTAGAGTGCTTCAGGATCGGGGCTGGTCACCAGAAAGACCAAGCCGTGTTCAGAAGCTTGAAATTTTCAGCCCCAGCCCACTTCCATCCTCTAGGAGGGCAAAAGGAGCCAGAAATTGATCCTATGATGATGGATCATGCCTGTGTGATGAAGCCTGCACAAAAATCCTAAAAGGATGGGGTTTAAGAAAATTTTTGAGCTGGTAAACACATCCAGGTGCAGGGAGGGTGCTGTATTTAAAATGTATCAAACAAATGTTATAGTAAAACAAACTTCTTTGGTTTTAGAGTTATATAAATGTTTGGTTGTTCTGTGCATAAATATAAGAACACATAGAGAGGACGTAAAGACGTATTTTATGTTTTCTAAAGTGACACAAATAAATGTAAATAAAGCTCTATCAATATTTTACTTATTCTTTCTACGATTAAATCTTGGAATATTTAATTTCCAAGTGGGGTAGCAACAGCTTAAAGTTTTAGATTATTTTTTGGGCAGGGGGCAGTAGGGAGAATTGGAGAAATAGAGAGTGGAGTTGTTTTGTTCTAGAGCCTGAAAGCACTTAGGTAAGTGGCCACAGGGCACTCTCATTTTGAGACCAAGCCATATCCCATGAAAATCTGGAAAACGTTTTCCTTGAGTTGGCCAGTAAATGCTGGAGAGTTAAAGGAGAGAGAAAGGACACAAAAAATCTCAGGGTGTTAAGATTGCAGGTGTGGAACAGAAAAGCCAATGGCTATAAATAAAAAAGAAAACAAATCTCAGGACAGCATGGAAAAGCAGCAAAACAAAGAACCAGTAGGAAAGATTCCTACCTATTCCTTTACAGCAACACACCAAGATTACTTTTTATGAGAAATACATGAAGAATGGTCTCTACATATACTGTATTTATAACCTTGCTAAAGAGAAGCCTTACACACTTGAGACAATCATCACAGAATTCAAGTAATCTTTAAATCTAAATCTAATCTTGCAGTTACATAAAGTGTGCAGATGTGCCAGTTTCACTAATATAGCTAAACTAGTGAAAAAGCACAGGTAGAGCTAAGGAAAACTCATGCAAAATAGCCACGTGTTCAGTATATCAAGTGCGGAAAAAAGTTAAGTTCTAAAGCATTTCAAACCACAAAAAGGGTAAGTTCTTTTCTTTGCATTTCCACTGACTCTAAAAATAAACCTCAATTATTTTCCAGATTATAAAAGAAATATAAGCTCATTATTTTAAAAAATTCTAACACAACACAAATGCATCATAATGAAAACCAATATTCTATATAACTATTCCCTTTGGAGGCAACTAGTGTTATCAGTTGGGAAATAGCTCCTGTTGAAACACTTGAGACACAGGAACAGGAGAGCCACTCTAAACAAGTGGATACTATTACTTCAGTTTCTCCTTTGACTTGGACCCTTCATACTCCGCTGCTAAGAAGAAAGAAAAGGAAAAAGAACATCCAAAACACATGCTGATCCTCCAAAACAGGCAAACCACAAACAGATTAACCCCTGGGGGGAAAAAAAAATCAAAGGTGACTGGGTAAAATCGTTATACTACGTAGGAGAAATAAATATTACTTGATTTTGAGAAATGAAGTAAAAGTACAAAAGATACTACCCTTTCCTTTTCACTGTCCTCAATAGTCAAAAAAGCAGATAGCACATTTTTCCTTCAAAGAAAATTGAAGCAGCCTAACTAATTAGCTAACTTTTTAGTTTTTTAAAAAATGTTGTACCAGCAACGAATTTTGCCAGAAGTAAGGAAGTACTTGAAAAAACACACAATTATGGGGTTTTGTCAAAGGAACATGGGAGCAAACAAAAAGCTTGTAGTTGCCAAAGCTAAAATAAGTGAACAACAAAATAAAGTAATATTAGATTATAAACCAAGTATAAAATAAACATCCATGAGTTCATAATACTATAAATAAATTATTAAAGAAATAAGTAAGTAGGGGAGAACAGACAAATTTCTAGATCAGAAGAATTCCAAACAATTTGTGTAAATATTCTGCCCCCAAAGAGATGGAATATGACCACTCGCTCTTTAAGTGTGGGCTGCACACTGACTTCTTTCCAAAGATTACAGTATGAAAAGGGGGAAAAAGGAATAACTTCACAGTGGAGAAACCTGACAAACACTTGCACAGCCAGCTGACTGAAGTTAACATCAACAGTAGGTAAGTTATGTTGATAGTGTCTACTTTTACTACAATGCTTTGGCAAAGGCATTTTATCTCTGCAACCTTCTTCCCTCAAACCCATAACCCTAGGCTAATCATTGAGAAAAACATAGAAATCCCAACTGAAAGACAGTCTACATAATAACTGACCAGTACTTCTCAAGACTGTCAAGGTCATCGAAATCAAGTAAAGTCTGAGAAACTGTCACAACCAAGAAGAGTCTAATGAGATATAACAATTAAATTTAATTTGGTTTCTTAAAAGGGACCATGACATAAAAAGGACAGCAAGTGAGAATTAAGGGAATCTGAGCAAAGTATGAATTTTGGGTAAAGAAAATGTATCCACACTGGTTCATTAATTGTAACAAATATACCACACTAAGGGAGGATGTTAATGGCAGAGAAAACTAGATATAGGCATATGGGAATATCCTATATTCTTTTAAACTTTTCTCTAAATCTAAAAATACTCTAAGATAAAACCTTATTCATAAAAAGCTTTAAAAAAATCTAAAAAGGGGGGGAAGTATAACATTTTTTGTATGAAGAGAATGTCATATCCATTTTTTCTGAATAAAAATAATGCCAATAAAAAGAATACTATTTACATGAGATATAAGATGATGCTATAATTCTGAGTTGAATGAATAAACAGCCAATCTTTACTTTTTCTATCTCTGTAACTTAATCCTCCTTTTTATTACCCAATAAGCTTAAGCTTCCCATAGACTGTGTAACCAATTTCTTCATTTTCAAAATATATTTAAAAGAATTATATGAGGTCCAAGCTGGATGTCAAGTCATGACGGCAGTACAGGAGAGTCAGGATATGAGCAGACTGTGGAATCAACTGACTGCTTTGAACACTGACCCTCTCGTGATTAGCAATGTGACCAGCTAACTTAAAACTTAATCTTTCTGCTCTTAGTTTCTTCACTGTAAAACAGAAATAATAATAGTATCTGCCTTATGGAGTTGTACAGATTACATGAGATAATGCATTCAATTTTTAACACAGAGAAATCAAAGTATATTAGCTACCCCCTGTTGTAGTTCTCATCTTCAGGGTCAATGTTTACAATGAATAGGTTAAAATCACAAACAGAACCTGTAATTAGACACTACCCTGTGAGCATGAGTGACTGTGTGTGCGGGTGTGTGTATGGGGATGGGGAAGGACTTGGCTAAGGCCTGCAGCCTGACATCCTAGCACAAAGTGGCTCCCTAAAGCTAGGACTTAATTAGAAATCAAAGTGTAAGGAACCAAATATTATAATGTCTATATGTCGTTCTTTTTCTCTGATGACAAATCAAAGTGATATCCAACCAGGTGATGGACACTGAAGTGTAACTGATAAAACACTGCAAAGAAGAATTTGGTATATTTAAAATGTTTTTACAACCACAGAACTATATAGCTTTGTGATTTTTCCTTTCAAGTTCTTATTCTGGTAAAAGATAGATATCGATAAAACATTTTATGTATATTTTGTGGGGTCATTTTGGTCCATTTGAAGAGGAACTACTGTTTCCATTTATCTTCCAAGCTTAAATCCAGTAAGATTTGCCTATCTATTACCTCTTCCCTAAACAGATGAGAACTTTTTCAAGAGATTTTCCTGCCATTCATAACATAATGTGTGTGTATCTTTATGGAGAGGGAGACCTATTACATATAACTGCAAAGCTTCAATTGGAGAAGGCAATGGCACCCTGCTGCAGTACTCTTGCCTGGAAAATCCCATGGACGGAGGAGCCTGGTAGGCTACAGTCCACGGGGTCTCTAAAAGTCAGACACAACTGAGTGACTTCACTTTCACGCATTGGAGAAGGAAATGGCAACCTACTCCAGTGATCTTGCCTGGAGAATCCCAGGGACGGGGGAGCCTGGTGGGCTGCCATCTATGGGGTCGCATAGCGTCGGACACGACTGAAGCGACTTAGCAGCAGAAGCAGAAAAGCTTCAAGACTAATTCTATAGCTTTATACACACAAGAAAGTTCTTGATATTTATAGTTCAGACAAGACTGAGAAAAATGCTTTACTGATTGAATGATGTCATGTTGAGTTTGTAAGTTTCTTTTTTCACATTAAACAAATGGTACTTGCTATAATCACTTAAAATCCAAAGGCAGTTCTGATACTCAAACTCACCTATGTCTTCAAATTTTATTTACTACAAATGAGATATATTAAGGATATCTGCTTTCCGACCAGTTTTTTTTTTAATGCAATGAAATTATAACTATAAAAACTTAAAATAAGATTTAGTATTGCTATCAATTACTATGGACCAGAAGTGAAAAATCAGCTTACCCATTTCCCAAAAAGATCAAGAAGCATGAGTCCCACCACCAGGCCTTCTGACCAACTGGAGAGAGCATCCGTGGTACTGAATTACTGAATCAGAGGCCTCTCTCAAGCTCATAAATTTCTGATTCCTTTACTGCTGATGTTTATACAATTCATTCACCTGGTCATAACAAGGATGCTGTGAAGGGCATGCACTGAACCATTAGGGGCCCACAGGAGAAATCTGTTTGGCTTATGCTAATACATAACAGTACTTGTCCTGAACAATTTGTTTCTATTTGAATTTATGAATTATGTGAATCCTACAAATCAATGAATCCTATAGTGGAAGTAACTTCCTTGGAAGAAATCTTGGAACTGAAAAAAAAAAAAAATCTTTGAACTGGATGTCTTCAAACCTCCACTTTCTGCTCTCTCTCTCCCTCCCCGTCCCTAGCCTAGCTCCCTTGAGTATCTCTTTAGGAAAAAAGAAATGTTATAATGGGGTTATGGGGTGTTTATGAACAATGTGCAGGCAGATAAAAGTCTGGATCGCTGCTCATCAAGGATTGTATTTTCATCTTCAAGTTTGTCAACAGAACTTACAGTCAAATTAACAGAGCACTTACTTCATGATACGAATTTCATGCACCAACTTCAAACCTCTTATTTTTCCTAAGCTTATTTTCCTTTTGTGCTCTTAAGTTTATTTTCTGTATGTTATTATAATCATTTTATATCTCTTATAGAACACAGTTGAACAGAAAATAATCTCCACTTCAGAGGGCAGTGAATACTTCATAAAAATACCCAGGGGAAAAAACCACATCTAAATGAAACAATGCAATAAAACCTAAGATCTGAATCGACTGATCTTAATTGTATCTGAGTGGGAGAAAAATCAGCCTTTACAATGATGAAAGGTCTGAAATAGAAACTATTTTAAAAAGAAAACCATTTTTATCTTAAAATAAGTATCTTAATACAAAATTAATAATGAATAAAGTGGTATCACCGTAACAATAATTAAGAATAATTTATATAGCTTCAAAAACATATTTAAGTAAATTTACTACTCACTCTGGAATTGATGCTCACCAGACTTAACAAATATTTAAAAATTTTTTTGGTTAAAGTGAGTACTCTACCTACCACATTCCTGAGATGCATGTTTTAAAATACTGTCATAGAAGTAAAGTACACACGGTAATGATTCACAAAGACAATCTCACCACACCCTGAATAGTTATCACACAAAAATTATCAGTGACACAAGAGGAGAATCAACTTGCCATTAAAATTTCGCCAGAGAGAAAACAGATACGGGAACGTGGCAACACTGTTTTTCTAACGATGATGTTTTAAGATATGTGATCACTTGACTAATGCAACTGGGGAAATTTCTGTTTCCAACACTATGCAGAATATATCTTTTAGGGATATTTGGAAAGAAAATGACATGAGGCCAATTCATTACCAAAATTTTGCCTGACTTCCTCATCTTTCTACTCATTTCCTTGATCACTTCACTAATAATATTACCNGGGGAAATTTCTGTTTCCAACACTATGCAGAATATATCTTTTAGGGATATTTGGAAAGAAAATGACATGAGGCCAATTCATTACCAAAATTTTGCCTGACTTCCTCATCTTTCTACTCATTTCCTTGATCACTTCACTAATAATATTACCCACTTTTCTGACAATTGATCATTCGCTTCATTAGCAATTGGTACATGTAAGAATAATTCTGAGTGGTACATACCATTCTAGCAGTCACGTGACAAGACAGAACTCTTATACATGTCAAGCAGGTGAACTGGGTGGAATGGCACGTGGATGAAAGGAAGCACCTCCTCAGTTTGTTATTATTTGACCTAGGGCAACGTGACTTCTCTGACTTAGCAAGTCATGAAAGATTGATAGTAAGAAAAAAACACAAGAACCATTTTTTGTGTTCAGTGAATTCTGGATTGGCATCATCCACTAATGCCTATTTATTTCCCCATGTCACTTGGGGGAATCACTCCTGACTAGCTAAAAGTAAGTTTTAAAAATGAGGAGTCAAGATTAGGTCTATCACCCATGCCCAGGTAATAAATTAGGGTTGAGAGAACTCATCAAACCTTCTTAAAATCCAAAGAAATAGG
The DNA here is from genome assembly GCA_006410875.1 of Neotragus pygmaeus. Taxonomy (NCBI): domain Eukaryota; kingdom Metazoa; phylum Chordata; class Mammalia; order Artiodactyla; family Bovidae; genus Neotragus; species Neotragus pygmaeus. The sequence goes on along the minus strand of SJYV01000585.1, from coordinate 66,834 downwards.
ACTTAAATGTCACTTAAATCCCAATGAAATAGGATTTAAATGCCACCAGATGAGTTGCCTTAAGAGTTTCAGTCCAAGTTTATGGTTTCCACTGATTAACAAAAAATCTTCAGGCTTAAAAATACATACTAACAGTGACTTATTTGGGTGATTATTTCAGATGCCTTATAAAGAAACATGCAATTCCAGTGCTTTGATATTCCACATAACTACTTTCAATCTCAGGTTTTCCCCAATTAACATATTCTCTTTGGATCATTTAACAGAGGTGTTGTTTTTTTTTTTCCAAGTTATTCTCTAGGCACAGAATGACTTTAATCATCATAATGCTAATATAACTACTTCATAACATAGCTGTTGGTTATGGAAACTTGACAAACTTCTATTTCGAAAGTAGAAGAAGTATATTATTCTAAGGACCAGGTTTCAGTACTGTAAAATGAGTTTCATATATTCAGTTTAAAAAATAGATTTCTATTAGAAGAATCATTTAGACATCTAATAATTTTGAGTATATGACTTCTATAATTGCTTGTTTTTGAAAAGTAGTATGAGTGCATTTCAGAAGAAATGTCTTTCTATAACAGTGGTTCTCAAAATGTGGTCCCCAAACCAGCAGCATTAGCATTACCTAGGAACTTTTAAGAAATATGAATTCTCAGCCCTAACCTAGAACTTTTTAATCAGGAACTCTGGGTGTAGGGTCAGAAATCCTGTTTTAGCAAGTCCTCTAGGTGAGACTGATGCACACTCAAGTTTGAGAATCAATATTCTAAAATATAGCAGAAACATTAGTAGTTAAGTTTAAAGATTTTAAATTTTCTTTTCTTTAAAAATACATGAATTTTTAAAAAGAGACCTAATGAGTACTCATAAATATATATAATTCTACAAAGTAAAAGGTGAAGTCCCTTCCTGGATTAGAAGTAATTGGATTAATAATTGTTCCTGTAATCCTTCACCTTAAAAACACTGAAAAAATCACTTTTTAAAATTCACTGGAAAGAAACTATTGTTAAGTAGTTAACTACAATTAAAATGTTTAGATGTAATCTCCAATCACTTATTTCCAATCATTAGCAATGAGCAAAATTTATGAAAGTAAACTGGGAAAAATGACACGTTTTTGACTCCAGATTTCAATACAGGAAAAAAATTACTCAAACACCTCAGAGCAGACATGGGTCAGCCTTCTTTGAAGGCAATAAAAGCAGCATGACCCCCAAGTTCTGAAACCCCAGGAAAAACACTTCCTACCTCTAAAGGCAGTCCTTAAGAGCTAGTCTTTAAGCAGGAGAAACAATTACATATAGAAGAATATTAAAAGTTGAGGAGGTATAATAAAAATTTTATTTCGATACTTAATCTGACATTTGCACTTACAAACATAATAAGGAGTTTCCTTGTCACTATAACATTATTGAAACATAATTTCAAGCACAGCTGGTGTCAAACTCGAAACATTTCTATAACTTGATAAAAAAAAAATGCCCAGGTTTTATAAATGCATACCAAAAAACACTGAGCATAGTTTATTTTATCTTAGGTTCTTTATGGTATTAAAACATTTACAAGGGGTTATGTAAATCAATAGAAAGAAATAAAATAACTTGGGTGGCAGGAAAAAAGTGAGAACTCACTGCCAAGTAAATGCTACTGCCAAATAACTTTTAATGGCTAATACCCTTTCTTCCATTTTTCTCTCACTGTAGTAAAACCAAAAGAGATGGCAATCAAAACAAATTCTGCAGTGCTTCTATCAAACTACTTTCTATTCAATGCCTTAAGCATGCTGTAAGAATGAAAACATTTGGTGCTAATGCCTGAACATAATTCTTTTAAATTACATTATAAATTTTCTTTCTGTAGAAGCTATTTTAAACCAATTCTCTGTTATCTACAAAAATAGGGAACAGAGTTTGGAACAGCTAGCAACTAAAATGATGTACTTTTTCCCCCTATACACCCTCCACTAGAGGAGCTTATGAACAAGTGAAAACCCTAAATGCTACCCGCAAAAGGAGCAAGATACAAAAACATTAGGACTAAATCCTGGGTAGGTACGTTTACGATGGTGACAGGGGAAGTGGTTAACAAGAGGGGAAAATGTAGCGGGGAAAAAAAAAGGAAGTTTTCTACTTTATATCCTTCTGTTTTCTGGGTGAAAGCTCAGTATTTCCCTGTCCCCACAGGCAAACTTACATCACCAATTTTGAACAATGACTTGATGGCTCAAAAGAAAAAATCCATCTAAAAATGAAAGTTATGAAAGTATGTGTAAAGTATGAGTTACAGAGACTTTAGAATTCCTTCTTGATCATTCTAGGGAAAAGGATCAATAAAAGCATCAGTTCTCACATAAAACCACAGTAAAGGCATCTGATACTGAAAAAAGAACTAGGCACAGACAGGTTGCGCTGACCGGATAAACCTCATTTCTGGTTCCTGGTCTTGACCGTTGTAACAGGCAAGACATCACTAACTTCAGCGTGGTAGTCATCAGAGCTGTGAAAAAATACTAATCCTCTTTCTCCTTCTAGATGCATGGGAGGTCTGTCTTTCCTATCATGCTGAACTCAGGTTAGCTATGTAGCTTGTGTTTGCTGGAAGCTCAACTGAGTAGAAGCTCTGAGTCAGTGTGTACTTCATGACTTTCCCTTTTCCCTCTGCCACAGTGACTGGCGATATTCCAGAAAGTTATTCTAGGTGCTGGAATCAGAATGGTGATGACAAAGATGACCTAAAATGGACATACAGCATGAACAAAAAATGATTCATTTTAAGCCAATGAAAATTTGAGTTTATTACCGCAGCATTACCTAGCCTATCCTGACTAATATAGTCAGTCTTTTCTCTATACTGTTGGTATATTTCTTATTTACTTACTCTACAGAGGAGTTAGCCATTTATTTACAGACTAAGTTTAGGTTCTAAGCATGAGTTCAAAAAGAATGAAGATCTCAAACTGAATAAAACTACAAGATTAGATAGTCCGTTATTTAAATTAGGAGATTAAATACATAATAAAAGAAAACTACGCTTTTATTTTTATAAAGTTAAGACCATGAACAACTAAATACACTCACAGGGTTGTTGTGGCTTTTTCCCTTTTTCATTTATTGGAGTAAGTGCCAGGCACTGCAATAACGCTTTTCAAGAATTAGCTCACTTAACCATTACAAAGGAACCAGGAGGTTACGTAACTTATCCTAGGTTCTATAGCTACTGCGTGAAGTAAGCAGCCAAAAGTAAAACTCAAGAAGTCTTTCAGTTAATCCTGAAAAGCAGATAAGTCATTTCTAACGGGTTATATGAATTACTTTACATTCATTTGTTCATTCTTTCATTCATTCACTAAGTACCTACTGAGTACTTATTATGTTCAAGGCCCCTTTCTCAGTGCTGAGGATATGACAGCAAGCAAAGTACACAATACGTTGAATCTCAGGGTATTTGCATTGTAATGGAGGACACTAATAAAGTAAATAGAGAAATGTATAGATAACTATAGATACTAAGTGCTATGAAGGAATTAAATCAATTATCTACTGCTGTGTGATAAACCACTCAAAAACTTGGGTTAAAATAATCACTACCTTTCTCACAACACTATGGGTTGGCTCAGCTGGATATTATTCTGTTCCACATATTATAGGCTAGGCTAATTCATGTGCTCACAATCAGCTGGCAGGTTGCCTGGACGTTGTCTGGTCCTAGATGACTTTACTCACATCATCCACCACAGAAACAAATAAGTCTGTATAACTGAAAATACAGGGAGAGGTTGGGTGAGGAGCATGAAGTTACTTCAGAAGAATCAGGGAAGACCTCTGGTATGTTTTAGAAATAGGAAAAGTTATACTGTATCTATAATTCAGTGAAAGGCAAAGAAAAAAAACCAGAGATGAGGTTGAAAACAGAGGTAAAGATAAGATTATGAAAAGTACTACAATCCATGAAAAGGAACATGGCTTTTATTCTAAGTATCCTGAAAAATCAGTGAGGAAAGGATGAAGAAGCAAGGAGGACACTTGGGAGTTTAGGTGAGAGATGATGTTAATGGAGATAGAAAGAAATGGTTAGATTACAGGATATACTTAGGAAGTATGATCATTAAAATTTGTCAGTCAATTGGATGTTGGGTTACTGAAAAAATCGTAGCTGAGGCTACAATCCTTGGAGGATAGTGGTGCAAATCACTCACTCACTTAAGTTTTTAAAAAATGGCTACAACTTAATTTCTACATAATTTCTAACTTAATTAAATTTAATTACTTAAATTTAGCTAATTAAATTTAATCTCTAAGCATAATTTTTGCAGTGTTTTTCCTCAAAAGTATCTGTAAGAGCCAAAATAACATGTTGTTGGGAGATGACTGTTCATAAAATAATCCATGCTGCTCCATAAACGTAGTTTATTAAATTAAAAGAAATTGAGTTCAAGCAAATCCAAAACACTACATCTTGCAGCAGGTAACAAAAAAGACATTAGTCTAAGTGCTACATAAAGGTTGGCTCAAGTGCTACACAAGGGTTCACACCTAACACTTTCTAATCTAGTCATTGTTTCTCCAAAATTACAACATGTTCTGGAGAAAATGTTACAAAACTGTTTTGTAATACTTGGAATTTTTAAAAAAAATTCTTACCCCATGTATTTTGGGTAAACGTTATTCTCCATTCTGACATTCCAAGTAAATTTTTAAGAAAAGAGTTATATATAAACACAAGAATCACGGTCATGGACAAAAGAATGCGAAGTATACTATGACTTTCTTGTTTACATAACATAAGCGTTAGCCTAGTCGTGTTCCAGCATTCATAGCATTTATCAGCCTGCGGACACATCTTCACACTTCAAAACCTTTTACCTGGCACTGAACAGTGCTCAGTAAACAGTAACTGATTCTACACTGGAATTCCCTGCTAAGATGCTCTGTTCTTAAAATGAAAGCTATATTAATTAATCTACCAGTTACTCAGAACCCTTCCTTCCTCTCAAAAGTAAAAATGCAAACCAAAACCTTTCTTCTGAAAATGTGCAACAAAAAAAGTACTGTTTAAAAGCAGAATACACTTAACCCTTGAAAAACATCTAAAAGGTGAGTAGCAAGTTTTATTAAACAAATGAATTTGGCTTCCCTCATAGTTCAGTTGGTAAAGAATCTGCCTGCAATGCAGGAGACGTGCGTTCGATTCTTGGGTCAGGAAGATCCCCTGGAGAAGGAAATGGCAACCCACTCCAGTATTCCTGCCTGGAGAATTCCATNAAATGAATTTGGCTTCCCTCATAGTTCAGTTGGTAAAGAATCTGCCTGCAATGCAGGAGACGTGCGTTCGATTCTTGGGTCAGGAAGATCCCCTGGAGAAGGAAATGGCAACCCACTCCAGTATTCCTGCCTGGAGAATTCCATGGACAGAGGAGCCTGGCAAGCTACAGTCCATTGGGTCTCAAGAGTCGGACACAACTTAGCGACTAAAGAGAGAAACAAATTAATTAGAAAGGATCAAGGCTGGTCCCGTCTAAATCTCACTGTACCCTAAAATATGTTGGTTTATCATCCATTTAAGATTGTTTCTATAAAAGGGAACCCTCCTACACTGTGTGTGTGTGGGGGGGATATAAATTGGTATAGTTACTATGGAAAACAGTATGGAGGTTCCTTAAAAAACTGAAAACAGAGTTACTATATGATCCAGCAATTCCACTCCTGGGAAGATAACTGAAGAAAACTCTAATTTGAAAAGATAAATGCACCCCAATGTTCACAGCAGCACTATTTACAATAGCCAAGACATGGAAGCAGCCTGTGTCCAATGACAGATGAACAGATAAAGATGATGTGATGTACATATACAAGGGAATACTACTCAGCCACAAAAACAATGAAATAATGCTATTTGGAGCAACAGGAATGGATCTAGTGATTATCACATTAAGTCAAACAGAGACAAATATCATAGGATATCGCTTATATGAAGAATCTAAAAAAATGATACAAATGAACTCATTTACAAAACAAAAAGACTTACAGCCATAGAAAGCAAACTTATGTTACAAGAGAGGTAACATACAAACTTATGTTACAAAAGAGGTAATATATTAGGAGTTAGGGATTAGCAGAAACAAGCTGTTATATATAAAACTGATAAATAATAAGGTTCTACTGTATAACACAAGAGAACTCTGATCAATGTTATATGGCAGTCTAGATGGGAGGAGAGTTTAGGGGAGAATGGATACATGTATATGTATGGCTGAGTCCCTTTGATGTCCACCTGAAACTATCACAACATTGTTAACTGGCTAATACTCCAATATAAAGTAAAGTTTAAAAAAAAATTAAAACTTCCCCCAAAAGAAAAGACATGCTGTGTACAGCTAAACCTGTACATTCTCAGGCAATGGCAACCACCAGTTAAGTCTCAACTCTGCATGGTAACTGGCAAGTTTCTACTGGTATCAATTATAAGATACAATGACTCCTCAAAAATTCCAGATATAAAAAGATATATTTGAAAATTGAGAAAATAAATTCACAACCAGAACTATTTTTAGTTCCTTAAATCTCAATCATCCCTAAGCTATAGGCTCTGAGTTCAAGATATGTGATGATCAAGGTGCTACTCCCTAAGTAATGAATTTTAAATGGTCTCTTCTTATTTATGAACTTACAGAGAACAATGTTGGCTAGATAATTAACCATTAAAGCAAAAGGACAAAGTAGAATTTGTAATATATAATGCAGAGAGTTCATGAGAAGAACATAAATGAGCTGTACATTATTCCACAGAAAAAGGCTGAAAGATTCTGCACACAAAGATCAAAAATTCAAGAATTAGGATTCCTAATCTTTTCCTTTGTGCACACTTAAAGCCAACCATATTAAGAGAGAGAGAGAGAAAGGACAAATAAAATGGTCAAGAATATTTCCTTTCCAGGCTATTTTATTAAACTTTGTTTACAAATTTTAAAATGTTTCAGCTAAGGAATGTGGGTTAAAAACTGTTCAGCTCTATTCACTTAGCAGATTCATAGCACAAATGCAACTAAGTAGTTGAAGCAATCATGTAATGAGCAACTTTGAATAAATGTACTCTATTTGGGCACTTTTATAACTGTTGGTGGGAATATAAATTGCTTCAATCATTTTGGAAAGCAATTTGGTAATATATAGTGAGACCTTTAAAATTATCCATACCCATTGACTCAAGAGTCCTATTTCTGGGAATCTATTCTCAAAAAAATCTATCTGAAACATCCTGAGATCTTCTTCTAAGCATTATTTACAATAGTGATGAATGAGAAACAATCTAACATGCCCACCAACAGGCAAATGATTAAAAAATTGTGGTACATCCATAAGATACAGTTATTTTAGAATATTTACCAAGAATGCCTTTTTACTTTTCCTGATGAGCTTTAAATTTTAAACATATATTCATTGTGAAAGAAAATTAAAAAAAAAAAAAAAACTGAAATTCTCTTGTTGTCTTATACTATATCCCCAATTCCTGAAGTTAACTATCGTANCATCATCAGGGTCTTTTCTAATGAGTTGACTATTCGCATCAGATGGCCAAAGTATTGGAGCTCCAGCTTCAGCATCAGTTCTTCCAATGAATATTCAGGGTTGATTTCCTTTAGGATTGACTGGTTTGATATCTTGAAGTCCAAGGGACTCTCCAGAGTCTTCTCCAACACCACAGTTTGAAAGCATCAATTCAGCCTTCTTTATGGTCCAGCTCTCACATCCATACATGACTACTGGAAAAACCATAGTGGGATGGAGGCTTCAATTTGGGTAGAGTGCTCAGGGAGGCCTTTCTGCATGGTGGCGTCTTAGTAGAGACCATAATGAGGTGCCCAAGGAGCTAGAAGAGTGCAGAATAAGCAGAGTTGATGGAAACACCAGTGCCGGGAACATGTCATCGCCGGCTTGCTGGAGAGATGCAACACTCTGTGGAGTAGACCTGTATGGACAGAATAAGTGGTCTAAGAATAAAGGCTAAATCTCTACTATGTTGAGTAATTCATTATAACTTATTTTATTGGAGTAAATTTAATCCATTGAAAATTTATATTTCAAAGAAAAATCTGCATAACTTAATTTATAAATTACTGTTACTTTCTCCACTTTCTCATGATTAAAAATATGTACTTATAAGCCCGTTGCTTGAAAGTTCTCTGACATGTAGTAATAAGCTCTTTCTCCCTCCCTCAGATACTCAGTTTCATCGGAACCAGAAAATTTGGGATGTTTTTCAGATGAGTAAAAGACCAGGTAATGTTTCTCATTTTAAACCAAACAATTGTATTTGATATTTGGGCAATTTAAAAAGGAACAGCAGCATGTTCCTCTTAAGTCTCTTCTTTCCAAATGAAGTGATTATTACTCATGTATAGAAAAGTGAGAAATATATTTGGTGATGCTGAGTCAGAGATACTGGCAGTGTTTGTGTGATTCGATCATTATTGTTCTTACCTTCAGGGTCTTTGCAAATGTATTGAAGATAGTGTAGCTCCCTTTATTTTTCTTGATTTTTCTTTTCACTTTGACAGGTGACAACATTGATCTTTTTGATATGGAAGAATTCAAAAGTTCATTCAAGAAAATTCTTCAGAGAGCATTAAAAAATGTAAGAATAGAATTTATCTGAGTTTCCATGAGATTCAACTTCACGGCACCCGTGCACTTAAAATTCGCCACTACCTTGTTTTTTTAATTTGCAAGAATTTCAGTTAGTAATATTCCATACTATTCTACTCAATATCAAAGACAAACTCTGCTCATTGTAAAAACTTTCTGCTCCCCTTACCTTTCAGTTCAGGGGTTCTGCTTCTTCCTCAAGAGCAGCACTGCCCGGGTGGACTCTGCATTGATGGAAATGTTCTAGATCAGAGATGTCCAAAACACACCCAAGTAGCTACATGTGGCTGCCAAGAACCTGAAGTGTGGCTGGTTTGACTGAGAATCTAAAAATGATCTTCTTATTTTACAATAGTGAATTTTACCTAAATGGCCCTGGGTGGCTCATGGCTGTGGTTTGGTCACTGTAGCTTGAGAGCCAAGCACCACTTCAACATCTTGTCATAGGCTGAGGTGATAGCTTTCTCACAGCCTCCCCTGCTTCATTCCCTTTCCACCTGACTCTGCCTTAGCCCTCCTTGCATAGAGGAAAACTAACAAATGCCCCCAAATTCTGTCCTATCCACCTCACTATGCCCATCCTCTGGCACATTGGTGTTCCCTTTTGGAGCATATTTTGATTCTCAAACTCCTTGACTTGTCTCTCCATCCCCTTCAGTCCAGTTTAGTTGCTCAGTCACGTCCAACTCTTTGCGACCCCATGGACTGCAGCACACCAGGCTTCCCTGTCCTTCACCAACTTCTGGAGCTTGCTCAAACTCACCCTTTGAGTCAGTGATGCCATCCAACCATCTCATCCTCTGCCATCCCCTTCTCTTCCTGCTTTCAATCCTTCCCGGCATCAGAGTCTTTTCCAATGAGTCCTTTGCATCAGGTGGCCAAAGTGTTGGAGTTTCAGCTTCAGCATCAGTCCTTCCAATGAATATCCAGGGTTGATTTCCTTTAGGATTGACTGNTTCATTGTGAAAGAAAATTAAAAAAAAAAAAAAAACTGAAATTCTCTTGTTGTCTTATACTATATCCCCAATTCCTGAAGTTAACTATCGTAGAGTTTTTATGTGTAACTTCCGGAATTTTCCAGTCATATACAAATTTACCTAACAAACATTTATATACGGGTAACCGTTTGATTTGCTTTTAACACAAGTAGGGCCATACAGTTGCTGTACAACTAGCTTCTTACACTTACTTTGGCTATCATTCCATATCAGTACATACAGATCTATCTCATTCATTTAAAATAGATGTTTCAATATATATCAGGTCCTAGACTAATAGATATTTAAGTTGATTAGATTCTCTGCTTACAAGCAATGCTGTAACTAACACATTGGGACATAATATTTTATATACTAGTGTGAATATAACAGTTGCTAAGAGAAGAATTTCAGCATTTTAGGCATTCACAGTTATTGCCAAATTACCCACCAGAAAAACACTGTACCTAACAGCATCTAAAAATGCTCAAACATTTTTAAAATTTGTAAACAAAGTTTAATAAAATAGCCCAGAAAAGAAATATTCTTTACCTACTCATTTGTCCTTTTTCTCTCTCTCTCTTAATATAGTTGTCTTAAAGTGTGCACAAAGGAAAAGATTAGGAATCCTAATTCTTGTTTTTTGTTTTCGAATCCTAACCCTCCTCTCTACCTCTCTAAGCCAATCAAAATATAGGATACTATTAACTTAAAAATTTCTGCCAGTCTAGAAGACAAATATTTTCATTGGCATAACTATAATTATGAATAAGGTTAAACCACTTTTCTACTGCTTGGTTCTTCTTTTTCTTACAGACTTACTTATAAGAAACCTTGGTACAGTCAGGAAATTAGCCCTTTGTCATTTGTGCTACAATTTTTTTTCAGTTTGTTTTTATGTTTAAACAATGTTATAGTATTTTTTACTGTCCAGCAAATTTCTCTATTCTTCCCATTAGAGTTCCTGAATTTTATATATACTTCAAAGGTCCTTTCATCTTAAATATTTTAAAACAGTCCTGATTTCTCTTACTCCTTTTATAGTTTCACTTTTATTGAGAGTTTTCAACAACTATAAATTAAAATATAGATATATAAGCTAACTTAGGTTAAAAAAATAGAAAAATATTGCAAGAAAATATTGACCATGATTATAGTTGAACGTTAGGATTATATAAAATTTTCTTTTCTGTAACTCCAATTTTTCTACAATGAACATGCATTACTTTTATAATCAGAAGAAAATAACATTTCTTAAAATCATATTTTTAATTTTTCTTAAGTTTTTGATGGAACTGGCTTCAATGCTCAATCAAGTATTATTTGAGTACCTCACCTAGAGTAACACTAATACTAAATCTAATACTAAGGCAGAGATTTGCTATTTCCTTTTAGCTCCATTGACATGGATGACAAAACAGGAGAAAAATCTAAAACTGCTCAACAGGGGATAGCTGAAAGCAAGAATTACAGTTCCATTTGGGAAGTTACTTTGAATAGTAATCAATAATAGTGACACCTATTAGGTACTTAGTATATACCAAGTATTCTTCACAACATCTTTAAAAGATAGGTACTATTATTAAGTCTGTTTTACAAATTGGGAAAGTAAGGCACAGAGAGGCTAAATAAATCGCTCAAACTATGAAAGCAATTTAAAGTGGTAAGTTGACCATAAAGAGCCTGGCTCCAGCATCCCCATTCTTAACTTCTAATCTGAAATGCTACTTTAAAGCTATTTAAAATGTTATTAAATGCTATTCAGGTGGTGTCTCTTAAGCTGAGTCTCCAAGCTGAAATTTCCCAAATATAATGCCAAGTGCACTGCCACAAGTTCTGTGAAAAGTTGGATAATAACAACTACTTGTCACATAAGCTGTTGCTTACATTAAATTATTTAAAGAGTAGAAGCTAAAAGTAGTGGCAGACACCATGACTTCCCTGGCTCATCATTTGTTCTCTGCCTCTGTACTTGCCAAAATCTGCTAAAATCTTTAAAAATGTGCACAGTTTTCTCCCACAAAGCTGGAAGATGTGTCCACTACAACATCTTCAACATTGTGCTGGCAGAAGTTAGCCCATCTGGGCTACATATTTCAGGCAAGCTAATCTTTTGCTTTGTGTGAAGCTGAAAGTCAACCAAAAAGTACACAAACAAGAAACTTTTTATTCTCACAGATTAAATGGGAATGAACCCTTCTGATTCTGAGCTCTACCATGCCTTAGTGATAATACTTTCATGCTTCCTATTCTGGCTTTGTCTTTGTCAATGTTACTGCTTCAAAAGGCCCCTCAAGTATCTAAGAGACAAAAATAATTTCAACTTACTTTTGTGCTTTTTAAAAATAAAGCAGTAAAAAGTACATACCTGACCATAAAAATGCAGCCACAAACAAAGGAAAGGCATATAAAGAAATTTCTATAAATCAACCTTGTCCTTTGTGAGTACTTGTAAGCTTTTCTGAGTATAAATGGTCAAACTGGACCAGTAGTGATAGCATCTCTGAGAAAAAGCTTTTAAGTTGGCAGCAATTTTTACAAAATAATAGTTTAACTACAGGTAAATGGCCATAGATTGCCAGTGGTAAGATCCACAAGTCTGAAACCCAGGAGCTCTCTACAATCAAATTTTGATGTTATGACTGCTTTCTAAGGATGTACTGTACAAAATTGGCCTTAATTTTCTAATCTGTAAAAATAAGAATTAAAATAATTGCTCACTATGCTATAAAAAAATCCTTGAAGTGAAGAGGTGAAGTCGCTCAGTCGTGTCAGACTCTTTGCGACCCCGTGGACTGTAACCTACTAGGCTTCTCTGTCCATGGGATTCTCCAGGCAAGAATNCATTCCATATCAGTACATACAGATCTATCTCATTCATTTAAAATAGATGTTTCAATATATATCAGGTCCTAGACTAATAGATATTTAAGTTGATTAGATTCTCTGCTTACAAGCAATGCTGTAACTAACACATTGGGACATAATATTTTATATACTAGTGTGAATATAACAGTTGCTAAGAGAAGAATTTCAGCATTTTAGGCATTCACAGTTATTGCCAAATTACCCACCAGAAAAACACTGTACCTAACAGCATCTAAAAATGCTCAAACATTTTTAAAATTTGTAAACAAAGTTTAATAAAATAGCCCAGAAAAGAAATATTCTTTACCTACTCATTTGTCCTTTTTCTCTCTCTCTCTTAATATAGTTGTCTTAAAGTGTGCACAAAGGAAAAGATTAGGAATCCTAATTCTTGTTTTTTGTTTTCGAATCCTAACCCTCCTCTCTACCTCTCTAAGCCAATCAAAATATAGGATACTATTAACTTAAAAATTTCTGCCAGTCTAGAAGACAAATATTTTCATTGGCATAACTATAATTATGAATAAGGTTAAACCACTTTTCTACTGCTTGGTTCTTCTTTTTCTTACAGACTTACTTATAAGAAACCTTGGTACAGTCAGGAAATTAGCCCTTTGTCATTTGTGCTACAATTTTTTTTCAGTTTGTTTTTATGTTTAAACAATGTTATAGTATTTTTTACTGTCCAGCAAATTTCTCTATTCTTCCCATTAGAGTTCCTGAATTTTATATATACTTCAAAGGTCCTTTCATCTTAAATATTTTAAAACAGTCCTGATTTCTCTTACTCCTTTTATAGTTTCACTTTTATTGAGAGTTTTCAACAACTATAAATTAAAATATAGATATATAAGCTAACTTAGGTTAAAAAAATAGAAAAATATTGCAAGAAAATATTGACCATGATTATAGTTGAACGTTAGGATTATATAAAATTTTCTTTTCTGTAACTCCAATTTTTCTACAATGAACATGCATTACTTTTATAATCAGAAGAAAATAACATTTCTTAAAATCATATTTTTAATTTTTCTTAAGTTTTTGATGGAACTGGCTTCAATGCTCAATCAAGTATTATTTGAGTACCTCACCTAGAGTAACACTAATACTAAATCTAATACTAAGGCAGAGATTTGCTATTTCCTTTTAGCTCCATTGACATGGATGACAAAACAGGAGAAAAATCTAAAACTGCTCAACAGGGGATAGCTGAAAGCAAGAATTACAGTTCCATTTGGGAAGTTACTTTGAATAGTAATCAATAATAGTGACACCTATTAGGTACTTAGTATATACCAAGTATTCTTCACAACATCTTTAAAAGATAGGTACTATTATTAAGTCTGTTTTACAAATTGGGAAAGTAAGGCACAGAGAGGCTAAATAAATCGCTCAAACTATGAAAGCAATTTAAAGTGGTAAGTTGACCATAAAGAGCCTGGCTCCAGCATCCCCATTCTTAACTTCTAATCTGAAATGCTACTTTAAAGCTATTTAAAATGTTATTAAATGCTATTCAGGTGGTGTCTCTTAAGCTGAGTCTCCAAGCTGAAATTTCCCAAATATAATGCCAAGTGCACTGCCACAAGTTCTGTGAAAAGTTGGATAATAACAACTACTTGTCACATAAGCTGTTGCTTACATTAAATTATTTAAAGAGTAGAAGCTAAAAGTAGTGGCAGACACCATGACTTCCCTGGCTCATCATTTGTTCTCTGCCTCTGTACTTGCCAAAATCTGCTAAAATCTTTAAAAATGTGCACAGTTTTCTCCCACAAAGCTGGAAGATGTGTCCACTACAACATCTTCAACATTGTGCTGGCAGAAGTTAGCCCATCTGGGCTACATATTTCAGGCAAGCTAATCTTTTGCTTTGTGTGAAGCTGAAAGTCAACCAAAAAGTACACAAACAAGAAACTTTTTATTCTCACAGATTAAATGGGAATGAACCCTTCTGATTCTGAGCTCTACCATGCCTTAGTGATAATACTTTCATGCTTCCTATTCTGGCTTTGTCTTTGTCAATGTTACTGCTTCAAAAGGCCCCTCAAGTATCTAAGAGACAAAAATAATTTCAACTTACTTTTGTGCTTTTTAAAAATAAAGCAGTAAAAAGTACATACCTGACCATAAAAATGCAGCCACAAACAAAGGAAAGGCATATAAAGAAATTTCTATAAATCAACCTTGTCCTTTGTGAGTACTTGTAAGCTTTTCTGAGTATAAATGGTCAAACTGGACCAGTAGTGATAGCATCTCTGAGAAAAAGCTTTTAAGTTGGCAGCAATTTTTACAAAATAATAGTTTAACTACAGGTAAATGGCCATAGATTGCCAGTGGTAAGATCCACAAGTCTGAAACCCAGGAGCTCTCTACAATCAAATTTTGATGTTATGACTGCTTTCTAAGGATGTACTGTACAAAATTGGCCTTAATTTTCTAATCTGTAAAAATAAGAATTAAAATAATTGCTCACTATGCTATAAAAAAATCCTTGAAGTGAAGAGGTGAAGTCGCTCAGTCGTGTCAGACTCTTTGCGACCCCGTGGACTGTAACCTACTAGGCTTCTCTGTCCATGGGATTCTCCAGGCAAGAATACTGGAGTGGATTGCCATTTCCTTCTCCAGGGGATCTTCCCGACCCAGGGATTGAACCCGGGTCTCCTGCACTGGAGGCAGACGCTTTAACATCTGAGTCATAAAAACTACTAAGACACTTAGAAATTGATTGAACAAATCATTATCTTACCAAAAAAAGAAATGCTTAGTTTAATTTCTGAACACAGCATGTCTGGAAGAACACAAATGTGAGTAATGGGTAGCCTATCCCTTCTCCAGTGGATCTTCCCAACCCAGGAATCAAACCGGGGTCTCCTGCATTGTAGGTGGATTCTTTACCAACTGAGCCTTCAGGGATGCACCAATGAGTGATTAATACCTCTTAATAGTATAAGTTGATAAATTTCAAGTGGAGGGATGTGATCCACAGGGACAAGATAGAATAACCCAAAGAGCAGAGACCTATAAGGTTAGCAGGTTACACAGAAAAAGGCTGAACTGGCCCTTTATTACATAGACTTTTGAATCTCTCACTCTTGCCCAGCTAGCAAGAGCCACTTACTTGTCAGAAACAAAAACAGTGAATCTTAGATGACTGGCTGGTCACTGTGGCACTTTTGAGAACTTATTTTTAGAGGAAGGGAAAATGGGGAACTAAGAGAACCAAGGAAGATCACAAATGAGTCCAATAAATATTTCTAGAGATGTGGAATAACAAAACTTGTACTTACAACTTGAGATTCACGAGCTTTAGGAAACATCTTGGCAACATTGAGCCCATCAATGACAACATCAAAAGGAGGACGGTATTTTACAAAGTTCTGAAATCTCTTAAGTTCCTAAAAAAATAGTCAGATAAAATAATAAGAACCTAGTAAGGCCTTTATCATAAACATACAGCTGTAACTTTCATTATTGTTCTGGAAAATAAAAATATTCATTCCTTAAAAATATACCAACTCACACACATACAGAAATATGCTTTCAAAATGAAATCTGTAAAGACCAGCCTACCAGGTGCAATTGCATGTAATGATCTGATATCTCATAATCTCATACTGCTTTACACTTCACAAAGTACATAACATGCTATTTCAACTGAGCTGTAATCAGTTCTCTCGTCTGCTAAACTGACATATACAGCAGTAATGAGGAGAATAAAATGTCAAAATCTCTATGCTCTATTCTGTAAGCCAAGAAGAAATTAACCTGAGACACGCCAGTCTACCAATGTAACCATGTGGAAGGAACAAGGCTCTATAATTTGTACTCCTCTTTTATCAAGAGGATTTGATTACTCATGGCTATTTTGAAGAGCTGACAATTCATTCACCATTCATTCATCAAAAATTTGTTCAGCGCCTACTAAATTTTTTGCCTAGCAGTTACCAAAGAGAGAAAATCCAAACTTAATGGAGCTTGCATTTTAATGGGAAGAGACACAATATGCTGCTAAGTCACTTCAGTCGTGTCCGACTCTGTGCGACCCCATAGACGGAAGCCCACCAGGCTCCCCTGTCCCTGGGATTCTCCAGGCAAGAACAGTGGAGTGGGTTGCCATTTCCTTCTCCAATGCATGAAAGTGAAAAGTGAAAGGAAAGTCGCTCAGTCGTGTCCGACTCTTAGCGACCTCGTGGACTACAGCCTACCCAGCTCCTCCGTCCATGGGATTTTCCAGGCAAGAGTACTGGAGTGGGATGCCATTGCCTTCCCTGGAGACACAATATAAACAAGTTAATATATGAATGGCAAGGGTGATGAGTGCTCTGGGTGGAAGAAACATAAGAGAGGAAGTTCTACTCCTGGTAATGATGAAGTAGTCTATAATGGACTACCAGATAACATGACGTTATCTACATAAAAAGTAATTATTTGAAGGTACAAGAGAATGAAGGCAATGGCACCCCACTCCAGTATTCTTGCCTGGAAAATCCCATGGACGGAGGAGCCTGTTAGGCTGCAGTCCATGGGGTCATGAAGAGTCGGACACAACTGAAGCGACTTAGCAGAGAATGAACAAAAGCAAGGAAAAATTGAAGGGAACACATTTAAAAGAAGGTTTGATAGTTTTAAAACATGTCTGAAAAATTCTTTGACACTCCTCACCCTCAAAAGTGTAGTTGCTCAGTTGTGTGCGACTCTCTGCAATCTCATGCATGGTAGCTCAGCAGGTTTTTCCATCCATGGAATTTTCCAGGCAAGAATACTGCAGTAGCTTGCCATTTCCTTCTCAAGGGGAGCTTCCAGACCTGAGATTCAAACCCGGGTCTCCCAGGCAGATGCTTTATCCTCTGAGCCACCAGGGTGGAGTTTAATTCCCTCCGCTTGAAGAGAAGCTTTTCTTGGTGACTGCCTCATTGCATGAGTGTGGCAAAAGTGACACTATGTGACTTCCAAGGCCAGATAATAAAAGGAAATACAGCTTCCATCTGGCTCTCCCTCTTGGGATGCTTGCTCTTAGAAGCCAACTACTATTAAAAAGCTCAGGCAGAGGTCATGCACAGGTATTCTACCTGAAAGTCAAACCTAGTCCCAGCCAAAAGCCAACATCAACTGTCAAATTGATGAGAGTGAGGGGGATTTCAAGATGACTTTAGCTTCCATTTGATCACAACAGCAGAAGAGCCAAGCAAGAACCACACAACTGAGTTCAGTCAAACCCTAGAACCATAATAATAATAGGTGATTGTTTCTGTTTAATGCCACTATATTTGGGGTGATTTGTTATGCATCTATGGATAACCAGAAAAGAAGTGAACTGCAGCAGGAGAAATTTGCTTGTATACAGCTTTTTGCCAGAGGGCACTCTAGTCAGCATGGTGANGTGATTGTTTCTGTTTAATGCCACTATATTTGGGGTGATTTGTTATGCATCTATGGATAACCAGAAAAGAAGTGAACTGCAGCAGGAGAAATTTGCTTGTATACAGCTTTTTGCCAGAGGGCACTCTAGTCAGCATGGTGAAAGTGAAAGTGAAGTCACTCAGTCATGTCCAACTCTTTGCGACCCCATGGGCTGTAGCCTACCAGGCTCCTCTGTCCATGGGATTTTCCAGGCAATAGTCATGGAGTGGATTGCCATTTCCTTCTCCAGGGATCTTCCCAACCCAGGGATCGAACCCGGGTCTCCCACATTGTAGACAGGCGCTGTATCGTCTGAGCCACCAGGGAAGTCAGCATGGTAGGGAGGGGCAATTGAAAATCAACCAGAAAACTGTAGACTGATTGGTTTGAGAAATCATAATCAATTGGTTTGAGAAGATAAGAGTTTCAGGTTGTCAGAGAGGCTGGAAAGTTATAAAAAGAATATTAGAAAAGAGGTAACTGCAAAAATCTGTGTATAAATCTGCTAAATCCTTAGCTCTTGATCTACTCATGTACAGAAGAGATTCCAAGGAGCTCAGGGTGGGGGGTAGGGGGGAACAGGCGAAAGACTTGAACAAAAATTTCAGTTACTATCCACTGCGAAAACAGCTTCCCTAGTTGTTCAGATGGTAAAGAATCTGCCTGCAATGCGGAAGAGTGGGATTTGACCCCTGGGTCAGGAAGATCCCCTGGAGAAGGGAACAACAACCAACTCCAGTATTCTTGCCTGGGAAATTCCATGGACAGAAAAGCCTGGCGGGCTACAGTCCCCTGGGTCAAAAAGAGTCAGACAGGACTGAGCGACTACACTTTCACTTTCAGCAAAAGCAGCAGAGTTTAGACTTTGAGTCTAACCAAGCTTAACAGTCTGGCAAAGCAAAAAATCAATTACCTCTAGAGGAAGATAATAGAATCCAAAGCCTTTGAATTTTACAACATGCCCATCACAATGTCCAAAACACAATTTAAAAATTAATAAACAAGAGAGGAAACAGGAAAATGTGACCCACAGTCAAGAGAGAAGAAAGTCAAAAGAAATCAACCCAAGGTCCAGATGCTGGAGTTAGCAGGCAAGAAATTTAAAGTAGCTATTATAAATATATTTAAGAATTTAAGGGAAAATATAGTTATAAATGAATGCAAAGAAAGAACCTAACAGAAGCAGAAGAGATTAAGAAGATGTAGCAAAAATACACAGAAGAACTATATACAAAAGGTGTTAATAACCACAGTGGTGTGGTCACTCACCTAGAGCCAGACATCCTGAAGTGTGGAGTCAAGTGGGCCTTAGGAAGCATTACTATGAACAAAGCTAATGAAGCTGATGGAATTCTAGCTGAGCTACTTCAAATCCTGAAAGATTATGCTGTTAAAGTGCTGTACTCAATATGCCAGCAAACCTGGAACACTCAGTAGTGGCCATAGGACTGGAAAAGGTCAGTTTTCATTCCAATCCCAAAGAAGGGTAATGCCAAAAAATGTTCAGACTACAATACAATTGTACTCACTTTACATGCTAGCAGGATAATGCTCAAAATCCTTCAAGCTAGGCTTCAGCAGTACATGAATTGAGAACTTTCAGATGTACAAGCTAGATTTAGAAAAGGAAGAGGAACAACCAGAGATCAGTTTGCCAACATCCACTGGATCATAGAAAAAGCAAAGGAATTCCAGAAAAACATCTACTTTTGCTTCATTGACTACACTAAAGACTTTGACTGTGAAGATCACAAGCTGTGGAAAATTCTTAAGAGATGGTTTAATTCTTAAAATCACCTTACCTATCTTCTGAGAAACCTGTATGCAGGTCAAGAAGCAACAGTTAGAACTGGACATGGAATAAAAAAAGGACTGGTTCAAAATTGAGAAATGAGTTTGTCAAGGCTGTATATTGTCACCCTGCTTATTTAACTTATAGGCAGAGTACATCAGGCAAAATGCCAGGCTGGATGAATCTCAAGCTGGAATCAAGACTGCTCAGAGAAATATCAACAAGTTCAGATACACAGATGGTAACACTCTAATGGCAGAAAGTGAAGAGGAACTAAAGACCCTCTTGATGAAGGGTGAAAAAGAAGAATGAAAAGGCGTGCTTAAAACAACATTCAACAACTAAGATCATAGAATCTGATCCCATCACTTCACAGCAAATAGATGGGGAAAAAGTGTAAACAGTGAAAAATTTTATTTTCTTGGGCTCCAAAATCACTACAGATGGTGACTGCAGCCATGAATTAAAAGATTCTCGCTCCTTGGAAGTAAAGCTAGGACAAAGCTAGACAGCATATTAAAAAGCAGAGAGATCACTTTGCCAACAAAGGTCCAAACAGTCAAGGCTATGGTTTTTCCCGTAGTCATGTACGGATGTGTGAGTTGGACTATAAAGAAAACTAAGTGCCAAAGAATTGATGCTTTTGAATTGTGGTGCTAGAAAAGACTCTTGAGAGTCCTTTGGACAGCAAGGAGATCAAAACAGTCAATTCTAAAGGAAATCAATCCTAAATATTCATTGGAAGGACTGATATTGAAGCTGAAATACTTTGGCCACCTGATGCGAAGAGCTGACTCATTTGAAAAGACCCTGATGCTGGGAAAGATTGNAGGAGATCAAAACAGTCAATTCTAAAGGAAATCAATCCTAAATATTCATTGGAAGGACTGATATTGAAGCTGAAATACTTTGGCCACCTGATGCGAAGAGCTGACTCATTTGAAAAGACCCTGATGCTGGGAAAGATTGAAGGTGAAAGGAGAAGGGGAAGCAGAGGATGAGATGGTTAGAGAGCATCACTGACTCAATGGATGTGAGTTTGAGCAAACTCTGGGAAATAATGAAGGTAGGCAAGTCTGGCGTGCTGCAGTCATGATGCTGCAAAGAATCAGACATGACTTAGAACTGAACAAATAATCTAAACTCTAAGTGGACTAGGTTAAGAATTCATATTATAACCCCAATTTATATATTTTAAAATATAGAAAAAGTATAGATAAGAAGCCAACAAAAGAATTCAATGAAATTAAAAAAAAAAATTTTGATTAACCCAAAAGAACATAAAAGTAGGAATAGAGGAACCAAAAAATTTTTGGATAAATATAAAACAATAGCAAAATAAAATATTTAAATTCAACACTACCAAAAATGCTGTATATAAGACATGTACTTTGTTTTTTCTTCCAATTTCATTGCAATATATTGAAATACAATACTGTATAAGTTTAAAGTATATGGCATAATGATGTGACTTACATATATTATGAAATGATTACCATAGTAAGTTTAATGAACATTCATCAATAAGAACCCTTAGGACTTATTCTCTTAACAACTTGTATGTATGACATACAGTAGTGTGAACTTGATAAACAGAAAATATAAAATAGATAATAAAACAACTATATTTATAAAGTTTTACATTATATCCCTAGCACTTATCTAAATAAGTGGAATTTTGTGTCTTTGGACTAACTTCATCCAATTTGTTCACCTTCTATTTCCTGCCTTTGAAACCACAAATCTGATCTCTTTCTTAAATTTGTTTGCTTGCTTTTGAAACATCAGTTCAGTTCAGTTCAGTCACTCAGTCGTGTCCGACTCTTTGCGACCCAATGAATCACAGCACGCCAGGCCTCCCTGTCCATCACCAACNCCAGTACTTTGGCCACCTCATGAGAAGGGTTGATTCACTGGAAAAGACTCTGATGCTGGGAGGGATTGGGGGCAGGTGGAGAAGGGGACGACAGAGGATGAGATGGCTGGATGGCATCACTGACTCGATGGACATGAGTTTGAGTGAACTCCGGGAATTGGTGATGGACCGGGAGGCCTGGTGTGCTTCGATTCATGGGGTCGCAAAGAGTCGGAAACGACTGAGCGACTAAACTGAACTGATAAGTCGGGAAGACAATTGAGCAGTTCGTTAGAAGATTAAGGCTTCCCTGGTGGCTGAGACGGTAAAGAATCTGCCTGCAACACAGGAGATCTGGGTTTGATCCCTTGGTCAGGAAGATTCATCTGGAGAAGAGAATGACAACCCACTTCAATATTCTTGCCTGGAGAATTCCATGGACAGAGGAGCCTCGTGAGTTATGGTCCATGGGGTCACAAAGAGTTGGACACAACTTAGCAACTAACACTTTATAAGGTTAAGCATATATTTATCCTACATCTCAACAAATCTACCTCTGGTATTCAAAGAAGAGAAATGAAAACGTGCACCCACATGAAGACTTAAGTGTGACTGTTAATAATGGCTTTATTTGTAACTACCCCGAAGTGGAAACAACTCAAATATCCACTAACTGGTGTATGAACAGAAAAATTGTAGTATATCCAGACAATGGTGTACTATTTATCAATAAAAAGAAACTACAGATACACAAAAACATACGAATGGGTCTCAAAAGAATTATGCTAAATGGAAAAAAAAAAGGCAGACAAAAAGGACTAATCCATACTGTATAATGTCATTTATATGAAATTTAAGGCAAA
This sequence comes from Neotragus pygmaeus, assembly GCA_006410875.1. NCBI lineage: Eukaryota > Metazoa > Chordata > Mammalia > Artiodactyla > Bovidae > Neotragus > Neotragus pygmaeus. The sequence continues at coordinate 44,425 of SJYV01000585.1, read as the reverse complement.
ACTATACCACAGAAAGGAGGTTAATGGTTTCAGAAAGGAAGGAAAGGGAACTGACTACAATGAATGCACGAGAACTATTGGGGGGGTGATATATCCCATATCTTGTTTTTGTTTTTATTTGGCTGTGCAGCATGGCATGCAGGATCATGTTCCCTGATCAGGGATTGAACCCACGCCCCCTGCAGTGGAAGTGGGGCATCTTAATCACTGGACCACCAGGGAAGTCCCTAAACATCCCATATCTTAATTGTAGAGGATATGACACAACTGCATATATTCGTCAAAACTCACCGAATTGTACATTGTCAAGTTTTGTTATATGTAAACCTGATTAAAAAACAAAAGAAAATCCTAATAGCTACATGTATTTCATCATTAAAATAACCAGTGATCCATAAACATGCTTTCACATGTCACTCAGCTGCTTGAGCTTTTCTACCCCTGCCAACTCCAATTGTGTGGGACCATCCTCTTTCCTTTCTACTCAGCAAATATTTTGTTTAAAATTTCTCTGCTCAAATATATTTCCTATACAATGTATAGAAAGTTTCAATTCATATCAAAACTAACTAAATATTGATTGGAATACTATTTTTTTATAAATGGAAATAAAACTACAAGGAAATTAAAAGTTTACATACAATGTGACCATTTCCTGTTTAAGTCTGAATAAACCAAGGAAAATAAGTGCATTAAATTTCTAAAACTCAGGTTTTACTAGTAATTCAAATGAGAAATATTTCCCATTATTATTTCCAATTTATCATCTTAGTGCTATACTTGGTACTCATTATATTCACTTCAGGAGTAATGATAAACAAAGGTAGTTCAGTATTACCAGGAAAATGGACATCTGTAAATATCAAGAGTTAAACTAGACAACGTATAAAAACCTCTTCCAGTTCTGATATTCTATGTTAACAACTTTTGGAAATCCCTTAAAACCACAGAATGGAAGAGGGTATACTTGAGAAGCTTTGTTTGAAAGGTGAGTCTCTGGAACCTCTGTGCAATCACAGAATGTGTAATATAATCTCATCCAAAGATTATCCTCCCAATCCACATCTTCTAACAAAAAACAGAAAAATCTAAGATGTTGGGTTGTTTTTTTCTCCCATTACTAAAGTTCTGCTTAGTAAAAATTACTAGTCAGAGAGTAATACTTTCAATTACTTTGTAATACTTTTGGTGTGTCCCCAAGATGTTACCTTTCCAAACTAAACAAATTTATATCATTGCACACAAAAGCCCTTGAATAGAACGTGCTGAGAAGGCATGAAAAAGAGAGTTAACCCACTGAGACAGCACACTTACTTACTGTGGCAGGTGCTGCACTATGCTACGTCCCTTCAGTCAAGTCTGACTCTGAGACCTTGTGGACTGTAGCCCCCAGGCTGCTCTGCCCATGGGATTCTCCAGGCAAGAATGCTGGAGTTGGTTGTCATGCCCTCCTCCAGGGGATCTTTCCTACTCAGGGACTGAACCCGAGTCTTTTCTATCTCCTGCATTGGGAGGTAGGTTCTTTACCACTAGCACCACTTGGGAAGTTTACTATGGCATAGGGCAATACAAATATGCAAGCTTAGCTGTTTTAATGGGTGACACATTAAAGCGAGAAACAATTATTTCTTTCTAGGGCTACTGCCAAAATTGTAATTGATAGATGATTGGCTCATGATCTGGGGTATGAAAATTCACTAATCCTTTGACCATTTGTTTCTTGGCTATTAATTAAAGAAGTTCTAACTAAAAAAATAATTTTACAGAGACATAATTCATATACCACACAATTCACTAGTTTGAAATGACCATTCACAGGTTGTACCACATCACCAGTCTACTTTTAAAACAGTCTGTCCCTCCTAGAGAAACTCCAGGAATTCCCTCGAAGTCCAGGGATTAGTACTCTGCCCTTTCATTGCCAAGGAAGTGGGGTTCAACCCCTGGCTGGGGAGCTAAGATCCTGCAAGCTGTAGCGCTGCTCCCTCAAAATGAAAGGAGAAAGAAACTCCATACTCATTAGTGGTCAATCCTCATCCCCAGTCCCTGCCCGCCAATCACTCAGCAACCACTAATCAATCTCCTTTGTTTCTATAGATTTAACTATTCTGGACATTTCAGATAACCAAATCACACATTTATGTGACATCTTATGATTGGTGGTGCTTTAGGCACTAAGTTGTGTCCCACTCTTAGTGACCCTATGGACTACAGTCTGCAATACTCCACGGAATTTTCCTGACAAGAATACTGGAGGGGGTTGCCATTTCCTTCTCCAGGGAAACTTCCCCATCCAAGGACTGAACCCGGCTCTTCTGTATTGCAGGCAGTCTCCTACACTGCAGGTGAATTCTTTACCAACTGAGCCACCAGGGAAGCCCAACTCTATGATTAACTTCTTTCATTCAGCATAAATCTTTTCAAGGTCTATGTTGCAGCACATATCAGTACTTCATTCTTTTTTATTGCCAAGTAATATTTCACTGTATGGATATTGTGCTGTGCTGTGTCAGTCACTCAGTTGTGTTCAACTCCCTGCAGCCCCATAACTGTTACCTACCAGGCTCTTCTGCCCATGGAATTTTCCAAGCAAGAATACTGGAGCAGGTTGCCATTTTCTACTCCAGGGGATCTTCCGAACCCAGAGATTTAATCTGCATCTTCTGCTGTAAGAAGATGGTACAAGAACCTGTATCTTCTGGTATCAGCTTCTGACACAAGAAGAACCTTGTATCTTCTGCATTGACAGGAGGGTTCTTTACTACTTAGCACCACCTGGGAAGCCCCTGTATGAATATATCATATTTTATTTACTTATTCATTAATAGATGAACTTCTGGGTTATTTCCACCTTTGGGCTATTATGCAAAATGCTGCTATGAACATCTGTGTACAAGTTCTGCATGGATGTATGTTTTCATTTCCTTTGAGTGTATGTATATAGGGAATGAAACTGTCAAGCTAACACACAGAGGAACTGCCAGACTGTATTCCAAAGTGGCTACACCATTTTATTAATATATTCCTGACTGCAAACTATGAAGCTTCCAATTTCTCCACATCCTCAATCAAAACTTGTTATTGTATGTCTTTTTTTTTACAGTCATGCTTGTGGGTGTGAAGCGGTACCTCCCTGCAGTTCTGAGGTACATTTTCTTCATGACAAATGCTGTTGAGCATCTTTTCACGTGCCCATTGGTCCAAAGGGAGTTCATTTTCGTAACATACAGGTTTTATAAATTCAATATATATCTCTTTCAATAACAGGCACAACTTCTATCATCTTTACTCAGTTTATATTTTTAAGTTTAAACCTGAGAAGTTTAACTGCATAGGAACTGTAAAAACTATAATTTACAAGTGTTAGTCACTCAGTCGTGTCCTATTCTTTACAACACCATGGACTGTATGGACCGTCACCTGGCCAGACTCCTCTGTCCATAGAATTCTCCAGGCAAGAATACTGGAGTAGGTTGCCATTTCCTTCTCCAGGGGATCTTCCCAACCCAGGGATCAAACCCGGGTCTCCTTCATTAGAAGCAGATTCTTTACCATCTGAGCCACCAAGAAGTTGTAAACTTAGATGCCTACAGGGACTAGACAGGTGATGTAAATAGGTAAAGTGAACAAAGTTGAAGAAAGCAGAGCAAGCAAAATCATAATTAGCAAATAACATAGATCTCATTGTCCAAGACTGTACATAAAGAGGTGACAGCTGTGGCAAAAGGGGAGAAAGCAGGTCCATTTTTTAAGATAGAGGGAACAGCCCAGTGTTCAGTCCAGATATTGTTGCCACATAGAAATACAGGTGCAGAGCTAGCAGGTTTGATTTTTTAAGGAAAATTTAAAAATCGGCATTTTGAAATATGTGAAATAACTTTTTTAAAGAGTAAAACACAAAAATGCTCAAACAAAAAAAGAAACTTATAAGGGCTAGATCTCACCCTTAGGCCACAAGTTTAGAATATATTCACTTGGTCAGTGAGTCAACAGATTTTCATTGAGCACCAAATATATGTGTAAAATAATGCTCTTATTCCTAGGAACAGAAAAGTGAAAACATTTCCTGCCCTCAAGGAACTTACAGTATATTAGCTAAGGAAACAAGGAACACCAAGGTCACAAATACTTAATTTCAGGTAGAGAAAAGTGCCTTGAAAAAAAATTAAGACAGGTAGGGTATTAGCATCATTGTGTGCGTGCGTGTGCGTACGTGCGCACACACCTGACTCTTTGCAAGTATAAAATCTTCATGTAATTAAAGTTTGAGCTTAAATTAAAAAAAAAAAACACACCGCTTATTACTACAATATGGAAAAGAGTAAATAAATGTAAAAACAGTTCTACAACAGTTAAGTAAAAGTTTAAAATTCTTTCTTATCCAATCTCTTATTAGAAACAGTTATGAAGAACTGATATTTTTTGCTTTGTGGTTATCATCTAATCACAAATGAGTAGCAGAAAGATCCAAAGATGCATAGTAACAAAGAGAAATAAAAGACTGGGCTTTACACACCAGCTTTCTACTCAGAATAGGTTAAGATTTTCAAATTTGGGGGATGATAATCCATATGTTTATGACAGTTTACTTCTCTTCTAAGACTTTCATACAGGTTTCACAAGGAAATTAAAAACAGATATCTCATTTATTTAACTTCCTACTTTAAAACAGCAACTAAGGGGAAACAGAACTATAATAATATATACTCAAAATTTTATATCCTAAAAGAAGTAGTTATCTTAACATGTTAATTATATCCAATGTGCTGCAAACATCAGACAATATTTTCCAAAGATCAGAAGAAAGGGAGTGTTAAAACAACTGGCTTTAGTCACAGTGGATATGGAAAAACAGGGGAATACCAGTTATTTTGGTTGGAAGCACTGTTCTAAACATGGGAACAACAGTAAAAACCAAATTTCTTCATGTGCCTTTAAACCATGGGATCCAAATAAGTCTTCAATAAAAGGAATACTAGGATGACTGCTTTAATGTAGCCAGGGAAAAATGAAGTCACATGTCTGGAAAATGTCACTCTAACTAATAATTTTAGAAAGTTTATACTCATTTAATAGCAAGTTATATTTTAGATGTTTTTTCATTCAGTAATTATAGTTACTATTATATAGAATCCTATTTAAGAACAGTTATAATTTTATGTGAATTTTCTGATTCCACTAAGATGAAAACACAAACCAAAAAACCTTCCTGCTACAAATATGTAAAAAGGCTGGATAAAATATGACAAAAATACTTAATACATGGTGAACTTTTAAGAAAATAAATGAAATAAATCTCTAAATGCCAGAGATGAAGCCAGATCTGAAAATCAGAATGGTATAGATAAGAGTTGATGCTAATGTGGTCCAGGAAGGAAGTTAAAAAGCAGAAATGGACTGGGTATCAGCAAACAGGGGAGCAATCTAACCTTGGGCTCAAATGAGGGAGGGAGTGGAATCTGGAAGTCAATTCTACAATAAAAGAAGAATCTTTACAAATGAGCACATTGATGTTCAAACACATCAATGTGTTTGACCCACCTTTACCAGGGGTCTGTGTGCTAGCTCAGTCATTTCAGTCATGTCCAATTCTTTGCAACCCTATGGGCTATAGCCCACCAGGTTGCTGTGTCCATGGGATTCCCCAGGCAAGAACAGTGGAGTGTGTTGCCATTACCTTCTCCATTACCAGGGGTTTAAGTAGGGGAAAAAAAAAAATCTCTTCAGAAAAAGAAATTCCAAGAATTCCCTGGTGGTACAGTTGATTAGGACTCCGTGCTTCCAATGCAGGAGACACAGGTTCGATCCTTGGTCAGGGGACTAAGATCTCACATGCCATGTAGCATGGCCAAAAATACAATAAAATTAAAAAAAATTAAACAGAAACTCCAGGCTTACATCTTAAGTAAGTTTGAAGTACAAATTTAAACAAACTGTATGATGCCAATTATCATGCTCCACTAAAAAATTACATAACAATGGGTTCTGGTCCAGTAATATCTCTCGGGCACTTGGTCAAGAAGTAAACACAAAACTTCCCTGGAGAGACACCATTAACAATCCAAACAATAACGGTAATCTCATAGAAAAAGCAAGCTCACCAATTAAGAACTGTAAAACACAAGAGAAAATAATCCACACTGTGTGAGAGTCCTCTAACACAACAGAAGGATTAGAGCCCAAAGAACTCAGGATAAAAGACAACAGAAAAATCTAAGAGACAATATAAAATAAGTACATAAAAATAACTAAAACATAAAAGAATCTGAACTTGAGACAGAGACCATGAAAAAACAAAGGAAAAAACTGCAAAGAGAAGTTCTAAAATTAAAATTCCAAAGTAAAAGGAGTTGAATGGACATAAACTCCAATGTCCATGAGCTGGTAAATAAACAAATTGTGGTATATTCATCCACTGGAATACTATTCAGCCATGAAGAGAACTATGGATACATGTAACAACATGAACTCAAAAACATTATGTTTAAAACTAAATATAATATACTGCAAAGGAATTATGTTAAGTGAAAGATGACAAACCAAAAAATTACAGATTATATGATTCTATTTATATTAAATTTTTAATAAAGGCAAAACTACAGAGACAGAAAGCAGGTCACTGGAGCTGGGAGGAGGAGTAGGGATTGATCTCAAAAGGACATGATGAAACTTTTTGGGGTGACAGATATTCTAAAACTGAATTGTGTGATGGTCAGACAAGGGACAGATTTACTCAAAATCACTGAACTGTATACTTAAAATGGGTCAATTTTATGGTCTGTAAATTATTGAAACATTAGGGGGGAAACCCTCAACAAATGGTTAAAGAACAGACACATCTCAGATGAGAAATGGTGAACTTGAAGATAGATCTGAAGATGTTACCCAGAATGCAATTCAGAAAGATAAAAAGATGAAATATATGAAAAAGAGAGTACATGACATGAAGGAGAGTAAAAGGATCCAACGAAAGTCTATTAGGAATTTCAGAAGTAACATTTGAACATACAAGGTCTAAGAATTATTCAGAATTGATTTAAGACATGAAACTTCACATTCAGGAAGCTCAGTGAATCCCAAGATGGAAAAATACATTCATACATACCCATCACAGTGAAACAACAGAAGTGGGAAAAAAAAAATCTTAAGAGCAACAAGATGGATGGAGATGGAACAAAGACTGGACCAAAAGCAAACTTTTCAACAGTGACTAAAACTGAGGCCAGAAGACAATGGAATACTATCTTCACAGTGTTGAGAGAAAATACACAGTTAAGCTGTCATTCAAGTAAATACTTTCAAACAAAGAATAAAATAATTTACCATTCTTATCCTGTTACTGAAAGAATGTTAGGAAGATGCCCAACAGGAACTTTGGGGTTCAGTGAGAATGCAAGGGCTGAAGCTATATAGATCTGTGAATCATCAGCATACAGGTGCTGAGAGAGGCATACAGAGAAGGGAGTGAAAATGAACAAGGAGAGTGGGCTGAGTAGGAAAAGAGGAAGGAAGCTGTGGGAAACTGGAGCTTTGGGAATCACCAAAAACTCAAAGGGTAGGCATAGGACAAATTGTACTATTGTCCTTCTAACATACGGGGAAAACTCAGTTGTATCTATGAAGAAAAAGCAATGAACTTTAGGGAGAGAATGGCAACTGATGGAAAGGAATTTGACAAAAACAAAGTAGAAGGGCAAGAAAGAACAAAATGCAACCGAATTAAAATCTTCATTGAAAGCATTAAAAATAGTTATACACTAGGATATGGATTCTGTGAAATCCAGCACAAACTTAAGGGTGTTATGGAATAAATCAGAACAAAAAGATGAGAGCAAACCCTTTTTAAAAATTTTCCTAAAAGTATGTCTTTAAGGACTTCCAAGTTTCAGGGAAACTTAATGAAAAAATTCATCTATTCCTCTTCCCACAAAATTTTTAATACTGAAACTGAAGAAAAATTTCTATAAATATCCAGGCCAAATAATAATAACACAAAGACATTTATAGTGCTTTCTACATGCTATGTAAATCACAAAAATATAGAAAAATAAGAATTTTAAGTGCTTTCCATGAATTTCCACAGAAATCCATGTTCTCACCAGAGGTACAGTGGAATAGAGCAACACCAACCAAGCTGGGAGCCCTCAAAGCCAGGAGACAATAAAACTCTGTTTAGAGATGGTAAAACCATCCTCACATGGGCCCGAACCTCCTGGCACCTGCAGTCCAACAGTTTTCCCATTTCCTAAACAGTACATATGAATAATCTGTGGCCTATGTTTTTAAGAAGGCATTCCAATCCAGACTACTGTCCTTCCTTACAAGGTATTTGCAAAACGGGAGAGAAATCCAAGTGCCCTTCATGAGCTCTTTTGCTGAGAAGGCCTACTTGCTTTGATGTGGTCTTCCTAGTTCACATAGGAAGAGATAACCCTTCTCCTGCTCCCTACTCCAAAAAAAAGACTGATAAGGACTACTGGGATTTCACGGAAATAGAAGTCAAATGAGTTATTTTTCAACTGCAGGTCACAACCAGTGACTGGGTCATGAAATCAATTTAATAGGTTACAACCAGCTTTTTTGAGGTTTACAATGAAATAACAGTTAAAATGCAGTCCAACACATGTAGCAAGAGTAGGTAAATGTTTTTATTGGTTATCAAATGAGTTGTTGCACAAAGTGAATTTTATACTTGAGTTGTGGTCAAAAAAGCTTAAAAAACATAGGACTGTCCTATTGACAAAACACAGTTTTGCCCCAGGGAACATTATTAGTACATTTTATCATGGGCTTATAATATTTGCTCCTTGAAAGTTTATAAAGAAAGGGCCAGAACCCCAGTTTAAGGATTACCTTCATCAGATATTAAGACATATTATAAAACTACAATAGTCAATATAGTATGGTCATGTAAACAGATTAAAGGATGAGAATAGGTAAGTCCAGAAGCAGACCCAAATATACTGTAAATTTGGTATTTGATGAAAAGTGGCAATCCAAACTCAAAGGAAAAAAGATGAGTTGTTAAATAAATGGTGTTGATACAACTGGGTAATTAACTGAAGAGAAAAAAAAACCAAATTGGAATCCTATCACATTTACTTCAGAAAAAGTTCCAAATGGATCAAAAATGTAAAGGAAAAACAACAAATGTAATAGGGGGCAAAAGGAAGCTTGTATTTGTATTTATTCATTCTTTAATAATCTTATAAAGGAAAAGGTCTTTCTAAGTATGAAACCCAGGAGCCATAAAAGTTTAATAACTTTGACTATTTTTAAATGTGCAGAAGGAAAAAAAATTGCAATTCAAATCACAATTTTTCAAATAAAGAGCTTCTACAAATCAACTAGGATTTCCTTAGGGGTTCAGATGGTAAAGAGTCTGTCTGCAATGAGGAGACACAGGTTCTATCCCCAGGTTGGGAAGAACCCCTGGACCAAGAATTGGCAACCCACTCCAGTACTCTTGCCTGGAAAATCCAATGGACAGAGGAGCCTGGTGGGCTACCATGCATAGGGTTGCAAGGAGTCAGATACAACTGAACAATTTTCACACAATTCAACTAAAAAACCTTAATAACTCAAGTGANAATTGGCAACCCACTCCAGTACTCTTGCCTGGAAAATCCAATGGACAGAGGAGCCTGGTGGGCTACCATGCATAGGGTTGCAAGGAGTCAGATACAACTGAACAATTTTCACACAATTCAACTAAAAAACCTTAATAACTCAAGTGAAAAGTGGGTAAGACAGAAGCAAGCACTCTGAGCTTTAAACCTAAAGATGCTTGACTTACCCATTAAGAAAATGGTAAATTAACTCTATACTGAGGTTTCATTTTTCACTTAAGATAGGCAAAGATCAAAACGTTTGATGATACACTGGAACACAAAGATGTGGAGAATCAAGACTTCTCATACTTTGCTGATCAGTATGTGTAAATACTGACAAAATTTCCACAAAGGCCAATCTAAACTGATTCAATCTCCACTGCCCCAGCAATTCAATCTGCAGGAATCTTACAGCTGTGTTAGAATATGTGAGAAATTACAAATGTGTAAGGTGATTCACTGTTGCATTTTTGTAATAGTAAAAGACTAAAACAACCTAAATATCTATTAACCAAAGACTGAATAAGTAATTAAATTATGGTCACTCGACAAAATGGAAAACTATACAGCTTGAAACAGAAAAAAGAGGAGGAAGAGGAGGAGCAGGGGGTAAGAAAGAAGAAGATAATCTATTTTGGTCTTGAAATACAAAATGATAGCCCAGGATCAATTACATAAAAGACTGAAAAAGTTTCACTAAAGAATCCTCAGCCATTCAGAATCACAAGTTAGGGACAAGTTCTCTAGCAGCCAGTTATATTTCCAAGTAGGTTTTTCTACTCAATACCCCAGGCAGAATATAATTTACTCACAGGATAAAGTTATTTCTTAAATTTTGCTTGTGCTTTATGGAAATAGAGGTTATTCAGGTAAAAATAGTTTAGAAATTAGATTAAGAGGTAGAACAAAAAGCTATGTTCTTTTTAATCCCACTCTCCTTCCCTTTTGTAGCATATCCTGAAAGGCAGAGAACAGTTAAAAGAAAGGCAAAAAGACATGTTTTTCATCATAGAATCTTGCTCCCAAATTAGAAAAGAACAAATCAGGCAAAGAAAGGCAATAACATGGCTTGGATCCTGGAAACCCAGAAATCCTGTTAACCACTTTTTTAAAAAAAATTCTGCTTTCAGTTCAAGGAGTGCATCCACACTTACACACCCTGGAAATCCCCACTGGTTCACAATCAACCAAGAACCGGTTCTAAAACACCAACTTAATGCCTAACTTCCCCCATTCCTTGGAAGCAAACATGCAAAATATTTAACTCCTTTCACTGGATGATCCCAAAACAAAATAAAAATATCACACCAATAAAACTCACCGGAAAACTCCCCCTCCCCAAAATCTGAAAGTAAATACTTATTTTTCAAATATGAGAGAGGACAGTCTTATAGAAAAATTGAGCACTATACATAGATAAAACTTAATTCAAAGTCCTCAAAAAGAATTTCCAAAGAAAAGCAAATATGGAGAACTGCCCAAGGCTCTTTTTTTAAGACTCTTTATCGATGTTTCACTGTTCACTCTGAAAAAGTGACTCAAAATGCTTCTTTTAACAATAACTTTGGATACCATATTATTATCCTCCTCCTCAGGTACACAGCACAAGCCCCTGGATGCTAAAGGAGCCTGGGCTAGTCAAGAAATGCCAGTTTGAGTCTGTATTATCTCTGCTGGGGCATCTACAAACTGATATGACTTTGGTCAAGTCTCTTCACTTTTCTGGGCCTCAGTATAAAGTGAGGCTAGTACTTATTGAGAAGGGCTATTGTAAGGACTCAGTAAAATTAAATGAGCTGACTATAAAAAGTCTATACTCTAAAAGCCTCCACAGGTGCCACGGTAAGCAGTTAAGAGTACAAGTTGTACCAACAGTTTGTCACCATCTCTAACTCTTTGGTTTTAAAAACATGACACCAGGAAAATAACTTTCCTATGCTTTCTGTTCCTGACTCAGAAATGGGTTTCTGTCTTCATATGGTGGCAGGATATTTGAATCCCTAAAATAGTAATAACCCAACTGGCCTGTATATGTGACAGATTTTATTTTCTTGGGCTTCAAAATCACTGAGGACAGTGACCGCAGCCACAAAATTAAAACATGCTTGCTCCTTGGAAGAAAAGCTATGACAAACCTTGCTGACAAAGGTCCAGAGTCAAAGCTATGGTTTCCCAGTAGTCATTTACGGATATAAGAGTTGGACCATGAAGAAGGCAGAGCACCAAAGAATNACAAAATTAAAACATGCTTGCTCCTTGGAAGAAAAGCTATGACAAACCTTGCTGACAAAGGTCCAGAGTCAAAGCTATGGTTTCCCAGTAGTCATTTACGGATATAAGAGTTGGACCATGAAGAAGGCAGAGCACCAAAGAATTGATGCCTCTGAACTGCGGTGCCAGAGAAGACTCTATAGAGTCTTGCAAGGAGATCAAACCAGTCAATCCTAAAGGAAATCAACCAACCCTGAACATTCATTGGAAAGACTGATGCTGAAGCTGAAGCTTCAATATTTTAGAGCCAACTCACTGGAAAAGACATTGATGCTGGGAAAGACTGAAGGCAAAGGAGACAAGGGCGGCAGGGTATGACATGCTTAGATAGCATCACGGACTCAATGGACATGAATCTCAGCAAATTCTGGGAGACAGTGAAGGACAGGAAAGTCTGGCGTGCTGCAGTTCATGGGGTTGCAAAGAGTCGGACATGACTTAGCTACTGAATAACAACAACTCTATTTATGTAAGAAAGGTATGTTTACATGTCATTCGTTTCCATGTATTCTGATTCAAAGGCCAAAGAGACAATTCAGCCCACCCCCTTCAGAAAGGCTAGATCCACTGCTCTTGCAGTATATATGTATGTACAGATGATTCATAAATCAAGTGTTCTCTGCTTGAAGCAGGGATTGCTTGAAGCGCATGCTTGCAGATTACTCTACACTTTACAACATGTATACATCTTCAGATATATCCTCAAAACAATCCTGTGAGAAAACTGAAATACAGGGCGGGGAAAAAGGTCACATTAATGACTACATAAAAAATATACAATCTCTAGTTCTGGCTCCTACTTAATTCATTACTTCATTGAACTGAATAAGCTATTTATTTTGTTTATAAAGCAGAAAAGAACAATTTGTCAGTTGTACCTGCAAAAGTCACCAAAGTTTAAAATTTTCCCATAGCAATGAAGCAGAATCTATTATCATCCAAACTCAGTTTTACTGTTAATATAAAAAGAAAATGGTTTACTCTGTCTTTTCTTCCTCTTTTAATGAAAAAAAGAAAAAGAAGAGAGAAAATAGAGAAGGAAAAAATTTAAATCTTGGAATTTCCAGTGCTTAAGTTAAACAATACTAAATCTGCCTCATGTTAAATAAGTATATTACTTACTGTCTTTGTGCATTGCAGGAGTGAGAAAGGAGCCAATGGAAATTGTTCCCGTGGAGGGCAGGGAAAAAATGGGAAGTGATTTTACTCTGAAAGAAACTCAGAAGGCCAAAGAATCAAACAGTATATGGAAACGGCAAGAAGACAGGTAGAAATCTTGGGGATATCCCGGGAACACTCATGAACTCAGATGACGTGTCCTGTACATCTCATCAGTGTCTAACTTATATAAATGTTGAATAACTTAGCAGCAATGTACAACTGGAAGATGAGTCATCCCACCAGTAATAAAGGAGATTAAGGGAAATTCTATCTTCCTGTGAACTTTGACACAGTTTGCATTTGTTTCATTATTCCTGCTAGCAGTTACTGCTAATTCATGTCTGTACACCTTCCTTTCTGCTGCTGCTAAGCAAGTAATAGCAAGCTAAATATTAAGCAACATCATGCTAAAAGTGTACACCAGACTATCAGCAACATAAAAGTACTGTGTACTTTTTACAGGTACAGGTACATGCTGTTTACAGGTACAGTGCAAACAGCATGGGTGAATGGAATCCAGAGATGAGGGTTTGAATCCTGGCTCTGTGACTTAAACCACGTGGCTTTAGCAAGTCAACTGGCTTCTTTAACCCTCAGTTTCCTCTCTGTAAAGTATATAAAATACTCCTTCCTTCAAAGTTATTGTAATGATTAAATGGTATAATTAAATAAATGGTAACTACGGCATAGGTAATATAAACCTTGGATGACTTAATGTATAAATAATACTTACTGCACATCTACTGATGCCAAACATTGTGGAGAATACAAAGAAGGGTGTCCTGCTCCTCAAAGGAGGAGAGGAATGTACTCCTGCACATTTGAGGTGAAAGAGAAAAGCAGACAAAGAAAACAGCAGAGTAGTCCACAGCCAGTGAGTAGCCAGCTCTGCCTGAAGCAGGTGTTTGTAAAGAAGAGAAGAGGAGATGAGGCTTGAAAAGTGGGTTGTAGCAAAACTGTGGAGGAGTTACTTTCAGGGTAGGAAGGAAAACTGCTAAAGATTTTTGGGCAACAGGATAATATGATTAAACCAGTGTTTTAACAAGACCGATTTAGGAAGAGTATTTTTTTTTTAATGGAAGGAATAGACACAAGAAAACCAGTTAGGAGGTAACACAGACATTGAAGCTCAGATGCAAAAGGCTTACACAAGATAGAAGGAGTAGAAATCGAGCAACAGAAGCAGATACAAGAAGTGCTGCACAACAGGGTTACTGATGGATTTGACACAAAGGTTAAAGATAAGAGAGGAGTCAAAAAATTAGTTTTAATTGCCTCAGTCTGGGCAGCAAAAAGGAAAGACACAAAAGGAAACTCAATGGTATGTGATCAGAGACTAGAAAAAAAGAACCATTTATGAATGCTTGACTTTTGACACCTTGAATTTGAGTTTATAATGACATATTCAGAGACATCACTTTACCAACAAAGGTCCATATAGTCAAGGCTATGATTTTTTCAGTAGTCATGTGTGGATGTGAGTTGGACCATAAAGAAGGCAGACCGCTAAAGAATGGATGCTTTCGAACTACAGTGCTGGAGAACTCTTGAGACTCCCCTGGACTGCAAGGAGATCAAACCATTCAACCTTAAAAGAAACCAACCCTGAATACTCATTGGAAGAAACTGATGCTGAAGCTCCAATATTTTGGCAAATCTCACGTGAAGAGCGACTCACTGAAAAATATCCTGATGCTGGAAAAGATTGAGGCCGCGAAGAAAAGGGGGAGATGGAGGACATTATGATGGCATCACTGACTCAATGCGCATGAGTTTGAGCAAACTCTGGAAGACAGTGAAGGACAGGGAAGCCTGGTGTGCTGCAGCTCATGGGGTCACAAAGAGTTGCACATGACTTAGCAAGTGAATAACAACAACAATGGCATATTCACATAGAAATGTCTCACAAGCAGTCAGTTGTATTGATCTACCATTTAAAAGAATAGCCAGGATAAAAAACAAAACAACAACAATCTGAGAGTCCCTTGGATAAGAAGAGACTAAAGCTGAGGAAGAAATCCCACCAGGATCACTGAAAGGCCCTGGGTATTCTTTCAGGAGAAAAATACACCTGCTCATTGTAGGAAAATGGATTTTCTCTGGTGAGGAGAGGACATGGATTCCAGGGAAGTCCAATATTCATAAAAGAGGCACACAGATTGTGGCTTAAATCTCTGTGAATAGTGGTGTCAGTCTAACTATAAAAGGTATGTGATGCAAGATAAATTAAGATAGAGAGCTTACCTTGAGTGGACACTGTTACTAGCTATTCAGCTCCACTGGGGACTCCGGGGGCCTGCGGAAACACTGAAATATGCTTCTTCTCTAACTGGCCCCCTTCTGATATATGTCAGCATTTTTACTTTATAACCAGGAATTAAATCTAATTTTACTCTAGATGTAATGTGTGGTGTCTGCCCCCTAGTCCATAACCCATCTGAAACACTGCACACGAATCTGCACATTTCTGGGTGTTCAGAATCCCATAGAACAAAATCTGAAAATCCCCATGACTTATCGTAAGACAAGGAAGGGAAGAAATGCAGTCTTTGCCTCTTCCCAGTAAATCCATTATTGTTCCTTTACTTAGAGGGGTATTCTACTTTAAAAGTTTTACACAATAACAAGAAATACATCTGGATTGAAACACTAGCTTTATTTTTTTTTTTTTCCCTCCCGCCCGCCACAGTCGCCCTCCGCGGCCATCCCGTACTCTGGACCCCGCCGGAGCTGAAACACTAACTTTATTGTTGTTGAGTCGCCAAGTTGTGTCCAACTCTTCACGACCTCAAGGACTGTACCACGCCAGGCTTCCCTGTTCCTAGCTCAGCTTCACTGATAACATGGCTGACAGTCAGGACCAAGAATGCTGTGCTTCGGCTGTGTTCTGGAAGTGGTCTGTCAGGTTATTTTGGTACATAACAATAATCAGTTTCTTACAGATAGAATATCATTTATGGTGTTACACCTCAAACTAATACACTTATATGCCAGTTATACCTCAGTGAAACTGGAAAAATAAAATTATACATTATAATACATTTATAAATAATAATAATAGTCAGTTCTTATTTTCTGATGATCATATGGAGTTTTTCTGAAGGTCCAGAAACCTTGTACCATCAACAAAATAGTGAGCAACCTTGGAAGAGGTCACTTCAATCATTTCTGTCTTCAAAGGTCTGGCCCATGTACAGATGTAGTCCTGCCTGCCTGCTAAGTTGCTTCAGTCATGTCCGACTCTGCAACCCCATGGACTGTAGCCCGCCAGGCTCCTCTGTCCATGGNGGAAAAATAAAATTATACATTATAATACATTTATAAATAATAATAATAGTCAGTTCTTATTTTCTGATGATCATATGGAGTTTTTCTGAAGGTCCAGAAACCTTGTACCATCAACAAAATAGTGAGCAACCTTGGAAGAGGTCACTTCAATCATTTCTGTCTTCAAAGGTCTGGCCCATGTACAGATGTAGTCCTGCCTGCCTGCTAAGTTGCTTCAGTCATGTCCGACTCTGCAACCCCATGGACTGTAGCCCGCCAGGCTCCTCTGTCCATGGGATTTTCTAGGCAAGAATACTGGAGTGAGTTGCCATGCTCTCTTCCAGGGGATCTTCCTGACTCAGGGATCAAACCCAAGTCTCTTACATCTCCTGCACTGGCTGGCAGGTTCTTTACCACTAGCTCCACCTGGGAAGCCCCATAGATGTAGTACAGGCTCCTAGATGTATTTTGAAAAAATGAATCACAGTTATCAGGCCATGAGACATTGACAACAACTGCAGAAGAGGTATTAACTCATAATAAATCCTTTCATCTTTCACCTAATGCTGAATAGCTCCGAAGCATTTACTAAGTTCTTTTCATTTCCCAGTGACACTGCATGTGGGCACTGCCTGATAAGGCTGTATCCTATTTCCCTGAAAAAATACCCCCTGCTCACTGTTCTCATGCTGGAGAATTTTACAGGTTAAATAATCAATTCAACCCAAAACATAAGCATTTATATGGCATGAATCAACAAAGAAAATATAGTATTTTTATTAATATAGGAGAATGTAATTTTGCAATTCTTTGTTTTTTAGTCAGCTTGCAAAGAATCACATTTCTAATTACAGCAATGGTCCATCAAGACGGACATCTGCTTTTGAGAAAGCCTGAGTTAGTCTGCTAATTCAAATCATCTGAGCAGATCTACTATTGGCGCAAATGCAGGGAGTCAAGTTTTAAAAAAACAGTGTTTAAATCATCTGTGTAGCTAGCTCAATCCACACACATTCCACTCTTCCAACTATAAATCTCTAAAAAAAAGCCAGCACTCCTGAGTGCAGGAAATCACATTTGACTTCCCTGCAGCTGCTGCACAGCTGAGGAAAATGCAAAAACAAAGAGGAAATGTGTCTGGAGATCTTATTAACAAAGAGTGGAAATCCCCTTCCTCCACACCTCCCAGCCAGCACTGCTGAGGATGCATGAGCTCTCAGGTTCAAATTTCCCTTCACAGAAGGCCTCACCACCCAGAATCAAGCTGCAGCTGCTGCCTGCACTAAAGGCAGGAGTGATGCACACTGGAGCATGCCAGATTGCCACTTCAGCTACAGTTTTCACTACAAATTGGATTCACATGTACAGGATTTTTTTTTCAACTGCAGAAAAAACAATAATAGCAAAAGCAATGTGGTTCAGTAGGAAATCTCTCCAGCTCTGATCTAAATTTCACCTCTCACGCATTTCTTGAGTGGAAAAAGAAATGTACTACCATGTGCAAATGTTATGACAATTTTCAGTATTTTAAAAACATTTTTTGACTAAAGAAATGGACTTTCACTTTCTATGACGACATTTCTAAACTATTTTCATCTTTTATAATGATTATGTTTGTTTGGGGAAAATACACTACAGGAGAATTTGCCTCTGTGTGAAATTCACTAAGGATACATTATTTTATAATCTCCCTCTTCATAACTTCTCCTGAAAACATATAAGCATTTCTTTAACATGTCATCATTTTGAGAAGATTTTTACAATGGAAATTTCAGACATATACTAAAGTATACAGAATAATCTAATAAGAAATCTCAGTGAATCCATACTAACTTTATCAACTCATGGCCAATCTTGTTTCATATGTAACCCTACCTACTCCATCTCCCAATTTTCAGTTATTTTTGAAGCATATCTCACCCATCACATCATTTCATCCATAAATATTTCAGTGTGTAGCTCTGAAGTACTTCTGGTTTTGGGGGGTGTTTTTGGTCATGCTGTGCGTCTTGTGGGATCTTAGTTCCCTGACCAGGGACTGAATCCAGGCCCTCAGTAGTGAAAGTGCCAAATATTAACTACTGGACTGCCAGGGAATTCCCTAAAATACAGAGTTTGAAAACAACTCACTAGTATTATTACATCTTAAAAAAAAATCAGCAATAATTTCTTATCATCTCCAACAACTGTGTTCAGACTTGATTGTTCAAATGAGGAATATAAGGCACAATACAGTCCATACACTGCAAATGATGGATAAATCATAAATCACTTTGATATACAGGTCTTTTCCCTCTCTCTGGTTCCCTTTCTGTCTGCAATTCATTAATTGGGAAAAACTAGCTTGTTTGTCTTAGTGTCCTAGTTTGGATTTGGTGAGTGTATTCTTGAGGTATAATATGTCCCACATATTTCCTGTATATGGAATTATATATGCAGGATTATATATAAATTAGTGGTTGAGCTCTACAGGTTGATCAGATTAAAGTTTGATATTTTCACATACCAAATCCTTAACTCTTCTATTTCCTATTCTTGAAACCCCAAATGAGAGAACCACTTGCAAAGCTTCACCCTTTAGATAATAAGTACTGCTGGATTTTAAGGAGGTGCTATGTGCTCTGCTCAAGACTTCATTTATACTCTGTAATGACCTATATGGGAACAGAACCCAAAAAGAGTGGACATATGTATGTGTATAACTGATTCACTTGCTGTACAGCAGAACACTGAAAATCAACTATATTCTGATAAAAATTAATTTAAAAAATATATAAAGGAAAGGCAGTGAGGTAGTCTAAAAAGCTTCACACTATCAAAACCTCAGCAATGATTTGATGTCCTTTTCTTCCTTTCCAGACTGACACCATGCTAGACACAGATTCTGTACTTTTATTCACCTAAATCACAACTTCCTCTTCTACCCTGCACTGTCTTCAGGGCTCTCCCCTCATCTCTGCCCCAACTAGGAAAAGATGATCTTATCTGACTTAAGACATAATTAGGTTGCCTGGCAACTGTCAGAACAAGAATCATGAAGTAACTTTCTCATGGTTATTATAAAGATGATGTTAAATAAGCTAACAGTTGTAAGGTACTTACAGTAGTGATTAGTGTACAGTAAGCCTTATACAAATGTTTGCTTTAGAAAAAAAGCAGTTAAAACAAACCAAGCAGAATTAGTATCTGAAAAGATCTCTCAAACTTCTTCCAAGAATACAAATATATACTTCTTTACATCTTGTATTTTGGTGGAATAATGTGTTCTACATACAAGTAAACTGCATTATTCCACCAAAATAAGGGCTTCCCTGGTGACTCAGACAGTAAAGAATTCACCTGCAATGATCAATACCTGGGTCCCCTGGAGAAGGGAAAAGGCAACCCACTCCAGTATTCTTGCCTGGGAAATGCCATGGACAGAGGAGCCTGGTGGGCTACAATCCATGGCATCACAAAGAGTTGGATATGACTGAATGACTAACGCAACCACACTGAAGTAAACATTTCAGATAATGAAGGTGTGGTCTTTTAGACATTTAATTTTATTTCATTTTAATCTTTTAAAGGCCAAATAATGCAAAATGGAAAATGTTGTTAGAAATGCACTACATACTTTCCTTTATCAAATGAATATCAAACAGTATCTTTGAAAATTTCTTAGGGACCCAGTATATCATTATGAACATAAGGAAACTTAATGAACAAAACTCAGATTCTGGAAACAAGAGAGACACATCTTAGCTCTGCTACTAACAAAGTTGGCTCAGGAAAGCCACTTAACCTCTCTGAGGCCTAGCAAAAATGAGATGCTGCCTTCCCTGTAGGATTAACTCAAGGATTAGAAATAACAAAGACCCTTGGGGGAATTCTCTGGTGGTCCAGGGATTAGGACTCCGAGCTCTCACTGTAAAGGATGTGGGTTGACCTCCTCGTTGAGGAACTAAGATCCCACAAGCTGCCCAGTGAAGCAAAAGCAAAAAAAAAAAGAAAAGAAAAGAAATAACAACGATCTTAGCACACTGCCTGACACACAGTAAGCATAATGCAGGGTTCAAACAGACAGAAATTTCTACTCTCGTGGAGCTTCTAATATGGAGAAAAGATGAATAAAAGCATACAAAATACATAATATGTCAGATGGTGCTAAGTGCTATGGAGAAAAATAAAGCAGGGACCAAAAACAGAGTGCTTGGGTGAGGGGATACAGGCAATTTTGAACACGGTAGTCAGGAATAACCACTCTAAGAAGGCAATATTTAAGAAAAGAGCTGAAGCAAGTAGATGAATAATCACACAGATATCTGGAGGAAGAGGAAATAGTACAAAGGTCTTGAGGCAGGGGCATATCTGGTAGGACCAAGAAACACCAAGCAGTCCAGCCAGCTGGAATGGAATGCAGTAAGATCCGAGAGGCTAACAGGGGTTTTAGAGGTCACTGGAAAGATTCTGTTTCAGCCTACTGGAGAGTTTTAAGCAAAGAGGTAACATGATCTGACATGGATTGACAAAAATCAGTCCAGCTGATAGCAGGGTGATGGGAAACAAGAACAATTAGATAGATGGCTATTGTAGTTGTCTAGTCTAGAAATGATGTGCCTTAGATAAAAAAGTGGTAGCAGTAAAGGTGATGAAAGTGAAAGTCGCTCAGTCATGTCTGACTCTTTGTGACCCCGTGGGCTACAGAGTCAAAGGAATTCTCCAGGCCAGAATACTGGAGTGGGTAGCCATTCCCCTCTCCAAGGTATCTTTCCAACTCAGGGATCGAACCCAGGTCTCCCACATTGCAAGCAGATTCTTTACCAGCTGAGCTACCAGGGAAGCCCAAGAATACTGGAGTGGGTAGCCTATCCCTTCTCCAGCAGATCTTCCTGACCCAGGAATCAAACCAGGGTCTCCTGTATTGCAGGTGGGTTTTTTACCAGGTGAGCTACCAGGGAATCCCAAAGGTGATGCGAAGTGGTCATACATGCCCCGAAGAAAACTATATTTTCTGGTAGACTGGAGATGGGCTATGATGCAAAGAGGGGAGTTAAGGTTGACTTGCATTTTTGATATCTGAATAACTAGAAGAAGAAAGTTCTATTTACTGAGATAAGAAAGACTGCAAGATGGACATCATATAAAGATCAGAAGTCTGATGCTGGAGAGAAGGGAGGAGGCCTTTGCTGTTATTCTCAACATCTCAGCAGTTGCTTTTTCACATTGGTAGTTTTCTCTTCCCTCAGAAGCAAGCTGTTAAGACATCAGTACCCATGTGTTATCATTTTTATTCTTCTGTCTAATTCACGCTATTCTATTCGTTTGAAGAACAAATGAAAAGGCAATGAAAACTGATACCTTTAGTCAACACTGAAAGAAAAACTGAATCAGAAATCTGAGGCAACATTTTCTAAGCAAAACAAAAACTTAAAACTGTGGCCACTCTGGTACTACCTCACTTCCAACACACTGCATCTACAATTCATTTACAAAATGCTCACTTAGAACTCACAATACTTTTCTCATAAACAGAGATTTATAAAAAAATGACTTGGTTTTCAAGCCAAACTATGTCATGGGGCTGTATTATAACAATAAAAGTACCAGCTTAGATCTGAGGGAGGAAAGATCACGGGATATAAGAAAAACCAGACCTTCTTGCCCTTGGCTTAAGAAAAAAATGAGTCAAGTTCCTCTTCGCACACTCCTACCTCGCCCAAACCTCCTCAGTCAAAGGTGCCCCATCCCTCTGCCTCCAGCACTGTCACCTATGTGAGACCTACCACTCTAGCATCCGACGCAGAAGTTGCCCCCCAAATGTCCTCCATGTCTAAAAATCACCCACCCAATTCTAAAACAGCAGTTACCGCTACGTTGCACATAATTCTCCTTCCCTTATAGAACAGAACTCAGCTAGCCATCAGGAGGAAATGCACCGCTTCAAGCTAATTCTCATAAAAATGACTGGATCCCAGTTGGAAGAATTTCAGTGAGTGCTATCTCAGAGCAAATGAAGAAGGATGAAAAAATGGAGATGTTAGATGTCGAGAAGGCAAGGAGTCAGCTTGCTTTTCTTTTTACATTTTTACCCTTCCTGGGCCTCTGAACTCATCGATTTTTCTAGAAGTTTCACATCTTTAACCACAACTCTTGAACCAAACCACCTGGATGATCCAGAGATCACATGCCTAGTTTTTAACTGTGGAGCTGAAAAAAAGGAAATGGGGAATAACATTAGTGATTAAGTATACATTGGGTAAAATGTTCGTAAGTTGAGGATCATTTGTCCATTAATGAGCTTTTTATAAATAGACTTCATAGCACATGATTTTAAAACTATACCTGAGAAACAATTACATTTCTCAGGTTTTTTTTAAACTACCAAATCCGCGAAGTTTGCCATTTACCACTCGACTTTAAAAAAAAAAAATCCGGGGGGAAAACCTCTTATGCAACTTAGAGATAATCAAATCTTCAAACCCACAGAAGATGAGAGTGGAAGGTTCTGAACACTGTGATGAAGAGCTCAGTTGGTTCACATCTTTCATGGTTTGCAGCTGCAACTCTCAAATTAAAAAAAAAACAAACCTACATTAGATCAGTTTTATACAGACATTTCATTTAGGTCACGTGTGCTGTTTTAAATCTGTAGTTAGAGAAACACCAGAAGGCCTCCCTTTTGTCAATTAACTGAAGAGATATTATCAGGCAGAACAAATGGTTTGATTTAAACTTAACCCTAAAAATTCAATTAAGTGGACTACAGGCAATTTGCCTTTCTCCAATTTCTTTTCTAGAAAACAGAATCCTAAGTCATTAAGGTTTTAACAAGTTCTAAATCATAGGATTAAGGGGGACTGTTATCATGATTAAGGTTTCATTAAAAGTTACAAAAAAAACAGCTTCATTAAAAGTTGAAAATGAGAGGACCATGGTGGGCTACTATTTCTTTCTTTACAGTTATCTATTTCAACTTCAGATTTTTTATAATTAACAAATTATTTTTGTTTTCCATTTTAGAAAGTGAAAGATGATGAAATAAGAAAAGAATAGAAACTAAATACAAGATGGGCTGGGTAGTAAGGCTGCTGTCTTTGTTTTGTTTTTAACTTCCTTTGTTAATGTTCGCATAATAAAGTTGAGGAAAATAAATATTACTGAAACTTTTAAAGAGAAAGAAAAAGCAAACTACATCGAAAGCAGAGTCTTTCTAGAGCAGTGGTTCTTCAACTGTGGTGTGAGGACCCCCGCACATCTTTGAGACTTTTTCAAGCTTAAAAATTATTTTTAAGGCTTCTCTAGTGGCTCAGTGGGAAAGTATCCACCTGCCAATGTAGGAGACACGGGTTCAATCCTTGATAGGGAAATATCCCACAACCCCCAGAGCAACCAAGCCCAAGTGTCACAACTGAGCCTGTTCTCTAGAGCCCGGGAGCCACAACTACTGAGCCCATGTGCCCTAGAGCCCACGCCCCACAACGAAAGAAGCCACTGCAATGAGAAGTCCATGCCCTGCAACTAGAGAGTGGCCCCGCTGGCCACAACCAGAGCAAAGACTGAGCAACGACCAAGCCCCAGCCCAACCAAAAATAAATAATTTTTTTTAAACTGTTTTTATAATAATATTAAGATATTATCTGCCTTTTTCAAACTCATTTCCTCACAGGTGTACGGAGGAGACTGGTATAATATCAGAGAAGAATAACTATCTGAAAATGCCAATAAAATACTTTCACCCTTTCAGACTATCTCTATGAGCCTCCATTGTCTTCATATGCTTCAACCAAAATAACAAACCACAAGACTGAATACAGAAGCAGATATGAAAATTCAGCTATCTTCTAGTGAACCAGATAATTAGAAAAATTTACAAATATGTAAGATGGTGCCTCTCTTCTCCCACAGTGTTCTTGTTTTAGATGATAGAGCTATTATTGAGAAAAGATATTATTTATGTTCATGTGATAATTTTTATTTTGTTATTTTAAGTTAATATTACTCTTAAAGGTTCTGGTTTTAATTTCTAGTCTGGTAATTATCAAAAGATACAATACCTCATGAACAAAAGCTCTCAGGACTCCTTAATTTTTAAGAACATAAAAGGGTCATGGGACCAAAAAGCTTGAGAATTGCTGTTCGAAAGGGTTTCCTACTCTGTCAGAAAAATATCACTTTACAAAGGAATATTTCTTAAGATAAGAGATACAAAGAAAGTTGCTTAAAATTGAATTTACAATTTATAGGATAAGTGATTAAGCTCAGATTTGCTTTACAATGATCTGAGTGGCAAGGGAGGGATGGT
Source organism: Neotragus pygmaeus (assembly GCA_006410875.1). Taxonomy (NCBI): domain Eukaryota; kingdom Metazoa; phylum Chordata; class Mammalia; order Artiodactyla; family Bovidae; genus Neotragus; species Neotragus pygmaeus. Next base: position 19,831 of record SJYV01000585.1, on the reverse strand, counting down.
GGGAGTATAAGTGAAATAAGAGTGGGCATGAGTTAACAATCATTGAGTAGGAGTTTGTTATTCTAGTCTTTCTACTTTTCCATATGTTTGAAATTTTCCCTAATAAGAAGATTAAAGAGAAATTCATACCTGGACAACTGAATATGAAAAAAAAGGTGTAATTTAATAGTATCACTATTATAAGAATGAAGGAAAATGAGAGGGAGAAAATTTTACTAATATTAAACTAACACTTTCCTCATAGCTCCAAATTCACTTTTCTTATCTTTATTGATATCAATGAATTTCACATAGTTGAATCAGTAGTACCTGTATATTATTTGGAGCTCTGCCTCATTCACTTAAAATTTACATATACAGCTCCTCTCTTTACTAAAACTAACTTGACAAAGAAAAATTATACAGCTATCTTTCAGTTTAATATTAAAAGCTCATCAAATCCTTTTAACTTGACTGACCTGACCGTAACCTAGAATAATTTTTTATTAATACATGTTACACTATTGCCATCTGCTGGTTGTGACGTGGAAGCACAACTAACAATTTACCTACGACTATGGTTTTCTCCCGGAGAAGGCAATGGCATCCCACTCCAGTACTCTTGCCTGGAAACTCTCATGGATGGAGGAGCCTGGTAGGCTGCAGTCCATGGGGTCGCTGAGTCAGACACGACTGAGCGACTTCACTTTCACTTTTCACTTTCATGCATTGGAGAAGGAAATGGCAACCCACTCCAGTGTTCTTGCCTGGAGAATCCCAGGGATGACGGAGCCCAATGGGCTGCCGTCTGTGGGGTCGCACAGAGTCGGACATGACTGAAGCGACTTAGCAGCAGCATGGTTTTCTCCCAAAACTATCCTGTAGAAAAGAAGCTGTCATACATACATTAGAGTTCTTCAAAGTCTCACATTAGAAGCAGTGGTTCTGGACCCCACTTGCACTTTAAAATCATGGGAGTTTTTGAGAGTCCTGATGCCTGGACCCCAAACCAGAGCAATTAAATTAGAACCTATATTCTGTGAAACTGAAAGGCAAGCCATACTGAGAGAAAATATTTGCAAAAGATATATCTAACAAAGGACTTTACCTAGAGTCACTTTTCAGTTCAGTTTAGTCGCTCAGTTGTATCCGACTCTGCGACCCCATGGACTGCAGCATGCCAGGCTTCCCTGTCCATCACCAACTCCTAGAGCTCCCTCAAACTCATGTCCGTTGAGTCAGTGATGCCATCCAACCATCTCATCCTCTGGGTCATCCCCTTCTTCTCCTGCCTTCAATCTTTCTCAGCATCAAGGTCTTTTCTAATGAGTCAGCCCTTCACATCAGGTGGACAAAGTATTGGAGCTTCAGCATCAGTCCCTCCAATGAATATTCAGGACTGATTCCTTTTACGATTGACTGGTTTGGTCTCCTTGCAGTTCAAAGGACTCTCAAGACTCTTCTCCAACACCAACTCAATAATAAGTAAAAAAAAACAATTTTTTAAATGGGCAAAGATCTAAATACTGCCTCACCAAAGAAAATAATAAATGGATGGCAATTCAGTACATGAAAAGATGTTCTACATTATTAGTTAATAGGAAAATGTTCATTAAGACCACTTCACATCCATTGTTGTCTAGTTGCTAAGCCCTTTCTGACTCTTAACAACCCCACAGACTGTAGTCCCCAGGGAATCTTCCTGACCCAGGGATCAAACTCGTGTCTCCTGCATTGGCAGGCAGATTCTTTACCACTGAGCCACCAGGGAAGCCTCTTCACATCCAAAGAATGGCTAAAAGTGAAGAGACTGACCTTAACATTAAGTGTTGGCCAGGATGTGGAGCAACTATAAGCCCCCTCACACTGCTGACAGAAATGTAAAATGGGACAACCACTTTGAAAAACAGCTTGGCAGTTTCTCAAAAAGCTACACACATACCTATCCTAAGACTCAGCCATTTCACTCCTACATATGTACCCAACAGAAAGAAAAGTTGTAGTAGGTGAACAGTGTCCTCGCTAAAATTCATATCTACCTGGAATGTGACCTTATGCAAACAGGGATCTTCACAAATGTAATTAGTTAAGACGGGGTCATATTGTAAAGTAGGTCCTATGTTCTTACAAGATAAGATGACACACAGAGAAGAGGAGGCAGAGAGTTGAGTGATTCAGTTAAAAGCCAACAGACAGCGAGGATTCCCAAGAGCTGGGAGCTTCTGAAGCCAGGAAAAGGGGATACGCTCCTCCAGAGTCTTCAGAAGGAAAATGGTCCTGTCAACACCCTGATTTCAGACTTCTAGCCTCCAGAACTGTGAGATAACGACTGTCAGTCATTTTAAGCTACTCAAGCTGACGAACTTGGTTACAGAACCCCTAGGAAACAAATACAAAAGCAGAAAGTGCAAAGACGTGTACAAAATGTTCTTATTACCTTTATTTTTAAGAGCCTCAAACTGGAAATAACCCAAACATTCATCAACAGGTGAATGACTATACAAAACTGTGGTATAGCCACACAGTGGAATTCCATGTAGTGGAATTCCTCTGTCCATGGGATTCTCCAGGCAAGAATACTGGAGTGGGTTGCCATTTCCTTCTCCAGGGGATCTTACCGACCCAGGGATCGAACCCAGGTCTCCTGCATTGCAGGCAGATGCTTTAACCTCTGAGCCACCTGGGAAGGGGGCCCTTTTCACAGTGGAATACTATTCAGCAATTAAAATGAATCAATGATTGAGACACAAAATGTAAGTGAAATCTCAACTATGAATTAAAGAAGTCATACAAAAAAGATTATATATAATATGATTCCTATGGTGTTTATCTGAGGTGGCAAGAGTGAACAGTGGGTGGGTACAGAAGGGGGTCACTATAAAGTGGCAGCACACTTTTGACATTGACAGATATATTCACTATCTTGATAGTGCTGACAGTTCCACGGGTGTATACATGCGTGTGTGTGAAGTCGCTTCAGTCATGTCCGACTCTTTGCGATCCTATGGACTATAGCCCACCAGGCTATAGGAATTCTCCAGGCAAGAATACTGGAGTGGGTTGCCATGCCCTTCTCCAAGGGATCTTCCCAACCCAGGGATCAAACCCATGTCTCTTCTATCTCCTGCATTAGGCAGACAGGTTCTTTATCAATAGCGCCACCTTCTCCATGTGTCAAACTTCATCAATTTGAAGAGAAGATGGCAGAGAAAAGTGCACCAGAAATCAGTCTCCCTAGAAAGACTAGACAACAGTGCACTGACAGAATCTGTCTAATTCTGTAACCACTTGGCAACTCTGAAGCCTGTTAAATGCTTGCAACTTTCAGGGGAAGCCTTAAATGATGAATTGTGGTTAATTTCATCAGTTTTAGCTCTCTGAACAGCAATATCTACCCATCTCTCACCCCAACCCACATGGCAGGCACCTGTATGTATATTCTGCACACAGCTTATGGGAGCCAGGGTGGGGAAAAAGGACCTTGTCCTCCAAATATTGGGGATTTGTGCTCTGATTGCAGATTGCTGCTTCCAGTCACAGAAGTGCAAACAAACAGGCATAATCATCAAGAAAAAGAAAATTTGAATGTACACTATAATGAGTAAGTAGAGTGAATTATTAATTTTAAAAATCTCTCAAAAAAATGTCGTGGATCTGATGATTCACTGGTGAATTTCACTAAACATTTAAAGGAGAACAATTACCAATCTTCTTAAACTTTTCCAAAATCTTAAAGAGTAAGGAATACTTCTCAACTCATTCTACAAGGCCAGCATTACATTGATACTACAGTGTCTTTATGCTACAAGAAAGGAAAACTATGAACACTGATGCAAAAATCTTCAACAAAATACTAACAAGCAGAATTCAGCAGCATGTTAAAAGGATTTGAACAGCATGACTAAGTGCAAGGATGCAAGGATGTTTCAATATATGAACACTGATCAATACAACACACCACATAAACAAAATGACAGAATAACACATGATCATCTCAAATAACGAAGAAAAAAGCATTTAACAAAATTTAACACTCTTTAAAAAAACTAGACAAACTAACAATAGAAGGAAACTAACTCAACATAAAAGTCATAGAGAAAAACCAACAGTCAACATCATACTCAGTGGTAAAAGACTGAAAGCTTTTCCTCAGGACCAGATCAGGATCAAGGGAAGGATGTCCCTGCCCCTTGTACCACTTCTACTTGTTGCAAGTTCAAGCAGGACCAATTAAGCAAGAAAAAGAAATAAAAGGTACCCAAATTGGAAAAGAAGATGTAAAATTATCTTTGTTTGCAGATGATACGATCTTATATACAGAAAACCATAAAGATTACACACACACACACACACACACAAGTAATCAATTCAGCAAAGTAAGAGGCTATAAAGTCAACACACAAGAATCAGCTGCATTTCCATAAATAATGAACAATCTGAAAAGAAAACTACAGAAACAATTCTAGTTACAACAGCATAAAAAAGAGTAAAATTCCTGGGAATAAACATAACCAAGGAGGTAAAAAACTTGTACACTGAAAACTACAAAACACTGCTGAAAGAGTAAAGGCATAAATAAATGGAAACAAATTCCATGCTCATGGATCAGAAGACTTAATATTGTTAAAAGTCAACACTATGAAAGCAATCTACAGATTCAATACAATCCCTATCAATATCCCAATGACTTTTTTTTGCAGAAACAGAAAAACCCATCCTAAAATTCCTATGCAGGACTTTCCTGGTGGTCCCCCAGGTTGACCCTTAATTTGGTTAATGATTAAGAGTATCCCATACAATGCAGGGAAAGCAAGTTTCCATGGAAAGGGAAGGAACTGAGATCCCACACGCTGTGGGACAACTAAGCCCATGCGCCGCCACAGCTACGGAAGCCAAGCACTGCAATTAGAAAGTCTGCAAGCTGCAAAATAAGACTCAGAACAGCCAAAAAATAAAAAAAATAAAACGCAGTTGTTTTAAAATAACTAAATATGGACTCTCAAGGGATCCTGAATAGCTGAAACAATCTTGAAAAACAAAACTAGAGCATCCATACTTGATTTCAAAACTTACTACAAAGCCACAGTAATTAAAAATAGTATAATATTGGCATAAAAATAGACATACAGGCCATTGGAACAGAAATAAATTCAGACCCTCCCATATACGTTAAGGATGACTTTTAACAAGAATGTTAAGACCATTCAATTGGGAAAGGACAGCTAGAAACAGTGCTGAGAAAACTGGCTACCCACTCATACACACAAAAAAATAAATTCAACCCTTTCCAAATACCGTATACAAAAATTAACTCAAAATGGATCTAGGACCCTAACTATAAGATCTAAAGTAATCAAAGTCTTAGGGATGAAAACAGAACAAAAGCTTTACAACACTGGATTTGGCAATGATTTTCTTAGATATGATGCCAAAGGCACAGGAAATGAAAAAAATAACAAACTGGACTTCATGATAACTAAAAAATTTTTGTATATCAGAATAAAAAAAGGCAACTCACAGAATGGGAGAAAATATCTGCAGATAGTATATAGGGATCAATATATGTCAAAATATACAGAAAAACCTAAAACTCAACAACAAAACTCCAACTCCCGTTCAAAAATGGGCAAAGGACTTGAACGAACATTTCTCCAAAGAAGATAGATGAATTGACAATAAGCACATGAAATGATCACTAATCATTAGAGAATGCAAATCAAAACTATGAGATACCACCTCACACTCATTAGGATAGCTACTACCAAAAAGGAAAAAAAAAAAACAACCACTGTTGGCAAGAATGTGGAGAAATCGGAACCCTTGTGCTCTATTGGTGTAAATGTAAAATATCTTAATACAGCTACTGGAGATTCCTCAAAATATTAAAAATAGACATAGCATATGATCCAGCAATTCCACTTCCCAGTATATACCCCCAAAATTGCAAGCAAGGTCTCAAACACATATCTGTATACCCATGTTCATAACAACATTACTCACAATAGCTTAAAATGTGGAAGCAACCCAAGTGTCCATTAACTGATGAACAGACATACAAAATGTGATATAAGCATTATATAGAATATTATTCAGACTTGAAAAGGGAATTCTATAATATGCTACAACATGGAAGACGCTTGAGGACCTTATACTAAATAAGACAGTACCAAAAGACAAATACTGTATGATTCCACTTATATGAGGTATTTAGAGTAGTCAAAATCATAAAGACAGGAAGTACAATGGTGGCTGGCAGAGGCTGGAAGGAGTGGAAAATGAGGAGTTCCTGTTTTATACAGTTTCAGTTTTATAAGATGAAAAGAGTTAGGGGATGCATGATGGTGATGGCTGCACAGTAATATGAATGTATTTAATACCACTGAACTGTACACTTAAAACCAAAACTTCTAGGGGGTAGGACCTGAGCATCAGTAATTTTTTTTTTTAAATAAGCATAACTCAACATGGATTTTGTTTTGGGGGGTTTTTTTGGCCACAGTGCACAGCATGTGGGGTCTTAGTTTCCTCATCAGGGATCAAACCTATGCCCCCTGCAATAGAAGCTCAGAGTCTTAACCACTAGATTGCCAGGTAAGTTTCCATCAGTGATTTTTAAACATCCCCTAAACTATTCTAACAAGTAGCCATGGATGAGAACCATTTCATTAAAGGGTGCCATTTCATTTATTTTGTTTTGAACAAAAGAGTACTTCCTGGTAAAAACATATAACCCTGAAATCTTTTTTTTTTTTTTAACTTTTTATTTTGTTTTGGGGTATAGCTGATAAACAGACAATGTTGTGATAGTTTCATTAACCTGAAACAATTTTGATAATGCTCTTTTTGGATACTTATGGAGATCAGCAGAAACCATAAATTTTTAAAGCAAGCAAACTCAACATGGATTAGTACTTACTCCATGGTTTATACCTCACATTCCCAAATTATAAACAAGCTTTTAAAAGTAATATTGAAAGAAGTTCCAGCTGTTTACCCCAGTACAAAATAATTTAAAATGCTGAACACAATACAGTTTTAAGACATATTTGCAAAGAATGGTATTTATAGACTGAACTATGGCCTCCTCAGAATCCTCAAATTGAAAATCCTTAGCACCTCTTACAGAGAAGGCAATGGCACCCTACTCCAGTACTCTTGCCTGGAAAATCCCATGGACAGAGGAGCCTGGTAGGCTGCAGTCCATGGGGTGGCGAAGAGTCGGACACCACTGAGCGACTTCCCTTTCACTTTTCACTTTCATGCATTGGAGAAGGAAATGACAACCCACTCCAATGTTCTTGCCTGGAGAATCCCAGGGACGGGGGAGCCTGGTGGGCTGCCGTCTATGGAGTCGCACAGAGTTGGACACAACTGAAGTGACTTAGCAGCAGCAGTAGCAGCAGCACCTCTTAAGGTGACTGCATTTGAATATAAGGCCTTTAAAGAGGAGATTAAGATGAAATGAGATCATAAGGATGAGCCCCAATCCAACCTGACTGATGTTCTCAAGTGAAAAAGAAATTCGGACACATAAAGACGCACCTGGGATGCCCTGGCACAGAGAAGGTCTTTATGAGAACAAAGATCATCTGCAAGCCAAGAAAAAAAACTTCAGGAGAAACCAAACCTGCCTATACCTTGATCTTGGACCTGTGCAAAAATAAATTTCTGTTGTTTAAACCACTGTCAGTTGTATTTTGTTATGGCAGCTCTAGCAAATTAACACACATAGTAAGCAAAAAAAAAAAAAAAAATCAACCACAAGATGAAGAAGCTTTGGGCAATGACACTCTGCAGCTGAACTTTATCCTGGGGCACAGGGCACACTCTTGGAGAGGCGGCCCTGGATCAGGACAGGGCTCAGGATGGCTTGCCCGCTGCAATTTTGACTTCAAATTTTTATTCACCTGCTCTCTGATTTCAGCCTTCTAGCTTTCATTCACTTACTGGCACAGTATCTCCTCTTTTACTCCACATGAGACTGCGAGGCCCTGGAGCCCTCCCAGACAAGTGCTCTTTGGCCTGCCTTCCTTTCCTATCTAGTCTGGGTCCCATGATGACCTATCAGAACTACCTTCTTTCCTATCTAACAGCTCCCTGTTACGTTGCCACAACTAAACAATGAAACCCAAAATCTGAACCAACGGTGCATTTTGTCTTCACTACTGCCACTCTAGATGAGTCAAGCTCTGTTGGCAAAGTAGTAAACCACACATTCATTTACAGTAATGTCTAAAAATTCACTGATTCAAATCTCAGCACCTACCCCTTGCCACATCCTTCTGCTGGAGTTGGGATCTCTCAAGGACCACTCCTCTCAAGAACCACCCCAAGCCTCTCCACTCTCTTTAGTCCTGTATGGATGCCTGTCTCTCACCATGCACCCCATTTAACACAGCAGATGTCATTTCTTTCAGTCTTCTCGCCTCCTATCTATATATGTATCTGTATCCACACCCATCCTCACTTTCTTTTCTAGTCTCAAAGAAGTTTCTTCCATTTCTAACCTCCCTATCTGTGCTCTTTTTGTCAGCCCTTCCTACTTTTGAATCTTTTCAACCATTCTCTCCCTACTTATCCTGCTTATTCAACACTTTTATCTTTACTAAGAACTCTTACTTCATCCTGTGAGTATGCACATCTCTCACCTCCCTAAACCCTTTCTTGACCTCTATCAAACTCAAGCCACCACTATCCATTTGTCTTCTTCTTTTCATCCAAGCTTCTCAAAAGAAGAGTTCACCCTCAAGAACACACCCTCAATGTGTGTTCACTGAGTTACAATAACCTGGATGGCTTTGGCCCCCAGTGTACTATTGATATCCCTCTTCTTATGGTCATCAATGACTCCTTACTTCTTCTTAAGTGATATCTAATCATTCTCTCAAAGCATGCTATAAAAGACTTCCTTGGTGGCCCAGTGGTTAAGACTCTGCACTCCCAAGGGGCCAGGGGTTTGAGTCCCTGGTCGGTGAACCAAGTTCCCACATTACCAAAAAAAAAAAAAAAACATGCTATAGAATTGAGGGGGAAAGAGAGGCCCTCTCCCAGTCCCTGCCGAACCTTCAAAGGTGCTACTTTTCCACCTCAACTGAGGTTCATGAGGTTCATCTAGACCAGGGGTCAGTAAATTGTTTTTTGTAAAAGGCCGATGGTAAAATAGTTTAGGTTCTGTGAGCTGGTCTCCTTTGTACCTTCCCAACTCTGCAGGGCACAGGAGGCCACAGAAGAGATCAGCATACCTATCTGATTTGGTCCCAAATCCTCACAATAAAGCAATATCACAATGAAGTGAGTCATTCAAAATTTTGGTTTGCCAGTATGTATTAAAAAGTTATATTTACATTATACTTTAGTTTATTCAGTGTGCAATAGCATATTTTTAAAAAATGATGTATATACCTCAGTTTAGAAATACTTCATTGCTAAAATGCTAACCATCATCTGAGCCTTCAGTGAATCATCTTTTTGCAATAGTAACATCAACGGATCACCTTAACACAATAAAAATGAAAAAGTATGAAATATTGCATTACTTACCAAAATGTGTCACAAAGACATAAAGTGTGTTGGAAAAATGGCACCAGTAGACTTGCTCAATGCACTACTGCCACAAATTTCCAATTTAAAAAAAAAAAAAAAGGCAAAGAGCAATATACTGATATACACCTGAACCTAAGCGAATAAATGTGGCTATGCTCCAATAATACTTAATTTACAAAAACAAGCAGTAGGCTAGTCTTTGTGGGCCATGGTTTGCTGACTCCTCTTAGCTGTGACCTGTGCTGTTCCCAGAACCTGTACATTTATCAAGAATTTGGCCTCCAACTCACAGTCTTCATTGCCAGCCTAAGGGACAAAGTGCAGTGCCAGGCACCTGATAAGCATTCTATAACGTGGTTGCAATTTTTTTTTTTGAGAGTTGCATATTTTACTTTATTTTTATTAAATTAAAAGCTACAGTCTGGCGGTGATTCCAGAACGGGATAAGGAGGCTCCTTATAGGGGACAGAGAAGAGCGGGAGAAAGACTGACAGAGACAGGAGAGAAAGGACAAGGCTAAGGGAGAAGGGGGGATTGATTCTGAAGAACACACGCAGCCGGCTCCAGGGGTGCTCACAGCAGCCTGATCCCTCTCCCTGCACAGAAGTTCAGCAGTGGAGCAGTATGTGGGGGTGAGAGGTTCAAGAGACCCTCCCTTCCCACCCAGGTCCTCTCTCAGCAGAGTCACTGGAGCACAGCACATACCAGAAAAAGCCAAGGGCAATGGAAGGGGCAGGGCGGCTGGGATTACGTACACGCAGAGGAGGGGAGCAGAGCCTGGGACAGCGCCTTTGCCAGAAGGGAGTGGTCACACTTCACTGAAGCACTCGGCCAGTTGGGGGGCTGGGGAAGGGATAGCCCCTCCCTCTGCAAACTCCTTCCCTGGTCAGACAGTCTCCTATTGGAGTGGTGAGGCGGGCAGAGGGAGAGAGAACAGAGGCTTCCGTTGGGTCCTACTGGAGAACAGCAGGGGCTTCCCAAAGGGGCTGTCCTTCAGTCATCGGTGATGCCCTTGGCTCTCAGCTCCTCCTGCACCCGGGTCAGGTAGGTGGGGTCCAGGTACCCAAACAGCTGTGGTCCCCCTATGCAGCTGGTCTTGTGGTGGATGTCGTTCCAAGTGATGACATTCGGTCTCCCTGTGGTCATGGAGGTGCCAACAGTGAAGGTGAGACGCTGGTCAAACGCCTTGCGGAACAGAGTCAGCACCTTGTTGCCCTCGGGGCAGTCCAGGAGGTAGGCCACCCGAGTAGTGCCAGGATACCGAACTCCTGGGTGTGAGTGTTCAGCCCCCTGGACACCGGGCAGGAAGACATACTGGATGACGATGGTGCTGTACTTCTCATAGCTGGGTAGTAGGAGTGTGGCATTCTTAGAGACCAGTATCCGCCTGTTCTGGGGCTGGTTGCCCACCAGCTGCCCCTAGAAACGGCCGCACATGGGGCAGGGCTTCTTCACCTGCAGGGCCCGGGTAATGCAGCCCTCGCAGAACGAGTGCCTGCACTTCTCCAGCGTCTTGGCATTCTGGATCTCTCCCAGGCAGATGGGGCAGGTGCTCTCCTGCTCTTCTGTCTCTTCCTGAAGGCGGGGAGGAAGAGGAGGGGGCAGCGGAGGAGGCGGCGGGGGAAGCCCCCGGGCCCCTGGGGGCAGGAGTGGGGCTGCTTGGAAAGGGGGCAGGCCTGGGTGGTGCAGCTCAGGGTGCTCCCCTCCATCCCCCAAAGCCAGGCAGCCCATAAGCTCCCCCTGCCTCTGAGCTTTCTTGAGCTCTTTCTCTGCCTCCTTGAGCAGCCCCTTGAGAGCCTTCCTGGCCAGGTAGAGCCCACTGGGAGGAGCTGGGGGAGGGCCCTGAGGGGAAAGCTGGAGAACATAGATGTCAGAAGTCTCGACATATATGAGAACGGACACATGGTGCTCCTCCCGAAGCCAGGCCAGCCGGGCAGGGGTCTCCTTGCTCAGGACATCCCACACAGGCTTGGAGACAGTCACTTTGTTCTTGCAATTGCCTCCACAGGCTGCCATTATGGACACGACGAACGACATTTGATCCTGAAGAGCTTAGAATTGGCATGCAGGCGCGCGCTCTCTGTCCCCACTCCCTACTTGTAGGTTGTGTGACCTGGAAAGCCCATGGACGGTGACAGCAGAATTCCCTCTGTTTCCACATTCAGCTGACCAGGACTCTCGTCAGTGCCACCATTGGCGGTCACATCGCAATTATTATTTTTTAAAATTATCCCATGGACACTGTAATTAGCTTTGTGGATGACCACCTAGCAGTTTAGGCCTCTCAGTTTCTTCATCTGCTTAACTCTCATACCGTGGATTTCGTCATCTAGAGCCCTCTATCTCTCAGATCAAATACCTAATGGACACTGATTACTCTCACTCCCTTTATATTTGCTCTCCAACCTCAGTGAGCCTCCAGTCCACTTGTCTCTCTTGTCTCCTAAACCCTGAATACTCACTGGAAGGACTGAAACTGAAGCTGAAGCTCCAATACTTCGGCCACTTGATGCAAAGAGCCAATTCACTGGAAGAGATCCTGATGTTGGGAAAGACTGAAGGCAGAAGAGGACAACAAAGGATAAGATGGTTGGATGGCATCACCGATTCAATGGACATGAACTTGGGCAGACTCTGGGAGATGGTGAGGGACAGGGAAGCCTAGCATGCTGCAGTCCATGGGGTCACAAAGAGTCAGACACAACTTGTCGACTGAATAACAACAGCAGCAAAGAGTTGGGCATGACTGAGCAACACTTACTTACTTCGTCTCAAAAAGAGCTGGTACTACCTCAATCTACCAGAAATGATCTGGATCCATGTCTGTCCCTTCTGCTTCACCAATACTATTGTACAAAAGCTAAATCCCGAACCAATCCAGCTGTATGTTTTCCTTCACTGCCTGTTAACCATGGATATGGTTCTGATCCTGAGCTTCCACATCTTCATATGGGTGATATCCTTTCAAGACTGTTACGTGCTATGAGTTTAACAGGCCTAAAAGTGCTTGACATAAGATAATCATTCCATAAATGGTAGCAATGTTAAACCAATAACTTAAGATGAAAGGTGAATAACAAAAAATAAAAAATGGGATACAGATTTGGGGAGCTACAAGAGGGAAAGGGGAGAACATCTAGAAAGAGGGAGAAAATTTCCCTTGTCATAAAATGTCCCAATCCTTCTGTGAATATATTCAGTTGCTTTGTGAATTACTGGTAACCAAATGTATGATTATTCTTTACTAATCTCACCAGTCTGGAGCCTGAAGCTTCTATAGTAGAACACTCTCCAAGGAGAAGATTTGCTCCAGAGTCTCAGTCTCTGTCAGGAAAGAAAACTAACAAATCTTCCTTCTATTAATCGAGACTTACAGTGATAGCGTTAAAAAGGAATTATGATGGGGGACTTCCCTTCTGGTCCAGCTAAGTCCAAGCTCCCAATGCAGGGGGCCCAGATTTGATCCCTGATCAGGGAACTAGATCCCACATGCTGAAACTAAGAGTTTAGCCATTGAGAGTGTTAAACAAAAGTATTCAACTAGTGATTCCATGACTGAGGCAGAAGCTATTCAAGGTAAAAGCCTAGCACATCTTGTGCCAGAAAGCATAGAAGTGCCCCCAGACTGATGTATATATTGCGGGGGGAGTGCATGTAAGGGTGTCAAAGAGACGGAGAAGCTGGATTGCAAGAGGTTCCCACAGGCCAAATTTGGGAAAATCTGAGCAACAAAAAGAAAGATGATGGTAATGGAATCTAACCCCCTTTTTTTCCAATGAAATAACCAGAAAATCATCACTTTGCATCCTTTCAAAGGCAGAGTTCATGTTCATGTTGCAAAAAACACTGGGTGAAGTGTTAATGGGTTACAGAATATCTGCATAGTTTCGAATTATTACTCCACAGATTACTTTTAATTACAAAAATTACAAAGGGAAATTATAAAGGGAAAAAAATGAGCCTTTGCAATGGAGATATCTGGCAGTCGCCTCCTTAATCAAGTGCTCAAACAGCATCAGCAAGAGAGAGCAACCTGCTATTATGTGGCTGCTGTAATGCAGTAAGAAGCATATAGCATCGTCTATGTAATACACCTCAAAAGCTCATAAACTGAATTAATGGATAGAAAGCAATCAGACAATTAATCCACAGTCTTGTTACTCAAAAATGGTCCAAAGACCAGAATTCCATCACCTGGGAGCTTGTTCAGAAGACAGAATATCAGATTCCACTTGGGACAAGTGAATCATAATCTGCATTTTCAACGGATCCTCAAGTGACTCTGGGGTACAAAGTATGAGAAGCTCTGAACAAGACAAACCACTTAGACTTTATAAAAAACCAATGTCATAAAAACAAAAAAAGGCAGAGAGGCCAGCTCTGGATTTAGAGACACGAACAGCCAAAAGCAGTGAGTGAATCTTGATTGAATCCTGGGTAAGAGAAAAATGTTTTAAAATACATTTTGGGGGAACTGGAAAAATTTGAATATGTGGTCTTTACTAAAATGACACTGAATCAATGTTAAGGTTCTTAAATGTAATAACAGCATTTAGTTACACACAATGTTCTTATTCTTAGACGATACAAGGAGTTCCCTGGTGGTCGAGTGGTTAGGACTTTGCTTTCACTGCCATGGCTCGAGTTCAATCCCTGGTTGGGGAACTGAGGTGCAGCCAAAACCAACCAAACAAAAAAAGATACATACTGATATATTTAAGGTAATATGTCTACAACTTACTTTTAAATGGTTTATAAAAACACACAGAGAGAAAACATATGTGGAATAATAACTGGTTATTCTAGATGAAGAGTATGTGTCCGTTGTGGTTTTTTACTTTTTTTAGGTTGAAAATTTTATTAAATAAAAAGTTGGAGGATGGGAAGAATATTCAACTAACCCACAAGAGAAATGGTTAAGTCTTTAGGAGCAAACAGCATGATTTACACAATCCTGCATCTATCTTAATGTTTACTTCAGAAGATACATGTAAGTGTTCAACAGACGTTGGATGAGAGAAAGAAATTTGTTTAAATCAGTTTAGCTGGCAGAAATTCCCAAGGCATTAAGAGCTGCTACAGCCAGTCAGCTGTCAAGTACATACAGACCTACAAACTAAATTTTCATTCAATGAGAGGCAACAGAGTGTAAAAGCAAAAATGTGGGGGTCACTATGACCTAATTTTATTAGTGGAGCATCCTAGGGCAGATTTAACCTCGCAAAGTCTCACTCACTCTATCTGTAATACAGAAATAAACCAACATCTTACAGGGTAGTGTGAAGATGAAATAAGATATAAGATAATGAATATAAAGCTCTAAGCATCATTTCATAAATGTTAACTATAATTTTATCAATAAAGTCAGCTAAAAGGTATTCCATAAAATGAACATAATGTTTTCAAGGACCCAATTTTGATTTTATTCTGAGGATCAAAGGTCTTCATATTAGCATTTTCTAACAATTTTAAGTCAAAGTGAGAAGGCAGAACCCTTTACACTTCTCTTTTTTATTTGGTATTTGGAGAAAGAGCATTCAGTAAGATGACAGGCAGTCTCCCACCAAGGTAAAAGCATTTTACTTCCACTTAATCTTAGTAAACCAGCATAAAATACTGAAGATTAGCAAAATATATCTATTAAGAATGACTTCAAGAATAAACAAATTCAATATGAAGGAGACCTTGATATAATTTTGTCAAGTTATCTTAGACTCTCTTGACTAGAAAACTTAGGAGAAACCTATGTTTTCATGGAGTTTTAATAAAAACATCTTTTGGAAGCACTTACACAAAGAATAACCATCTGTTGAGCACTTGTGCCCAGATGAAATAAAATTGAGCTCAACAGATGGATGATAGTCTAACCGAATTATTCTATGAAAGTCTAAAGCAATCTCTTCTAAGGGTTAGCAACTATGGCCAGCCAAAAAAAGCCAGCCCATGACTTAACTTTATGAATACGGTTTTACTGTATTCATTTATCTATTGTCTGTGGCTGTTTTCACTACAACAGCAGAGTAGAAAAGTTGCATCAGAGACATTATGGCCCACAAAGTCTAAAACATTTACTATCTAGTCTTTTAGAGAAAAAACCTGTCAACCTCTGCTCCAGACAAGCAATCCAAGAATGAAGTTAAGACCTGTCCCAGACTCACCTCAGGTGTTGTCTTTTTGTATTGGTCACCTCCATCTATCACATCCTTCATGATTTTTTCCTTGAGAAATTCATACTCTTCTGAACTCAGGTGAATAGACTCTACAGTTTTTCCACAGCCCAAACACTGACCACTGTAATTATAATTGAATGTGTTAAAGAATGCCCCAGGAAAAAACTTTTTCTAAAATGAATAATTCTAGGATACAAGAAAGTTGGAAGGTAATTTAGAAAAAGAACATCATAACCTTTATGATTATCATACACATCTCATTTTTTGTAACCCAGACAATATAACAAATTAGTGTCCCAGAAAAAGCCAGAATAGTAGACTGCTGACCTCCAGATAAAGTTTTTAAAGTCATTCTTATAACACAACTGGGCCCAAATTTGTAGGGAAAACATGTCAGAGAAATCACACCAGGCTCATAGCACCTACCAAGAAAACTATTTTGGATACTGCAAATGTGAAATATGACCTTTTTGGCAATCCTAAGTAACTTAATCTATCCTATTTCTAAGATGTTCTTAAATTCTTTTTAACTAGTAGCAACACAACCAACTAAACCTGAATCGAACAGATTAAAAATAAAACATTGGTCTTTACCTTTGCTGGATTGTGGTGAATTGTCCTTTCCATTGTTCTCCAGGAATACTACAAAAAAAATTGCAAAACCAAATCACCAGAGGGTCAAATCCCTACTGAATAGATATTAATTGTAGGAAAGAGCTCTGAAAAGTTTGGGATATTTTCTTAGAACAGTTCAATTAGAAGAGTGGATGCTTAAGACAGCAGTGGTACACTACTCTGGATCTCCTTCTCTTTGCTTCTTCTCTCATCATCTGACTCTCATCTTTAAGTCTAAATTTACCTTCACAGGACCTACCCAGAAAGGAGCTATAACTTCTACACAAAACTCAACTCTAGGGACTTCCTTGGTGGTCAAGTAGCTAAGACTGCACTCCCAATGCAGGAGGCCCAGGTTCTATCCCTGGTCAGGGAACTAGTTCCCATATGCTGCAATTAAGACCCAGCACAGCCAAATTAGAAGAAAAAACTCAACTCTAACCTTCTCCATAAAGCTGCCAGATATTGTTCGTGACCCAGAGTCATTCTTTCTCTTACACTATCAAATTTTATACACCACTCTTAGATAACTGACTACTATTGCATTCCCAATTACCTCATGAATGCCATAATAGATCTTATATCACAAAACACCCACAGTGCTTAGTCTAAAACTGGAGGCATTCAAAATTACTTACTCATTTATTTGCTCAATCAACTTATCCTTTCTTCTTTCCTCTTTCATATACTGCCATCATTTGGGGGCGGGGGCGGGGGGTACTGTGTTGGGTCTTTGATGCTGCATGGGCTTTTCTCCAGTTGCAGCAAGCACGGGAAACTCGCAAGTTGCCATGGGCAAGGACTCCTCTCTGTAGTGGCTTCTCTTTGTGGAGCATGGGCTCTAGAGTGTGCAGCATCAGTAGTTGCGGCTCACAGGCTCTAGTCAGTTGTGGTGCAAGGTCTTAGCTGCTCTGTGGTCTGTGGGATCTCCCCAGATCAGGGATTCAACCTGTGTTTCCAGCACTAACACGTGGAGTCTTTACCACTGAGACACCAGGGAAGCCTCATCTATTCCTATCAATTCTACTGCCTTCTCTCCTTCCTCAGTTCTTAATTCAAGATCTCATCATCCCTTACTCAAATCTACAATTGCCTCCAAACAGATCTCCCTGTTTCAAATCTTAATCCCTCTCTAATATTCTTTTCTCACTGCTTTGGCATCATCTTTTACAAACTACTCCAAGACCAGCACTCTTGATAAGAGAATAAAATCCAAGATCCTTGGCTTTCAAAGAATGTCACTATCTAGTTCCTCTGCAGATATTTAATAAATGTGGTAAGAAAGATAATTAAGCACGATTGCTACTGCAAAGTTCTGTAAAAATAACATATAGTAGAAAAGCAAGAGAAAAGCAGAGATGAAAGGAAAGAACTTGTAGGAAAAAGCCCGAGGCAAATTAGCAGTAAAGAAATAAAGAACAAAAGACCATCATCAAGCTGATAACATGAAGGAAAGCAAAGGAGAGAGTTTTGGAGAGTAGTCAAATATGGTATGATCAAAACCAGGACGGATGAAGATTTTTAATGCATGAGGTTTAAGCAGGATCCCTCTCTCTGCTCTAACTACTCAAGTTGGTGAAATGCAGACAGTAAACAGAATATATATAGGCATTATATACATTATACCAATCACAATTAGGTTTCAGAAGAATTTCTGAAAATACTAATATGACACAAAGACAGCTCCAGTTTTCTTGCAATGAACTCCAGCCACAAGTGCTATTTGTAAATACTCATATACTAGACACCTCAGAAAACAAATGAACCTTCTAAAAGGAAAAAATACACAAAAACAACAAGTGTTCTATAATCTCCCTTTTATGTGATGAGCAGAGATTATCACAACAGGTTTTTCAAAGAGAAAGAAAACTGTCTTAAAGGGGAAACAATCTTACTAAGTGGAAAAAAAGTATAATCTGAATAGAACAATCCTCAGCAACTAATTTAAAAAAAAAGAGAGAAAAGGCTACTTTTAGGTATCAGTATTAAAATAAAAATACACATATAAACAGAAATCAAAATTACCTCTCAAACCATGTTTTTATACTGTGTGCAAATGACTCCCCAGGATAAAGTCGATTATTTCTTAGATACAAAAGAATGTTGTGCAGTTTGTTTGAATACTGTTCATCTTTCATGTCTTTTCCAAAATCAAAGAAGGCTTTTAAAGTTTCCAACATAGGAACAATATCATGACTTAACAACTCCTGATACAAATTCCAAGCTACATTTACATCTTGATGAAACAGGGCTCCCTGGATACAGTCATCATAGTTCTTTTTTGAAGGAATCATGACTTTTTTGAGGTCTTCTAACAGCAGCAAGGCCTCTCTCCATCTGTCTGTATAGATTAATCCCCGCATGAGAAGAGTGTAGGCTCCAGATTCTAAACGCTTGTATCTGGCTTTCATGATTTCATAGACATCAATAATCTCTGATGTCTGCTTATGAAAAACACAGAGATACAAATACTTGACCAGTAAATCATAACCTACAATACCATTGTTTTTTGCAGCTACCCAGGCCAGCACAGATTTGGCCACATCTAGAGAGCTATGGCATTTAACCATCTGCAAAATAATCCAATTTTCAAAGTTAGCCTTTTCTTTGAACTCTTCCTTAAGTTTATCCCACTCCTCTGAGTTCAAAGGTTTTGTCGGGAGCTGGATAATGTTCTTCACAGGTGGCAAGACAGGAGCTTTACTAGAAGGATTCATCTGTGATCTCTTCTTAGCCGCTCCAGCTGCAAACATGTGAGAAGAATCAGCAGAAACTTGCTTATTACTACCCTCATCTAGTTTCCTGACACATCTGGCCTTGGCAATCAGCAGGTTCATTGCTTTGGTATTTTGCGCAGACATCGTTTTAACAGAAAACCACTTCTCTTGATTCCTGATGCCATAACAGTCTTTGAGAAAGAGAGAGAGGTAGGAATGACTTGAATTTAGCCCAAGGTATGAGTTGCTCTTCCAAAGCTTAGGAAAGCTTCGAATACCAGCGAAATAGAAAGTCATTATGCAGTTAAATCAGCACTAGATTGTGAGAAACATGTTCAAAAAACCCCAACTTCTGCAGGCTGGTGGATGGGGGTGGAGAATCGAAGAGCAACTTTTACAAGGCGATTTTCAACTTCTCACAAATCATATGCTTTGGGAGCTAGCAGCAACGAAGCTTGGTTGCGTTCTCTCCATTAAACAAGGGTATGGGGATAATCCAACCTCTCTCGCAAGTTCCAGGACTAGGAGACAAAGCAGGAATCCTCTGCTGCTTCTTCTATTCCAGTCAGCGAACCTGAGGGAAAAGGCACAAAGACCAGCCAGCTGACTCACGCGGAACACCCCTCTTCTTGAAAAGGGGCAGGAACCCACGGGAGATAGGCTGCATAAGGGGCGAGGAGTCGGAAGCCTCCTACCTCAGGCCCACCCGTAGCCTAGGAAGAGGCTAAAGCCCAAGTCTAGGGGCCCTGGCCGCCAAACTCTTCAAATGGGGGAATGAGAAGGGGCGGTTAAGAGAGCCGAGCCAGA
>SJYV01000583.1:991732-1024436 GCA_006410875.1 Neotragus pygmaeus | reverse complement strand
GTGTGTGTGTGTGTGTCACAGCGTCACTGGGATACAATTCACCCAGCATACAATCCATCCATTTGCAGGACATAATTCAGTTGTTTTTATTATATTCACATGTATTCAGCTATACATCAGTATTGGAGTATTTGCATCACTTTAAATGGGGGTGCATCACTTTGAATCCAGCCCTTTGGCTACACCGCCAAGTCTCCAGCCCCCATGCCTTCTACCACCCCAGCCCAAGACAATCACTCATCTTTCAGTCTCCACAGGTTTCCCTATTCTGGACATTCCATATACATGGACTCCTACAGCATGCGGCCCTTTGTGATTGGCTCCTTTCACTTAGCATAATATTGTCAAGATTCATCACATTGTAGCATGAGTCATTGCTTCTTTTTATTGTCAAATAATCTATGTTATATGAAAAGACTTTGATGCTGGGAGGGATTGGGGGCAGGAGGAGAAGGGGATGACCAAGGATGAGATGACTAGATGGCATCACGGATTCGATGGACGTGAGTCTGAGTGAACTCCAGGAGTTGGTGATGGACAGGGAGGCCTAGCGTGCTGCGATTCATGGGGTCGTAAAGAGTCAGACATGACTGAGCAACTGAACTGAACTGAACTGATGGATGTGCTACATTGTTGAAAATTCATTCATCAATTAATGGCCATTTGGTCCTTTCCCCTTGGGCTATTATGACTAAACACATATATACACGTTTCTGTGTGGGCATATGTTTTCATTTCTCTTAGATAAATATGCCTAGGAGTAGAATTGCTGGATCATAGGGAAACTTTATGATTAATCACTTGAGGAACTCTCAGGCTGTCTTCCACAGAGCCTGTACCATTTTCCATTCCCACCAGCAGTGTATGAGGGTTCTAGTTTCTCCATATCCTTGTCAACACTTGTTACTGTCTTCTTTTTATATTTTAGCCATGCTGGTGAGTATGGAATAGCATCTCACTATGGTTTTGATTTGTATTTCCCTGATGACTGATGATGTAGCCACCTTTTCGGGTGTTTATTGGCCATTTCTTGGGGAAATATCTGTTCAGGTCTTTTGCCCACTTGAGCTTTAAGAGTTCTTTATATACTTTTACTTTATATAAGCCCCTTATCAGATATGACTTACAAATTTGTTCTCCTGTTCCTTGCATTGTCTGTTTACTTTCCCCATGATGTCCTTTGAAGTACAAAGTTTATCATTTTGATGAAGTCCCATCTCTCTGTTTTTTCTTCTGTTGCTCATACTTTTGTTCCCATAACTTGCAGAGTGTTTTTAATCAGACACTTTTCCCCATGAAGGGAATGGCACAGTGAACTGTTGGGCTGGGCTAAGTTCTGGTGGCTCATATTGGACTTTGAGAGGTCATTTCAGCAGGAAATAAAGGGTCCCATCAGCTTCCTGGGTGAAGGGAGTCACAAGCTCACCAGGCCTCCAGCTCTTTCACTCGGGGATCTAGCCAGTTCAGGGCGGGAACAGACCTTCAGTCAGGGACTACCCCCACCCCCGAGTTGGGTCAGTAAAAGTAAGAAATGAGAATTGGGACTCTAGAGATAGGAGGGCCTGAGTTTGAATCCAGGGAATGCCGCTGAATGATGGGGGAGCCGGGGACAGAAAAACGTCCTCTTTCTGAATCCTGTTTCCGCCCCTGTTCATGAAGGGGTAGAGAAAAGGGCCCCTTCTCAGTGTTTGCATTCGGGCTGACAGGCAGCTAGGATCTCGGGAACTGACTCAGTCCTCTGTCCTCCAGCCATGAAAGCCGACCGGAAGCGCCTAAAGGGCGAGAAAACGGACCTGGTGAACCAGATGCAGCAGCTGTATGCCACGTTGGAGAGCCGCGAGGAGCAGTTACGCGACTTCATCCGCAACTACGAGCAGCACCGCAAGGTCGGCACCCCACCCAGCCCCGATCCACCAGACACCAGACCCTGGCTCCCTGCCCAGCACAGGGCCCGACCTCGAATCTCAGAACACAGGAGGACTGCTCGTGTCCCCTTACACTCACTGGGGAAACCCCTGATGTGTCGGGCCCGGATCTGGGTGTGGAGATGAACACACTCAGCCCCTAATCATAGCTCTGTGTCTCCTGGGCAAACCAGCCTGGACAGAAAGCCCAGTCGGTGACAGTGTCGGCTCCAGATTCCAGCTGGTCAGTGTTCAGATCCCTGCTCCCCATGTGTATGCTCTTGGGCATCTCCTTAACCTCTCAGAGCCTCAGTTTCCTCATCTGCAAACTAGCGATCATGGTGCGGACCTTGCAGAGCTGTGATGAGGACCCTGTGAGATGATGGACACAGAGTATTAAACACGGTGCTCAGTAAATGTCAACTTTGCATCTTACTAATAGTCCCATAATAAGAGTGTGAAGAAAGAGTGGGGAGAACCGTGAGATAGCAGGAAATCCTGCCTCCCAGGAGAGTCCTGGAAGGCTTCACAGAGGTGGTGACATAGAAGTCAGGCTCTGTGGGGTGAGTAGGAGTTTCTGGTCAGATGACTGAGGAATTTGGTTCAGTCAATATCTGGTATATGTTCTGTGGTCATGCCATAGAGAGCTTCCCAGGAGACACTAGTGGTAAAGAACCTGCCTGACAATGCAGGAGATGTAAGAGACGTGGGTCTGATCTCCAGGTTGGAAGATCCCCTGGAGGAGGGCATGGCAACCCACACCAGTATTCTTGCCTGGAGAGTCCCATAGACAGAGAAGCCTGGTGGGCTGCAGTCCATGGGGTCGCAAAGAGTCAGACATGACTTAGCACACATGTACATGCCATACAGAGTACTGAAACACAAAGGAAAGAGAGTCAGTCCCCAGAACCAAGCAGACCTTATGAGCCACTCTGTTTGCAGGGGGAGAGTTGTAACCTTCTGGTGAGCAGGACAGAGAATCTATTGAAAACTGCCCTGTGCCTGATACCACATGACAGTGAGTGTGACCAAGGTTTGCTTGTACTCTGCAGAGAAGATGGAGGTGGGAGACTCTTAAGTTTCCTCAGGCTTAGGAGTTTTGAGCAGTTCTTCCAACAGCTGGTGGGCTGGTTGCATGAGTACACTCACAGGTGTTGCCTCTGAGCCAGAGTCCGCAGGCAGGAACTTCAGAGACGGGATCTGAATTTAAATGCTTCATCCCCACGGCCTCTTTCATCTGTAGCACTGACTCTTCCTCTCACTGCCAAGTATACAGATCCCTTCCTTTCCAGAATGAAAGCAGCCCTGGGGGAGCTCCCTGGGCCAGGCATCCACAGCCTCTGAATGGTCCACTGTCTCCCAGCTGCCCTGGGTGTCAGCCCCAAGCAGCAGGGCCCCAGCTTCTCATGCTTGTCCTTCTCAGTCCCTGGAAGTTGGCCTCCCCATGCCCGTCACTTGCAGACAGAGGGTGGCACTAAGTCAACAACCTGTGGAAGCAGAGAGGAGGAATGGGAACCACTGCTACCTGCTTTCTTGGTCCTCTTCTGGGTCCCAGACCTCCTCTGTGTCCTCACTTGGCAGAAGGATCAAGGGAGCTCTCTGGGTTCTCTTATAAGTGCACTAATCCCATTCATGAGGGCTCCACCCTCATGACCTAAGCACCTCCCAGAGGTCCCACCTCCTAAAATAATCACATTCTCTCTCTCTCTTTTTTAAGTATTTATTTGGCTGTGCCCAGTCTTAGTTGTGGCATGCAGGATCTCTAGTTGTGGAATGTGGGATCTAGGCCTCTGACCAGGGATTGAACTCAGGCCCCCTGCATTGGGAGTGTGAAGTCTTAGCCACTGGACCACTAGGGCAGGCCCTGGGATTTCAACATATGAATTTTGGTGGGACAAACATTCGGACTATAGGACTACCACCTCTCTCAGTCCACCTCTGTCCATTCTCCTTTCCTAGAGCTGAAGCACCTGTAGTAGGTCCCAAGAACCTGATCTTTCTCCAGCAGGTGAGACAGAGAGAACCTTTGCTCAAGTGGCCCCATGGCCATCAACAGGGAAATATGGTCACCCTTGTTTGAGGCCAGGTGACATGGGGCAGGGGCCAGAGAATCAGCCCACAGCGATACCTGCTTCCAGGGATGTGCTGTCCCCAAGGGCGAGGGGCAGGCCCCAGGCTGTCCTTGTCCTTGACACCACTTGTCCTCAGGCCATCAGCTTCCTTGTGTGTTAGTCAGTGTTCTCCAGAGAAGTGATATATATATATATATATAGAGAGAGAGAGAGAGAGAGAGAGAGAGAGAGAGAGAGAGAGAGCGCGCGCACGATTTATTAGAAGGAATTGGCCCACATGATCATGGAGGCCGATAAGTCCATGATCTGCTATCTACAAGCTGGAGATCCAAGAGAGCCAGTGCGTCATCCAGTCGGAGTCCAGGGGCCTGAGTGCCGAGCTGTAAGTTCCATCTGAGGGCAGGAGAAGACCCATCCCCAGTTCAGCTCTCAAGTAGGGAGGGCAGTTTCTTCCTTCCTCCACTTTCTACTCAGGCCTCAAAAGGATTGGATGATGCTCAACTCACGGCGGGAGAGCCATCCACTGGGTCCACCAGTTTAGATGTTAATCTCATCTGAAACAGCATCGCAGGCACAGCCAGAAATAATGTTTACCCACAAGTCTGAACGCCCCATGGACCAGTGAAGTTGACACATAAAATTAACCATCACACTTGGCCCTGAAGGCAGGTGACACAGAGGTTAAGACCAGATAAGGTTTAGAATCTCACCTCTGCCAGTCACTAGCCAAGTGGCCTCATCCTTAAACCTGGGATATTGAGAGCAAGTACTCAGAGCCCAGCCTTGTCAGCACTGAAGCTTCTGGTGCACAGAAAGCACGGGGTCGGGGGCGGGCGCGGGGGATGCTTGCTATTATTGTTGTTGTTGTTGTTGTTGTTACCACCATGACCTCTGAGGCTTCAGAGTCAGGCATTTGATCATGGAAACTCCACAGTGGGTTTCAGGGCCCTTCTATGGGCCCCTCATCCACCACAGCCTGGTGATGGTCCCCCCAGCAAACCCAGAGAAGTACATGGCCGCCCACTGTTAGGAAGCCCCTGGCTGGGCAGGAGCAGTGTAAGAAATAGAAGACAAAGTCTACTTTCAAGAATAGCTAGCTTTGAGTGACAGCTTGCTGATGTAATAGCCGATAGCCATAAGGCTTACAAAACCAGAAAGTCTGGGCAAAAAAAAGGGAGGGCGGGATGCCTAGGATTTTCACACGGGTTTATTGTATTGGTGAATTTAAAACATAGGAACAAGAATAGGGTTTCACTGGGCTCATCCTATTGGTAAATTCAAAACATAAGAATGTAAATAGGTGTGCAGGAAAGGAGCAAGCAAGATGTCAGGGAGGCTGCTCAGTCACAGTCGTGTCTGACTCTTTGCAGCCCCATGGACTGCAGCACGCCAGGCTTTCCTCTCCTTCACCACCTCCTGGAGCTTGCTCAAACTCAGTCCATTGAGTCGATGATGCCATCCAACCATCTCATCCTGTTTCCCCTTCTCGTGCCTTCAGCCTTTCCCAGCATCAGGGTCTTTTCTAATGAGTCAGCTGTTCGCATCAGGTGGCCAAAGTACTGGAGTTTCAGCTTCATCATCAGTCCGTCCAGTGAATATTCAGGGTTGATTTCCTTCAGGAGTGACTGGTTAGATCTCTTTGCAGGGCTGTCAGGGAGGGGCCAGCCCATAAAGAGGGAGGGAACAAACTTAGGTGGTGTCCCAGCAGATTGTTCACCCCATCGAACTCAGCCAGTGGGGATCTGGGGGAGGGACTCGCATGCTACGGTAACTTGCTCTGGGTGTTCCTGCCCACCGGACACTCCATCTTGCAAGACCATCATTAAAGCCTGGCTTCCCCCTACACCTTGTGTCTCCAAGTCCATTCTTTTGAGTTTGGGCTAATGAGAGTGTTTCTCACAGTAGGTCCTAGCTGGCCTCACACAGACCCCAGTCATGGACCCTGCCTCCAGGAGAATGGGAGAGTCTCAGTAAAAAAGCAAGAACCATGCAGAAAAGCAACCCAGACAGGACCTTCTGGGGAGTTCCGAGGGTCCCAGAGGATCTAGGAACGGGGGTGGGGAAAGTATTCCCAGAGTACATGCACCTTGAAGGAGGATAGAGCCAGATCAGAAAAGCAAAGAGGGGGGCTTCCCTGGTGGTCCAGGGATTGGGTCTTGGCACTTTCACTGCTATAGCCTGGGTTTGATCCCTGGTCAGGGAACTAAAATCCTGCAAACTGTGTGGTGTAAATAAATAAATAAGAAATAAGAAGCCATGTGATGCTTATGATAAAAGGCTAAGAGGGTCAAAAAGAAAAGGCCATTTCACACACTCTGACAATGGCCATCTTCAGAAGCCACCTATCACCCCCTGACACAGGATGACTTACTGTATGCAAGCATCGTCATAATCTCTTTGCATTTGGTGTTTTTCCAACAACCCTATGCAGTATGATTGCCCCTGTTAGCCCCATTTTACAGAGGTGAAAGCTGAGACGTAGGTCATGTGGCTCATGCAGGGTCACACAGTTATGTCAAGAGGGGAAGCAGGATAGAAACCCGGGCATTTAGGCTCTGGTGCTCATTTGCATAATACCTGGCCCATACTGGCCTCCCACCCTGCTCAGTACGTGTATAGATGAACAAATGAGTTACTTCTGAGATTCACTGTTTACAGGGCAACCCAAGGCAAACCACAGAGAAGAGATGGCCACCCCCATCAGCTGCGGGAGGTGTGCTGTGCCTGGCGGTGGCACTGTGACCGACCTGGGGCTTAATAACAAGCATTTCTTCTATTAATATCTTTCAACTGGGGCATCAAACTCATTTTTATAGTTGTGCTGATACTGGGGAGTAAAAATCCCTATGGGGAGCCACCTTCCTCCAGCGTGGTGCCATTTTTCTTAAGTTACAGATAACTGGGGGCATCTCTTAAGTCCAGCAAGAAGAGAGGTGTGGTGTGAAGCTGAGGCCTTGTGGCTGCAGCAGCCCCAGGCAGGCATAGACGGTCACCACTGAGCATCAGTGTCACTCGCATGGAATAGCTTCATAAGATCCTACAGTCATTCAGAAAAATGGAATTTGGAAAACACTCAATTTTTTTAACTGCTGTCTTATTTTATGAGGAGCTGTTGTTGTTTAGTTGCTAAGTCATGTCCGACTCTTGCGACCCAGTGGAATGTAGCCCACCAGGCTCTTCTGTCCATGGGACTTCCCAGGCAAGAAAACTGGAGTGGGTTGCTGTTTCCTCCTCCAGGGCATCTTCCTGACCCAAGGACTGAATCCAGATCTCAGAGTCTTTACCATCTGAGCTACCAGGGAAGCCCAGCAACACTGTGATGATATTTAATCATTGTTGAATCCAACCCCACTTTACAGATGGGAAGACTGAGGCACCAAAGCATCCAGTAACTGACTCAGGGCCATATATTTAGGGCTAGTTTGGAGATGCTAAAACCACAAATTCTGGTTTTATTCCACCTCATCCAAGATCTTGCAACTTTTTTTTTTTAATGGCTTGCATTTTATGTGCAAGAAAAAATGTCCCAATGAACAGGATGAATGGAACCTCAGGCGCCCACCCCTCTTGATGCCCAGCCACTCAGCCTGCCATGGCTCACCCAGCTCTCCCAGGGACCCCCCTGCAGGCCTCACCCAGAGCAGGTAACAGGAGCCCAGGTCTCTGAGCTGGGGGTTGGAGGTAGGAGGGGAGGGGATGGGCAGGGAAGGCCAGCACAGGCACAGGCTGCTTAGAAATGAGTGATTTGGGGCCCAACCAGAACGTTCACAGAGTTGCAGTTTCCCCATCACAGGTCCGTGGTGTGGGACTGGGGGACTCTCCATAAACACAGCTGAGGAAGGTCTCAGCAAGCCGGGCAATGGCTGGGTCCAGAGAGATCTTGGGTGGCAAAGTCAAAACAGACCACCTTGCCATTACCCGCCCTGGCCAGGCCTGCCTCCCCCTGAAGCCCCCTCCTCTTTATGCTCCTACTTCTGTCCGGTGAGCTCCGGCTGCCGGGGCTCAGCTTCCAGGTGCCCAAAGGGACCTCAGCTGCCAGCTTGACATCTGAGGCCCCACACAATCAGGCTAAGTCCTACCTTCATAAATTCCTGCCGTCCTGACCCCCATCAGGTTCCAGTCCCTTGGGCAGGTCTCCTTCAATTCCCTTCCTGCCTTTGTTGCTAGCAAGGATTGAGAACCTCCACCACACTATTTGTGGGGCTACAGAGGTTATTTTACTTCTATGGCCTCAGTTTACTCATCTGTAAAATGGGGATAATCACAGTCCCTGCCTCACAGGTGGTTGTTTAAATATAATAATACAGCTGAAACCCTCAGCACCATACTTGACATGTGTATGGAACATTCCATGACAGTTATTACTGAGCCCTGTACTCCTGCCAGGGGTGTGGTCGTGGGTATCAGAGTCTTTACTGAGGCAGAAAGCACCTACAGCCTCCGCCACCCACCAACCTACCCCCCGCCAACCCCCTACAGCCTGAATCTCCAATCTGCTCATAACTAGTGGAGCTAGAGACAGCAAAGGGACACAGAGACAAAGCTGATCCTGAGGCTTCTAGTGGACCTTCTTTTTAATTTGGGGATATGTGGTAGGCAGTCTCTTGTACACCAACCAGTTCTCAGTGGTTCTGATCCACACACATCATAGCATGGGATATTCCATGACTAGGCTTGCTGCTAGGTACTGAGGATGGATGCTGGGACATGCTCCCCAGCTTCTGGGGAAAGAGCTGGCTGGTCCATCATGTGACGCAGGGGGCCATATTTGTCAGCTGTTGCACTGACCCCACCTGAAGAAAGCTTCAAAAAGGGAAGGAAAGGAGAAATAAGTAGTGGTGGAGCAGCTCCCTGCATTGGAGTGCCTGCTTCCAAAACCTGACGGTACAGCTTGCCTGGGATTTTACAATAGTGCCGTCTGTTACTTTGCATCTTTTTTAAAAAACATATTTATTTGGCTACATTGGGTCTTAGTTGAGGCAGGCATGTTTAGTTTCCCTGAGGCATGTGGGATCTTAGTTCTCTGACCAGGGATTGAACCCCTATCTGCATTACAAGATGGATTCTTAACCACTGGACCACTGGGAAGTTCATGTTACTTTGCATCTTGCGTTATCAGCTTCTTCTGACTGTCAGTCTGGAGATGTGATAGTAGCACTGGCTCACACAGGAGGTGGTTGAGGTGTGGGGAAGTTAACATCACTTGCTCAGTGCGTCACAGCTTGCCATTGGAAGGGAGACACACACCTAGGCATCCTGCCCCCAGGAGACAGTCCTAGAAGAGATCGTCCCCCAACACACACCCCACCTGCTCTAGACTCCACTGAGAAGCCAGGGGCTGCTGACACAGANATTACATTGATTAACATCCTCCCAGGTGCCTAAAAGATAAAGAATATGAAGGCCTGGCAGCAGTCATTGAGTCAACAGTGAAAACCCATCACCAAAATGAATTTTAACTCTTTAGAAAAGGCTCTGTTTCTTTAAGATGCTTTTAAGCTTTGTGCCTCTCGCGGTTGGGCACTGTAAGCAATTCACAAGCTGTAAGAAGTCTGAGGAACCTGTTAGGCAAGCTAGAGAGCTATTAGAGGGGGTTTAACTGAAACATCCTTTACAAATGTAGAAGACCAAAGCCCTGATTTGACTTTTTAAAGAGACAGAGTACAATGCCTGGCGGATTCTTAGTTTTGGGGGGGTGAATGCTCAGCAAAGTCTAGGAGGAACACCTGAAGCTTGATCACGTGCTTGTGTATGTCAGGCTTCCCTCCGCATGACCTTGTCATCAGCAGGATCCCTCAGGCTTGCTCCCAGCAGCAAAGTGTGCTGCCTTGGGCTTTCTCTCTTAAGGATCTTAGAAGGCAGAACAAGTAAGTAGACGTTGTGGGCCACCCTGGTGCAGATGGGAATTCAGCCTGAAATTAAAGTGAAGAGGAGAGGGAGGAAGAGGGAGAAAAAGAGAGAGANCGAGGAAGGGACAAGCAGATTTGACTGATTTTCCCATACCAGCAGTTTGGTTTTCTCTAAGCCAACCTTGTCTGTCTGGGGATTAAGGTGGGGTCATGAGAGATTTCCCAAGTGAGGGCTGTGGAGACTGGCTGAAGGCTGTGCAAACACGTGAGGTGGAAATTCAATACAATGAATGTGCTGACCTCTTCCCTTCCTTTTCCATTCTCTAATTAATTAAAATGTCAAGCTGCACAGGCCAAGATGACTTTGGCAAAGTCAATATTCATCTAATATGAGGCGAACAAGCTTTCATTTCCAGGTTTGTTTGTCTGGTTGTCGCTGCTGCCCCTTGCCTCAGAGTTTGTCGTAGCAATGGGACAAAGGTATGATAAAATGATAAGGCTGGGACAGCTCATTTCTGAAATTTTTCCACACTCACTTTTTATTTCCCCACTTCTGATTCTTATAAGTAATTCCTAAATGGTCTAACCATATTTCACTATACGGTTGCCAAATTTTCTTTCCTCAACTCTTCTAAAGCTGTCTCCATAACCCTAAAACTCCATAATCTAAAAATCCACAATCTTAAAACTCTGTTACTTTACTACTTTACTTAACTTCTCTATTCCTCTACTAGGACAGTATCAAGAGTAACAGCAGCTGTTTATTGACTTCCTAGTACGTGCCAGTTCCTCCAGCCCTCACAAAAGTGCCTGACTGCAGCATGAATTCAGAGGACAGCCAGAGAGGGGAAGGGCAGGAACTAAGCAGAGAA
This sequence comes from Neotragus pygmaeus, assembly GCA_006410875.1. Taxonomy (NCBI): domain Eukaryota; kingdom Metazoa; phylum Chordata; class Mammalia; order Artiodactyla; family Bovidae; genus Neotragus; species Neotragus pygmaeus. The sequence goes on along the minus strand of SJYV01000583.1, from coordinate 1,013,739 downwards.
ATGGAGACTGAGAAGGATGGATTCATTTACCCAAGGTCACATAACTAGTAAAATCCTTTAAAACTCAAGATTCTCTGACTTAAAAGACAGGGTTCAATATATTCCTGTACAATCTTACTTAAAACCACCCTTCTCTATTTCTATTCCAGACCTAGAGTACTACTAAGGCAAAGAACTCATCTTATTGAAGGTATTTTAGCATCTAAAAACTAATCTATACAAATAACTGGCCCTAAATATACACTCTTTTCATGATGGCTTAGAGAAATGATGCATTTCACTGACCTCTGATTATATTTATCTGAAGATTAGCATGATAGAGGAAATTTGAAACGGTCCTTACCTACAGTCTGCTGATGTGGAAAAGGGATATATCACCACTCTCTCCCTGCTTAATCTACCCACTAAGGAAGATTTGTTTCCAGTCCATCCACGGTAACAGTGGTTAGTTTATTTCATTCAAAATATAATTCTCTAGACTCTATCCACTCTTAGCTCAAAGAAATTTGAGCACCAAATTTAGTGAGAGGGATTTTTTTCCTATTCAACTGGCTATCTGCCTTAGTGAAATGTTAGTAAGAGAAAAACTTTCAGGAATTTGGATGTATTTTACAGTATCTGGAATGGAAAGCAGTGTGTTGCTATGACATTGCTAACTTTCAATAACCTAACTAGAATTTTCTTAGCTCACAGAACATTTATCGTGATATATTTAGCTACTTATATTAATCAAGTAACATGTGAAACTTCATTTTCATCACTATGCCGTTCATATNGCTAACTTTCAATAACCTAACTAGAATTTTCTTAGCTCACAGAACATTTATCGTGATATATTTAGCTACTTATATTAATCAAGTAACATGTGAAACTTCATTTTCATCACTATGCCGTTCATATGTCAACTTTTAAATTAATTCATAACTAGTTGTCTAAGTACTTTCATTAACCAACGATACAATTTCCTTCCAATTTCATTTATAATAGCAAATATAAAATACAAACTCCATATATATTTCAGATGACTTAACTTTCTAGTTTGATTTTTTTCCCAGATTNCTTTTAAATTAATTCATAACTAGTTGTCTAAGTACTTTCATTAACCAACGATACAATTTCCTTCCAATTTCATTTATAATAGCAAATATAAAATACAAACTCCATATATATTTCAGATGACTTAACTTTCTAGTTTGATTTTTTTCCCAGATTTTTGGCTTTCCACTTCTCAAGGTCAAGTAGAGAGCAGGGTATAGTTTAGGAGCCTGGTCTGATCCTGTTGTTTGTATTTGGACTCCATTTTCAGAGGAAGTGTGTATCTAATCTTTATCAAATACAAGATAAAGTTAAAACTGAAGTCAATCCTAAGCACACTGAGAACAGTCTGCGGTAGCAGGGACTCTCCTGATGAACTCTAATCTCAGACATTATCTCAGAAGAAGTTTCTTTGTTTTCAGAAACCATCACCAGTCACACACATCTGGGCAAGGGGGCATGATTTCCCATCCACACTGTATTGCTGCCATCACCTTTGGGTGTTTCCGTTTTCAATCACATTTTAGCACCACATCCTTTTCAAAAGATTCTTTCATTATTTTGCAGTCAGTTTTTCCTCTTTTCTTTCTCATAGGTAAGAGTTTTATTGGTTTAAATCTTCCTCTTTCTACCTCCTACATACGAAATTTTCTAGCATTTTCAAGCTATGTGAGGGAAGAATCCTTATGGATTTTTATTTCTTTCCTCTGTAATCTTCTGCAATTTAAAAACTTTCCAATTCATATTCAAATTGGCCTCATTTTCTTCTTCAGCAAAGTCCTGTACTTTTTGTTCTTCAGAAGCATAAACACCCCCCACCCCCCACCTCCTCCTCAATGTGCTACTTCTCTATTTACTTTTCACTGGGGCATCCTGTCACATTGGTCTCTGCAAAGTTGCAGAGCACTGGACTGAATACTTTCTACACGCTGGTACACTTTGCAGTCTACTTTTGATGGTACATTTCGTCCACTTAGGGGGAAAAAAAAGCAACTTTTTTGTACAATTCCACTTCACACCTGAATTTTTCTACACAAATCCAAATCCATTCAAACCTTCCTTGGGAGAGTCTGTAATATTACATTGCCATTTCTGCAGACACAGAGCAATGTTCTTTATGTCTCATGCCTAAATTGAATCATACTGGTATATGTTTCTCTGTAAATGACTCCCAGAAATTTTTGAGCTTCCCAGTATGCTTATTTTAACATTTGCCATGTACCATTTCATCCCCAAAGGTTAAAGCAAATTGCTTCATGCCAGTAATTTGAATTGCAGTAAATAGATCTGTTAGGGGAAGCACACTGATGAAACCGCCCACCCTGGCCAGGCACCATAGTAACCATTTGCATGAGTTGCTTTACAACAGGAGGTCTTGGTACGGAACACTGAACTAATAAGCCTCCACCAACCAGAAGAGTTCGGGAAAGGTCAAAAGGAGACACTACATGTCCGACCACCTCCAACAAGGCGTGCACCACCAGGAAGGACTCTGAGTCACGATGATTGGCAAAAGGCAACCCAGAAACTAATCCCAGCCCCATAAAACCCGAGACTGCAAGCCATGTGACAGAGCTGTTCTCCTGGGTTCCCTTACCCTACTGCTTTCCACCCGGGTGCCCTTTCCCAATAAAATCTCTCGCTTTGTCAGCAGACGTGTCTCCTCGGACAATTCATTTCTGAGTGTTAGACAAGAGCCCAGTTTTGAGCTCTGGAAGGGGTCCTTCTTGCAACAAAGAGCCCAGTTTCAGGCCCTAGAAGGGGTCTCCCTTCCTACAACATATCTTTTCACATAATTCCCAATGAATTATTGATGTCACCACCTGCTCCCCTATAGAGTCTTGTATGGGGATTTCTCCTTAATATCTGTGTATCTTACCCTGACACGAAGTTGTTGCTTCAAAGATTGTGAGTTTCTTTTCTCCTTCAGAGACTAACATGCTTTCCTGGCTTTCCCGTGCCCTTCTTCCTTCCAGGCCAGGCCACCACCAACTTCCTCCCATCTCCTGGTTTCTCAAATGCTATGTGTCTGCAATCAGATGCTTGAAAACAGCTAAGTTTTATGCTTTTGTATTTTATTCTGAATCATCCTAAAAGCTTTTTGTTTCTAAAAGAAAAGAAACAAATGACTGCTTAATTTTAAGTTCACTTCTCCCAACAATGCTCTTCCCTTTATCTCCCCAGTTACTTTTCATGCTTACTACCTCAGCTTGGTTCTTTCCTCATGAGTAATAATTAAGTTAGGGTTTAAGCCAGAAGACATGAGACTGGAATTCAGACAATCTGAGATCTGAAGCTTGGTTCTTTTACATGTGAGCTATGTGACTGTAAAGCTTTCAGAGTAATAACAACTTGTTCAGTAAAAAAACAAAATAAGGGTAACTATAAAGATCTTGTGGATTTACTTGAATTTAATGTTATTTTCTCTGAATTCTCACTCTACACCCCAGCCTCAGTTTGAGTAAACCTATCACTCCTGCCTCTATGCAGCTCTGTGTGAGTGTGAACGTGCAAGTCACTCAGTTGTGTCCAACTCTTTACGACTCCATGGACTATACAGTCCATGGATTTCTCCAGGCCAGAATACTGGAGTGAGTAGCCGTTACCTTCTCCAGGGGATCTTCCCAACCCAGGAATCGAACCAGGGTCTTCTGCATTGCAGGCAGATTCTTTACCAACCGAGCTATCAGGGAAGCCCCATGCAGATCTGTGCCTCTTAAGTTTTCTAGACCATATTAACGGACACCATTGAGCTGTAACTAGTTTTCTAGAGACAGTGAAGTGATTGTGAATGTGAATTCTCAAGCCATAATCTTGGACATGCATCCTGGTTCTACATTGCTGAATACCCCTCGCAGTTTTCTTAGACTCTGTATGTCTTGGTTTTCTCATTTATAAAATGAGAAATGTAATAGCACCTACTTCATATGACTTGTAAGAATAAATTATGTTTTAATGTATGTAAAGTACTTAACATAGTACGTGCCCTACAGTAACTGTTTCGTTAAAATTACGAATCTCATTTCAACTGTAATCTCTTTGATGGCAACATTTCAATCCCACCCACTTAGTTCTTCCTAGCAGCAAGCATATTGTCTAGAATACTGTACGTGCTCAATTAATGTTTAATGAATTGGACTAAATTGAGTAGCAGCATCTAGATTGTTCTTGGTTCATGTCTGGGACTTGGAAAATGTTTGTTTTCCTTGTCACAAGTTCTGTGATTCTGATTTGGAGGAAGTTTGTCCGAGAAAAGTTGTGTGTATTCAGTAGCACATTAACTGGAATATAATGGGCTTCCCAGATGGTGGCAGAGGTAAAGAAACCCCTGCCAATGCAGTAGACATAAGAGACGTGGGTTCAGGCCCTGGGTCTGGAAGATCCCCTGAAGGAGGGCATGGCAACCCACCCCAGTATTCTTGCCTGGAGAATTCTATGGACAGAGGAGCCTGGTGGGCTATAGTCCATAGGGTCGCAAAGAGTCAGACATGACTGAAGCGACTTAGCACGCAAGTGTACTGAAGCCCAGGTGTTCTCAATGTCAAGCTAAGCTATACTGTTTCGGGAGGTGAACCTGGGCCTTGGGCCCCAATCTTTCAAGTCCCGCATCTTGGCTAATAGTCAGTACTTCTTATCTTTAAAGATGTTTTCACGTAATATTCTGGCTTTGGGAGCCAAGGCACAAGGTGAGGTGTGGTTGACAGTGTTAAATATGTCTGAGGTCACCTGAGGTTCCAATCTATTTTCAAATCAAAGACCTAATGAAATATCATTGAATAAAAATAACTAAACCCTTGATAGTCAAGTGAAAAACTGCTTGTTTTTCCTCCTATCCACCTTATAGAAGCTTTAAAAAGCCAAAGAATTGCATTAACCACATTCTACATTAGCCACTTTCCATGATGTCTTATCAGAGCCAGCTTGAATAATCTATCATTACTATTACTATTATTTAAATTACATACGTGTGGTCCAGTTATTACTTTTCTAAGTAACAAGCCCTTGCCTTGATTCCTGGAATTAAAAGGAATGCTAATAAACATTTCCTAAAATCAAACTCAAGCACATCTTTAAAAAAATTTCCCTATATCATGATCACTATTCTGTTAAAAAGAAAAGTAACAAAAAAGATTGTTAGAAAAACGGAAAGTAGAGTGAATTATTCAGTGAATGGTTACAGGTACTATGTTGAACAGCCTCTTCGAAGTGGTTTGACTAAAAATAAAATTGCTTCTTGATTGGCATCTCATAATTTTCAGGAAGTATGAATTTTAATCATTGCCATTTTAATTGAAGAAGGAAAAAGTAAGAAAAATAAACTCATGTTCAGTTCAGTTCAGTTCAGTTCAGTTGCTCAGTCATGTCCGACTGTTAGCGACCCCATGAATTGCAGCACACCAGGCCTCCCTGTCCATCACCAACTCCCGGAGTTCACTCAGACTCACATCCATCGAGTCTGTGATGCCATCCAGCCATCTCATCCTCTGTCGTCCCCTTCTCCTCCTGCTCCCAATCCCTCCCAGCATCAGAGTCTTTTCCAATGAGTCAATTCTTCGCATGAGGTGGCCAAAGTACTGGAGTTTCAGCTTTAGCATCATTCCTTCCAAAGAAATCCCAGGGCTGATCTCCTTCAGAATGGACTGGTTGGATCTCCTTGCAGTCCAAGGGACTCTCAAGAGTCTTCTCCAACACCACAGTTCAAAAGCATCAATTCTTCGGCGCTCAGCCTTCTTCACAGTTCAACTCTCACATCCATACATGACCACAAACTCATGTTAGGAAGAGCAAAACTCTTGCGTTTACCATTTCATTTGGGTTTGATTAAACAGCACACCACAAAACGAACAGACACTAACCTTTGTAGTAAGAAGTCTACCAAACCTTCCTGAATATCATTAGGCTATGAATTAGTTCCAAGTGCATTATTCCAGCATGTCTTACACTATTGCTTTAAGATAAAATGAAAAATCTTGAAGAAAGGTCATATCAGTTTCATATAATAGCTGGAAATTATTGGAACTTATATGACAACACTGGGAGATAATCAGAAACTCAGGGGGTGCCCAACTATCTATCTCCATGTGTGTCTATGTCCATGAGTGTCCAACCAAAATGAGTAGCTGTGGTTTTGCAGAGGAGATCCACAACATCATGATGTGATAGGAATCACTTGCTAGGACTCAGGATTCATAACCATAAAGATTGTTGCTTTACAGGCATAATATTTGACTTCACAGGGAAATGTACCTGGTGTTCCAGTGTCTTAGCTAGGGGATGGTTTTGAATGAGGAATAGGCTGGCATATAAAACTAGCCTGAAACTCTCTTGAAAATCTTATTCTTGTGGTATTGTGCCATTTCACTGAGAGGAAACAGCTTGGCCATCATCTGGGGATATAGCACTACCTGTCACATTTGCCTGAATCCAGACCTAGCTGTTTGTATAATTTGTGGCTGGTTGTATACTTTGTGGCTCTGCTTTTTGTTTAGATGGTTATGCATTGCAGAAACACTGCAATGGATAGTGGCAAAGGCTATTAGCTCCTTCTGGATTTCAAAGAGCCTGCTGTTTTAGATCAAAAATGCTTTGTTGTGTTTTAAGTAAAAAAAGCAGATTAAAAGGCAGATGGATGTTCAAATATTATAAATAGAAATAGGTCAGTATTTTGTCTATCTATTTCTTCATTAGAATGCTTCTTTTATATTTATTTTAACTTAATATCATCTCTAATAGGAAAAATAGTTGAGCTTCTGCATCCCTAAGGAAGAGGGAAAAAAAAAACCAAAAACTCTTTCAGTAAGGAAGTCATTTATGCAGTCTTTGTGAAAAATGATACCCTGTTATAGCTTTTAATATAAATGGATTTTGTAAGTTTCATAATTGAACTCCAAGGTACATACTAGTTAAAATTGCAATATAAAATAACATTATGTACCTATAAAATATAAAATTAAATTGTAAAAATAAAATGAACATTTTCCCCCAAAGCAGAACATTTTAACAGCCAGAAAAGAAAGCAATTACAACCCTAGTTATATAGATCAGTTAAGATTTTTTGAGAATGTTTTGTTTCTATGAGGCTGTAATGGTGTGTTTTTAAGGGAAGGTGGAAAGACTATTCATCAGGAATAAATCAAATAGCATTTTTTATGAGCATATAAGAAGCCTGTGTTCTGTTGACCTCATCATCTAATTACCCCATCAGTGATGGATGGCCCACCAAACTTTGGTCCATCCATGATTTATGGTACAGCAATGGGATGAATAGATAATGGAGCCCTCCAGGCGAAGATTCTAGGTTCCAGACACTTATTGTATTAAGACTGAATAAAAACATGTCTATTGAGCTAACAACACATGAGAAAGAAGCACTAGATGCTGCAGAAGATACAGAGATGACAAAAGATAGCCCCACCTCTAACTCCTACACAGCTACAGGAGTTGTCAATGTAGGATGAGGTTTCAGAGGAGGAAAAATTGGTGTGATGTTAAGAACACGAGGAAAGAATTATGGGAGAGAAAGAACTTGAAAGACACACTTTTGGCAGACTGAAATGGAGAAGTGGGGACAAAACAAAACAGGTGGATGGAAGAATGTGGGGGAGTCAATTCAGCAAAAGATATGAGAACAGGCTCCAGATAACTGGTTTCATTGAAGATCTGCTTCTTCCAAGATGAAAATCATCAGTGTCAACATTGTGTTTATGGTTTGAGAAGTAATAGATCTCATAGTAAAATAAATTAAAATATACAGAATCTTTTGATGAAAAATACAGAAGCCCAAGAGAATTAATGAATAAACAAGATAAGTTTTATGGCAAAACCTTGATTAAACAAATGGCATCAGAAACCACCCTTTAGTTAGAAAATATAATAAAACTTTCACTGTGTAAATAACAGTATTGCTAGATGTGAGTCTAATAATAAGAATCCATGGCTTAAATGGAGTAAATTATAAAACTTCAATGAAAGANAAACCTTGATTAAACAAATGGCATCAGAAACCACCCTTTAGTTAGAAAATATAATAAAACTTTCACTGTGTAAATAACAGTATTGCTAGATGTGAGTCTAATAATAAGAATCCATGGCTTAAATGGAGTAAATTATAAAACTTCAATGAAAGATGATAAGAAAAATCAAATAACTGGAAAAATAAATGTCCTACTTCTGAGTGGAAAGATTAAAAAATGTGGACACCCAAAAATGCATAAATTTAACGTAGGTAAGTCAAAATATCAATAGATAGATGTAAGTACAGGAGGCCTTATAATTCTAAGAAAACAGCCATGGGGATTTTGAAAAAAAAGAGCAACATGGGATTACATGCCTAAGCAGATAATAAAATGCTATAAAGCTATAATTAGTAGGCTTGTATGGCACTATCAAAAGTCTCAACAGAGATCAATGGGTGTATAAGTCCAAAAAAGACTAACATGTACACTGGAAAGTAAAATTGTATTTCATATAACTAGAGACAGTATGGATAACAAAGCCATTGTTGGACCAGGGCACATTTGTATGTTTTGAGGGTAAATTTTACAATTTTCTCATAATTTAAATGTTCATACTTTTAGATATGGCAGCAGTTCCACATAAATATATCATTATAACTTAATTGTAGCATTACTTATAAAAAAAAAATGGAAAATGATATAACCAACAGGGGGTTAAAGAAAGTCACATATACTGGTGCTCTGGTATACTACATATTCATCAAAAAAGAAAATATTGGTATAGAAAATATTGACCATATATTCAAGCTGAAAAAGGAACAATGCAGAATGTTGTTTACATCACATTTTTAATTGTTCAAAGCTGGTGTAAAGAAAAGAATCAAAGATAATCCAAAGGTAGCCACTTAATTTCAGATAACAGAAAATGGTGGAGTTATTAAAAGAAAGAGGGAAATAAGAGGGGGAAATTGGTTTGGTAGAGATGGTGAACTAATTTTTTAAATGTAAACAGCTCATATTGATGAATTCATTATGCAGGCAATTGGAAGAGAAGGTCACTGGAGAGTTTGCAAGAGACAAGCATTTGGGGTCAGCTACCTAAAGATGTGGAGAAAGCAATGGCACCTCACTCTAGTACTCTTGCCTGGAGAATCCCATGGACGGAGGAGCCTGGTAGGCTGCAGTCCATGGGGTCACTGAGGGTNGAGAGCAGATGGAAGGCACTTTCCCTGCATGTGCACCCCAAGTCCTTGCGTTGTAAGCAACAGAAAGCAGCTCTGGCTAGTTCGAGCACACAGGGTGCACTGGAAGGAAGTCACGAGCTCACAGGTGCAATGGAAAAGTAGAGGGTCAGCTTGGAAATGGGCCAAAGCCAAGGCAGCTGCAGCCAGTGGGGAAGCCAGGATTCCATCTGGAATGGTCCGCTCAGTGACCCCTGCCAGGAGGACGAACCTGAACCCTTTGTCCTCTGAATTTCACTTCAGTTTTCAAAAGGCTGATCCAGTACAGGCTATCCAAATGGCCCATCTGGGGTCACCGGCTTATTCCTGCTCTAGGAGTTCTGGCTATGACACCAGTGATGGTTAATTTCATTAAGTGACCTGCCCACAACCCTGAAGACCTGAGGCAGCTGCCAGGTGAGGGGCGAGCAGGCCCTGTTCCAAATCAGGCATCGTCCCTCCCCTACCCAGCCTCCGCTGGGTCTCTCCACACACCCCATGCAGCTGAAAAGGGCCGCTTCACTCAAGTAAGAAAGAGAGACACAGCTTCCCAAGAAATGGACACCTCTCTTGGTGTTTGGTGACGGCCCCTCCCTGAGGTTCCCACCCTTGGGGAGGGGACATCTCCTGATAACAACTCCTGGCCGAACTCGGCATTCCCGCCCAAGGAGCAGTTTCGCCTCTGTAGACACACTGGCTCCACAGGCCCACCCTGTGGTGGTGGTTTTGTTCATTTAAAAACTGTTCAGCATGCTATTTTATTGTGATACTAGTCATATACCATAAAATTCATCCTTTTATGATGTACAATTTAGTGGTTTTTAGCGTGTTCACACAGTTGTACAACCATCACCACTATCTAATTCCAGAACACTCAGTCACTCCAGTGAGCTGTATATTCTTACTGTGCCCATTTCACAGATGTGGAAACAGGTCTGGCATGCAGGAGGCTCACCCAGAGCTGACCAGAGAATTGAGAGGCAGAGCTGGGAGTCCAGTAGTCCTTGCGCTCCGTGATGGGAGCCTCTGAAAGGACACCCAGGTCCTGGCCTGGAAGAGACACCCCCGCTTATCAACAAGCAGGCCGGAGACAGGGCTGCCAGCCCAGCGGTCACAGGCTTCCCCTTCACCTATCCCAGGTGCAAGGCTGTTCCCCCAGAGCCTGGTTCCTGGTGGCCTAGACTTTTGTTCTTTTGAATCAACAAAACAGGAAACAATTCTTAAGTTTACTATGTACACTGTAATCAAGGCTTCTCACCCTCCACACTGTTGACATTTGGGGTCAGAGAAGTCTCTGGGTGTGCAACAATACCCATCCCTGGCCTCCACCTACTAGACACAAGTAGCACCTCCCAACTACAGGGAAGTCTCCAGGCATTTCCCAGAGTTCCCTGGATGGGGAGAGGATTCACCCTGGTGAGAACCACTCCTCTGTAGAGCAGGATGTTTCTCAAGAATGGAGTGTGGGATTCCCTCATCTCGGCATCTGTTTGCACCCTGATTATTCAGTTCTAACACTGTCCCAGTTTGGGTCCTGTATTTTATGGCTGTGTGACCTTTGACAAGTGACTTTCTGAGCCTGTGTCCATGTGTCTAAGACCTCCCTCCTAGGGTGATTGTGAGGTGCAGTGATGAGGGATGAAGGTGGGCTCACCGTCTACCATCAGTGGACATTAGCTGTTCTTACTGATGTTGGAGACCATCCTGCCCTCAGGCCACCCCGAGATGAAGAGTTGTGGATTCAGTTCGTGCCTTGTCTACTAGCTGGTCATAGTGTGACCTTGAATGGCCTGGGCCTTAGTTCCCTCACGTGTGAAAAATGACAGTTGTCACATGCCCAGGCAAGTCTGACACACTGAGGACCAGTGAGAGGCAGGGTCGAGGGGCAGGGGGACAAGGGTGGTTCTGGTTCCTTTTTTAACAGCTGTGCTCTGGGTTGGCACCACCCCTGCCCTCCCTCTAAGGAAATCAGCCTGGCCACACAGCACACCTCCCAGCCCTGGACCACTGCCATCCTGGCCCAGCAGACCAGCCCTTGCCCACAGCCAGCTCCAAGCACTGGGCCTGAGACCAGATCCCCAGCCACACATGTGAGGGTCAGAGCCTGCCCAAGCCTGATTGTGTCCCCCACAGGGCCTCTCTCCACCCTGTGGGTTGGTTGGAGAAGGTGTGGACCCAGAATTGCCTTATCAGCTCATTCTGGTGCCTCCACGCTGGACCCACTGCCACCACATCCTGAGATCTGGGACAGGGTCGCAGTGAGTAAGCCCAGGAAGACGGTCGTCGAGTCCGCTTGTAGCCAACATGATGACTCTTTAGTACAAATGAGGCATTTGTGCAGCTGGAGTCCACCCAAGCATGACCTTCTCATGTTTGGTTGAAAGGTTCCTGCCCTGAAATCCTCTCAGGCCTTGTGTGATATCCCTCAGGAATCTTCCCCACCCAGGGATCAAATCCATGCCTCTTATGTCTCCTGAATTGGCATTCATGCATGCTAAGTCGCTTAAGTTGTGTCCGACTCTGTGCGACCCTCTGGACTGTGGCCTGCCAGGCCCCTCTGTCCGTGGGGTTCTCCAAGCAAGAATACTGGAGTAGGTTGCCATGCCCTCCTCCAGGGGATCTTCCCTACCCAGGGATCAAACCCTCGTCTCATGTCTCCTGCATTGGCAGGTGGGTTCTTTACCACCAGTGCCACCTGGGAAGCCCCTCAGCAAGCACAGACCCCTTGATAAGCCAGTGAGCCTCACTGCAGCATCCCTCTCAGGTCAGGCCAACTCTCTGACTGGAAACACAGCCTGGCCTTCAGGCAGTTAGGAACCTGAGGGGAGGAGGGCTGGGCTCCACACTCTTTTTCCCTTCTACTTCCTGGATCATCCAGTCTCACAGAGGCATAAATAATCCTAACAGCCTGCTACTGTTGGACAGCAAACCAGACAGTATGCTGGGCCTTCCTGTGAATTATTCCATGTCTGACTCCTACTTGTGAAGTAGAAACTGTTTCATAATAACAATCACTGACATTTATTGAGCCTTTTTTTTAAAACCACAGGCCAAGTGCTCTCCATAGCAACCATGTTTCCTCATCAGACAGACAAGGATGTGAAGGCACAGGCGAGGGGCCTCTCTCAGGATCCCCCAGCTAGGAAGAGGCAGAGCTGGGCTCAGATCCAGGCTGTTGGATCCCAGAGCCCAGGCTCCAAGGCGCTATCCTTGTCCCATGACTCAGTGGGGCGCACTAGCAGACAATGATCCCTCCCAGTTCCCCATCTTACTGTGAAGACGCTGAGGCTCAGAGTGGTGGAGTAACTTGCTCCAGATCACACAGCAAGTCAAATAGTTGAAATGGAGTTTGCACCGTGTTCTGTCGGACTTTTGTCACATGAGGGTATTTGAGCCAATTCACCAGTTCCCAGGAGCTCAAAACTGTGGGTTCAGGGTGCCCAGCAGGGCATGTTGCCTCAGAGAGAAGAACGACCTCCTAGTGTTGAATTGCATTCAATGAAGGAGATTAGTGGAGAAATGTGCAGATTGCCACCAAAAAGAAAAAAAGAAAAAAATGATCCAGTGCAGCAACAAGAGACGTGTGTGTACATGCAAGTATTTTAAGCTAGACTTTATATGCCTCATCTGCGGTTCACATCTCTGTTTTGCTCAGTCTTGGAGATGTAAATTAATGAGTGGACAGTTTGTCACAGGTTCCTGTGCTCAGAACGCACAGACACACCCACCCCGCCTGCAGGACTAAAGGTAGGCTCCTCCACATTGTCAGGCAGTAATAATGCCAAGCTGCTTGCTGAGTTATTCACAGAAGGTGCTGCTCTCAGGCCTAGACAGAGGTGAGGCTCCACCTGGGGGAAGGAAGCCAGGTCGGGACAGGAGAGTGTCCTTCCCAGGCCTCCTTTTGCGCTGCCCCAAGGGGCTGCTCATTTCAGGGGGTGACTTGGACTTGCCTGTGCTTTCCATGTGCGTGGCTGGGGGTGTTTGCAAGAGGGCAGAGCTGAGAGTTAGTTAGCACTGATGGCAGACTGAATGGGTGCTCACTTCCCACCAGAGTCCACATGTAGGGCAGCCAACTACACAGAGCAGAGCCAGGATGGAGGGCTGGGAGGCCAGGCGCACAGAGCCCTGGAGGGGAGAGCAGATGTGGTCGCCAGTGAAGCGCGCTGGTCCAGGAAACGAGTCCATGATGCTGGTGGGCCTGCTGCAGGCACGTGGCAGCTCCAAGACACACCCAGCCCGGCTCCTTTCTTCAGTAAAAGGATTGCTCCATTGTTCCTGTAGAAAGTGAACAGCACAGATTCCCTGGGCTATCTGCCTGAATGGGGCAGAGACCTGCTTCCACTCCCTCTGCAGTTTTCCTGAGTGCTTCACTCGTCGTGCCTGGGGATCCCGTGGTGACCAGCCACACCCTACTCTCTGCCTCATGGATTCAGAGTCTGCATCACTTGTGCTGGTTATTTCCTTGCCCCAGAAGAGGGTGGGCACCATAGACAACCATGGGGCTCCCAGGCTTGGGGCCCAACTTTGACATCGTGCCTGCTGTGCACTCCTGGAGAAGTTACTTAACCTCTCTGAGTTCTAACTTCTTCTCTGGCAAGCACAGCTAATCCTGCACTCCCTCTTTGAGACCCAGGGCTGTTACACTTGAGCACATGACTGTTTTCTAAACCAGGTAGAGATTATTACCTGGCTGGTGGATGAGGAGCTGACTCCTTCAACTCAGCTTCTCTCTGCCAGGGGGGTTTATATTCCCTAGGGGCTGGCAGTGGAAGGGGAGTGATTTCATAGACTCCTGGGGTGTCCAAGCTAGAGAGAGCCCTAAAGATTGGTCCAAGCTTTTCATTACACAGATAGGGAAACTGAGGCTCAGAGAAGGCAGTGATTTATCTAAAATAACACAACTGGTCAGTGTGATGAGGCTGTATCAGGCTTTAGGCTAAGGACTTCATTTCTCAGTGACTTTCTTTCTCTGCCTGGAGGACCCCAGGGTCTTGGGGTATGGAAAGTTCTGGAGCTAAGAGAAAGATGGAGATGAAGTCTTTCATCTGTGTTCATATTAGGGGCAAAGCCAGCATTCAGGGTGGCTCTGCCATCTGTTCTGTTAGAGCCCATGGGCCCCTCCCCTGGCATGAGCCTGGGGAGTAAGTGGAGAAGCAGAAGTTGAATTTGATGGAAAGTAGGCATTAATACATTCCTAATATGTACCCTTTTTCTCCCCTGAATAATTTGGGACAACTTCTAATAAGACCCCCTATACCCTGGTGGGGAGCTGACCCAGAGCTAACCCAAAGGTCCATAACTTCAGTGAAGAGACAGAAAGGAAGAGCTGTCTGGCTATTCGCCTGCCCAAACGCAGCCCCACACCTGTGTCCCGGGTTTCCTTGTTCCTCACGTGTTCTCATGGAATCCTGGGAGCCAGGCTGAGGGTCTGCCCTGTTCCCAGCCTGTGTTGCACAGAACCTTGAGAAGGAGCCATCACAGGTTGAATTTGAGAGGAGGTAAGGGGATAAAGGGTCAAGAAGAAGGAGGGCATGGGGACCCACTCCAGTATTCTTGCTTGGAGAATCCCATGGACAGAGGAGTCTGGTGGACTACAGTCCATAGGGTGGCAAAGAGTTGCACATGACTGAAGCGACTTAGCACAAGGGAAAAAAGGCAAAACACCACTTTCTTACCATCTCATTCAAATCCCAACTGGTCTCAGAAAAACCGAGAGAATGGGTGCTAAGTGTGGCCTCCATCCCTTTGTGGTCTGCCTGTGTGCTGGCAGGAGCTAAGGGATGACTAACCCCACAGCACGCCCTTGGGGATGCGCTGATTGGCAGGTGGTGCAGAGCGGGACATGCCCTGGTGTGTCAGATGCTGGCTTTCTCAGGATGGTGGGTGATGGCCCAGCAGTAGGTGGAGAGGAGTCCCCTTGATCACACGGTCTTCTTCCTATTCCCCGGCTCTCTCTCCAGGCCAAGCAGTCCTTAGCCACACTGACCAAGGACGTCCCCAAGCGGCATTCACTCGCCATGCCCGGCGAGACGGTGCTTAACGGCAACCAGGAGTGGGTGGTGCAGGCGGACCTCCCGCTGACCGCAGCCATCCGACAGAGCCAGCAGACTCTCTACCATTCACATCCCCCCCACCCTGCGGACCGGCAAGGTGAGTCCAGCCCAACCTGGCTCAGCCACGGCTGTGGAGGCATCTCAGGAGGCGAGCATCCTCTTTACACACTGTCGCTGCTTTGGGGGGTGTGGGGGCAAAGGCCGTGGCTCAGGGTAACTGAAAAATCAGAGTGATGGACCTCAAGTGTAGCTGGATACCAAGGTTCAGACAATATCTGGGTCTGACTCGCTCCATCTTTCAGCTCTGCCTGCCTACATGTGGCCTCATCTTTAGACTACCTCTTGCCACAAGGCAAAAACCAATCTCCAGCAGTTTCTGGCTTTTAGGGCCCCTGCAGTTCTAAACTCGAGAGAAATCTTTCTCTGTGTGTATAGTAAATCCCAAAGGACTCTGATTGGCCAGTCAGGGTCACGTGCCTATATCCAAGCCAATCACTGTGTCTAGGGAGTGGCTACACTGATTGGCCAGCCAGTTCACATGCCATCCCTGGACCAATCACAGTGTTGGGCCGTGGATACCCTGATTCTCCCATCTGGATCACTTGGTCATCCTTTGGCTGAGGAGACAGTGAGAGTTCCTTGACTGACAGCTCCAGGTAATCACTGGATGTGTGGGAAGGTCAGAAATAAATGTTAGAGGTGTTTGCTCAGGGCACTGGTAGGGAGAAGGGCTCAGCCTCTGATCAACATCTAGACCCACCGGCTACAGTACAAACCCCAAACCCCTCTGCACATCTGCAGCACACTTGGCTCCATTTTTTTGCCCCTCCTGTGAGTGGCATTTATGTGACAGGTGCAGATTGGAGACAGGCAGCTGGATCCTGGAGCCCGTGGTTCCTGCTGTCACCTAGCTAGGAACCCAAACGTCTGACTCCAAAGGCACCCACCCACTCCTCTAGAGGGCCCCTGGCAGCAAGAATCGCCTCTCAGTAATGTAGCCCTCACTGCTGAGGCGCTGCCTGCACACCATAGGCCCTCAGTCTTGTCCAGCAGTAAGTGCTTCCTCCATCCAGGGCCAGCACCTACAGCCAGGAGAGCGATCTGCTGGAGGAACTCTGGTGGGCTTACAGGCATTCAGCTGCTATTAACTGAGCATCTACTACATGCCAGGTACCATGAGTTCTGGGGTTGGACATGGATAAGAAACCCAGAATGCCCACCCTCAGCAAGCTGGCATTGTAGGTGTGAAGACAAAAAACACATGTAACAAAATTGACAAAGTATGATTACAGATCTTAGTTCAGGGAGAGAAATCAACGGAAAGCAGGTGCTTTGATGGGAAAAAAACAGTGAGGAGAGCTGATAACTGGGTGGGGAGAGGTTTCTCTCAGGTCAGGCTGAGATTTGAGGATGAGAATGTGCCCTATGGGCAGCAGGACCAGGGAAGGCTGAGGCAGGAGGGAAAGAGTGCATATCGGGCACCATCTGAAAGCTGGTGTGACACGAGCTGAGGCTGGGTGGAGGTGGGCAGGGCTGAATCCCTTTGCTTGCGGGAGGACCGCATTTCTACCCCCTGGTGAAGTGAGACCAGTTGCCTGGCTCTCACTGCAGTGAGGAGTGGAGGCCATCTGGGAGACTGCCATGGTCTTCTAGGCAAGAGACAGTGGTGACCTGGGCTAGGGTAGTGGTGGTGGGTCTAGAGAGAAGTGGCCAGATTTAAAGCTGTGTTTGGAGGTGCTGCTGCTGATTGGCTGTGGAGTGAGGGGGTGAGAGAGAAAGAGGAGCCAGTGGTGGCTTCAAGGCTTCTTGCTTGGGAAGCTGGTATTAACCAGCTGTTAGGATTGCACCAGGTCTAGGTAACATCCAGGCAGCGGGAGCATTGTGAAAAACAATCATCAAGGTGCCTGAAAACTTTGCTCTTCTCTTCATCCTGGTTAGGAGGGGGCTTATTGGATCCAGGGACTGGAGATTCTTGCCAGCAGCAGCTCTCTGGTGATGCATGGGACTGTGGAATAGAGAGGCGAAGAGCAGGGCAAGTCTCTTCTATATGTCTCAGTGTTCCCATCTGTATAATGGGTGGAACAATCTGCAAGGCAGTGAAGGCACGGATATCCTCTCCCTCCCCGACTCACCAACTGTCCCTGCTTTCCAGCGGTCAGGGTGAGCCCCTGCCACTCCCGGCAGCCCTCTGTCATCTCCGATGCATCTGCCGCCGAAGGCGACCGGTCGTCCACGCCAAGCGACATCAACTCCCCCCGACACCGGACACACTCTCTCTGCAACGTAAGGCCAGCAGCCGCAGGGCCCAGGCCGTGGGCCCCACCCTGGAAACCTCAGGGGTGGGGGTGGAGGGGTGAAGACCTACCCGCTGTTTCCTCTCGTCCACCCAGGGAGCATTCTGGCGGAGGCATTTCCTGTTCTGTTCTTTCCTTTTGCAAGAAGAGATGGATGTGGGGAGAGAAAGAAATGAGGCCTGTTGGCTCCTTGTGTCCGGGAGGGCGAGGAAAATCCAGAGGAAGGCGGGCCTGGGTCAGACACAGGGGCTCAGCAGCCTGGGCTTACCTGTGGTGGGCTGTGTCTGGGATCGTGGGCATCTCCTCCCAGACTACCTTCTGAGCTCGGGATCTCACCACCACCACCACTCCATTTCCCTGTAGAGCCAGCTCTTGGTCCTTCATCCAGGAATCAGCCAGACTTTTTTCTTTTTAATCTCCAGGAGTTTTTGCATGTTTTGCTTCTGGAGAGGCATCCAGTGAATTTGTTCTAAGTTTGTTTGCTTTGCTTACTTAATCACATGCTTTTTGATTATATGCTGGGTCCCAGCTACCAAGAGGTGCAGGTCAGTAGCCATATATCTGTTGATGACTGGTGGGGAGACAGTCTTCCCAGGAATGGGAGTGGTGAACAAAGGCAGGTGGGTCAAGCGTCTGAAGACAGGAAGCCTCCACATCAAGGCTCGAACATGAAACACTAGGGTCAGGGTATGGGGACCACTTTTCATATTTATTCTATCATGTGGTTGATAATCCATGAGGGCTCCCCTGCCATGTCCTAAAAACACAGCAGTCAGGTCTTCAAATGCATGGACAAGCTTTCTCAAAAACTCAGTTTATGTTGTTCTGTTAACCAGTGAGATGGATAATAAAAAAGAAATGAGGTGCCTATAGTGGGAGAGGAAGACAGAATAACTGTTACTTGCCAATGGGGTGATTATCTACCTGGAAAACCTCAAGAGAATAACCTGAAGTCATTACACTAATAATGAGAAGTATATATCAGTACTGGTACAATATCAATTGATAAAAATCAGTAACTTTTCTATATTAGTAATCATAATGGAAGCAATTTTTTTTTTTTTTTCAAATCTACAGTAACAATGAAAAGCACTTAATAGCTAAGACTAAACTTGAAATGAGTTGACTTAGCCTGGTGGTGTGGGGCCAGAGACTGCTGGCTGGGGCCTCTTGCAGTCACATGAGGATGAGAAGGGGGCCTGAATCCCACTCAGGACTGGGATTCTGTTTTCACTGGAGCTTGAAGGAAGCAATCTGTTCTTCTCTTGTTCCCAGGAGAGAATACTGGTGATAAAGGCTGTCCTGACAGAGCCAAGGCAAGGAAGGTTTGGCCAGTATAGAGGGGCCTCTGACATTACTGTCTTTCTGAGGAGTCACTGCTGAGTTATACCTAACAGGCAGCACTGCTGTTCATTCTTAGTGTAGGCCAGATACCCTGCAGTATCTGAGCACACGTCAAATGAGACCTTCCCAAGGGCCATTATTTTGTCTTGGCAATGGGGCTTTGACAGTCAAAATGCCACTGGGAAATCCACCCTGCAGAAAGTGTTTTTTAAAGGCCTCCTGAATTGCATTTGGCTCAGATCTAGCCTTTTGTGCAACTTGGCCTTGGCACATAACCTGCTGCTACAGAGAACAAGTCTGGCATGTTTATTCCCAAGCTCACTTTACACAGGGCCCTGGGCAGTGGATGCTTTGATAAGCCAGTCTATATGTAGATATTTCAGTGGGCTCCAGCCTCATTCTCTCACCCATAAATTTGGCAAAGATGGCCCTATACAGAACCAACCTACCTTAGCTGCCTGGCAGATAGATTCTGTTTGCAAACCTTGAGATGGGACTAAAGACTAACTGTTTGTTCCATCCCTGCCCTCCCTCAACCACCTTCATCCCCCATCTCAACAGATGTGCATACAGGTAAGCCAGGAAGAACCTGCAAATAGCTCCAGATGTAGCACTGTTCTCAGGCATCTGACCTGACACCTGCAAGAACAGCCTGGCCTGGAATAAGCAACCCCCATCCTTTCATGCTCTGGTCACTTATTTAGAGCAGAGGTGGGGACTCAGCACAGAGAGGCTGGAGAAGATGGATATTCACTCAGGTGACACATGGTTTGTTTCTTGCCTTTTACTAGCAATTCTGGAAATGAGCACCTGAAGTCACCCTAGTAAGGACTTTTGTGATCCCAGTGATCTATGCCCCTACCCCAGGCAGGGCAGATTGATTCTGGGATATGGGGAGGGCTTTTGCACACTCAGAGGAAGGAGCACTAGACCAAGAAAAAACAGATGGTCTTGAATTTGAGTTGTAGCTCTGGTTTTAATTAGCTTTATAATGTTGGACTATCTGGAACCTCTCTGTGTATCTGTAAATCAGGCTAATGAGCCCTGTCCACCCCTCCACACCATAAGACATTTATTGTGTTATTTGTGGGGGAAATATTAATAAGAGGCTGCATAGTCTCAACAAGTATTCCTGTCCCAAAATTCTTTATTTTTGTGCTTTTCTGTAAAGTTATACTTCTTTATAAAAAGCACCAAGGGTAACCAACTTCCAGTTTTAACTCAAGTGGGTCAATTAGGAGAGGAACTTAGAAGCCTTTGAGTGACAGGTCTGTTGGTCAGAGGGTAATAGGGGTCAAGAAGCCAGAACAGGCAGATCACCTCAGGGCCTCTGGCCAGGATCCAGGCAGCATCTCCATGAACCCGAGGTGCCATGATGGAGCCATTGGGAAGTATCTACTTTAGGGGTGGAGGGTGGATTCCCCAGAGGCAGGGCAGTCCCTCAGGGATGACTTCCTTCCACGGAAAACCCACGCTCCACGGGCCACCTCTATTCTCATGTGTTGTGTGTCTCCACTGTTTCATCTTCCTCCTCTCCTTTGGCTACAGGGCGACAGTCCCGGCCCGGTTCAGAAGAACCTGCACAACCCCATTGTACAGGTAGGTGTGCCTTCCCTGGCCACTCAGGCCCTCCTTGCACCCTTCCTTGACCGTGACTTCACTTGTTCCCCTGGGCCCTCAGCATCCCCACATCCGTACTTGGGCACCCAGGGCAGAGAGAAGTTAAGCCACAACTTCAGTCACACGTGGGTTGGTGCCTGAGCTGGGCTCAGCACCTGGATTTGCCCTGTTACGTCCTCTTCCAGATCTGTGGACCTACTAAGAGCATCCCACATCCTCCATGCAGCCCTGTTGAGTGTCTTCTCCTGGCAGCCACAAGCTGGTGATGGGGACCTTGGGCTCTTTGGACCTCTTGCTGCAGGAAACTTTTTTAAATTCATTGTTAACATTTCAGTACACTAAAGAGCGAGGAAGGGGCTGTAGGGAGGAAAACCTGGATATGAGGATCAGAGGGGTTCTCCGAGGTCAGCTCTCTCATCCTGGGGTTCCCACACGCTGGTCTTCTGGACTGCTTGTCTGCACCAGGGTCTGCCAGTGAAGATTTTCCTATTGCAGATTCCTAGGCCCTTCACCCTAGAGATTCTAATCTGCCAGGTTGGGGTGTGGGGAAGGTGGTTGGAATTAAGGTAATTCTGATGTGGTTTGAGGAACCGTTAATCTAACCTCCACCTTTTTGACCAATATCACCACCCTGCATCTTTGTATAAAATACTTGACAGTTTGCAAAGCTGCAAACCCATAGTTATTCTGAGAGAAAGATCTCCTCCTCATCATCATTGTTTTTGTCATTATTAATAATCCCTTTGTCACAAGATGAGAAAACTGGGCTCAGAGAACGTGGGGGCTCTCCAGGTTTCCCCAGGTAGTGACATAATCAAGATCAGAACCCAACCCTGGCCTCACAGCTCTACCGAGGCCAGTCCTGCTTCTTGTCAGTACAAGTATAGTACTTAAGGTCCAGGGTTTTTGCTCTTGGCTGACATGACGCTTAGGTTTTCTCCTCCCTGGTTGTCCATGTTCTCCTAACGCCCCCTCTTCCAAAGGGCTCATCTCATGGGCCCTGTGGCCAGCCGTGGCAGCATCCATGGATGCGCTTCTGCAAGCCCTCTACAAGCACAGGACGGCTGTGGACAGCACACTGAATTTAAATTACAGTACAGACCCCAACAGCAGCTGTCATGAATGCTTATGTGCCAGGCGCTGTCCTAAGCGTTTTTTTATTTTCACTTTAGTGACATCCTCATGACAGTTTTGGATGGGTGCTAGTGTTGTGCCCAAGAGGTTCTGTAATAGGCCCAAGTCTGCTCAGCGAGTGAGGGGCAGACCCTAGCATCTTTACCCACGGATGTCCCCCCAACCCCACCCCTCCCTGTCTTCCGCCCCAGCTCAGCTTTTCTTTGTTCTTCTCCCCGCCTCATCCATCACCTGGCCCGACTCCACAGTCACTAGAGGATCTTGAAGACCAAAAACGGAAAAAGAAGAAAGAGAAGATGGGATTCGGCTCCATCTCGCGTGTCTTCGCCAGAGGGAAGCAGCGGAAGTCCC
>SJYV01000583.1:941715-989939 GCA_006410875.1 Neotragus pygmaeus | reverse complement strand
CCCTCGACCCCGGCCTCTTTGATGGTACCGCCCCTGATTATTACATAGAGGAGGACGCAGACTGGTGATACGCGCCTCCCTTCGCCTGCTGCCCGGCGGGCGTGTCTGTGCGTGTGGACGTGCGTGCAAGCTGGGGGCGGGGGGTGGGGCGGGGGGTGCGGCTGGGCGTGCGTGGTGGTGCGTGTGTGCGCAATCTCTCGCACACGTGGGCGCGGGTGTGGCCGAGCCTGCTCGCGTGGGCCCCTCCCCTGCGTCGTCACCTCTGTAATTGATGTACATACTACAACCGTGTGTGAACATGTCAACTCTCTGTTGTCCTCGGAGCGATACAGTTGTGTGTTAATCTGGGTTTGTTTTTGTTTTTTTTTCAATGTTTTTTTTTTTTCCTTCTTTTTATTCGGTTCGTTGGGGGATTTTTTTGGTCCCTTTCCCTCCCTGCCTCCTTTTTATGAAACTTGAAAACTTGAAGGACTGCTGTGTATTTGTAAATAACAAAACTATTGTGCCCTCTGTGCTTGTAAATGTCCCTCGTCCAAACTGCTACTTCTGGGGCCCATCTCCCCGAGGATGTGGTCTGTTTTTGATGTTACCCCCACCCCCCACTCCAGCGTGATCGCGCAGGACCAGACCCTTTCTCGGGCACGCCCAAGTCACTTTAACCCCAAAAGGCCATCGTCATCAGGGTAAGGTCCACTCTCCACAGAGACTTGCAAGCCTGCCCAAGGGGCCTGGCTCGGCTTGTCAGAGGCCAAACGGGCTCTTTTTAATGGCCTGCCAGTTTTTAAATTGCGTTGCCGTTTCTTTCTTTGCGGGGAAAAGAAAATTGTTCCGTTTAATTTATTTGCACAAATGCAGAAGACTTATTCTAGCTAAATTATTACATAAATATTGGAATGTATATTTTTCCACGGGGGTGGGCGGGAGGCGGGTTCTCTGTTGATTTGTCTGTTCTATGATCATGCTGCTGCCAAACTGTGCAAGGTAGAGTTTAAGGTGGCCAGAACCCAGGGACCATTGGATTTCCAAGCTTGCTTTTTTCTGTTGTTGTTCTCTCTCCCCCATTGTCCCGCCCCTGCATGGAAAGTGCGCTCCGCCTTTCTCACACCTAGAGCTCTCTCCAGGCCTTTCTATACATATTTATTTATCTGAACGAGCACTGACCTCAGTGAGCAGAGCACCTGATGTCGTGGTCACCTTCTCTTGGGTCTGTCTTTTGAGAGAGGCTGAATACAGGGCAAGACAGCCGACTGCATGACCACAGGGTAAGACCCCAGGGACACTCGGCCCAAGTGGGTTCCCCAAGGGTCCTGGAGTGGCCCCCATTCCTCCCTGCAGCTGTGTCTCTCTCATCCTTGGTTGATTCTGCACATGGGCCAGGCAGGTGTCACGGGGGAGGCACCCGTCTCAAGGGGGAGGGCTGTTGGAGATGCAGCGTCCAGCACCTCTGCCCTACCTGTTCTGGTTGGTTCCTCCACCCACACCTCACGGAGTCTCCTGGGATTCCTCAGGCCCTGTCCACCAGCTTGTCACAGCAGCTTGAGCCCACTCACCCCAGGAGAGAAGGGCTGGCAGAAACGCCTGCCTGTTTGGGGAGCAGTGTTGGTCCCAGTGAGGCTTCACCAGCAAAGGAACTGTGAGCATTGTAATGCCAGGTGATGGAGAACATGTGAGCTTCTAAGCCAGGGTCTCCCATGGCCTAAAACTAGCCTTTCCTTTTCTTCTGACCTGTGAATTCCCGCTCTGAACCACCTTAACTACTAACAGCTCAATTCACACACCCTCTAAACAACAGTAGTTGCGCTTTCTGCTAACCATAACGTTTGCAGCTCTTACCAAGAAACAAAGAGATTTTTAAATGCTGAAGCATCTCTTATCAGAAGGGATAGGATATTTTTTCCAAAGTCTCTAAAACAGAAAAGCCCCAGTCGGCTGCTCCTTTTCCTTCTGTCCTGATGGGGTTGGAAAAGGTATCTAAAGTAGGCAGGGTACCTACTAAGGATCTTTCTGGGCTCTGTTGGCTGAGCCATTTCACCGAGCCTGGCGGCGAGGGAGAGCAGCTGGAGCGAGAGAGATTTTAGGAAATGCTTTTCTCCTCCCATGAATTTTTTTTTTCTTTTGGTTGATTTTTATTGTTTTGCCCTTTACTTACAAGAAAATAAGGTTGCAACCCCTCCTGGTAATAATGATTTAGTAGTTCCTTTTCATTTCAGTTTTTGTAAATTAGGAGATAATTCTAAGAGTTACTAAGGATGATTTATTTAAGAGAACTACGTCAAATAGCGAATGAGTTATGGGTAACATTAGATGAAAATAACCTTTCCCGTGGGAAAGGTTTCTTGAAGGCATGGATGCAAATATAAAATATAAACAAAAAAAAATCTAAATAAAGCTTATTTTAAAATATGATCGAATTCTATGTTATTTGATTGCTTCTATCGTACTCCGGGTGGGAGGCAAAGCCCGGCATGACCTGCCCCTTGGAAATTCAGGGCTGGGTCCTGTGGGGGTGATGGGAGGGGCTGAGGAAAGCTGGCTGGATTCTGGGCCCATGGAGGGGCTGAGGCTGGGGTGGCCTTCCAGAAACATCTCATCTTTGCCACCCTGACTGTAATTTGGAGGAGCCATCAGCATCCAGGGCTGCCCTTGGTCCTAAAGCACCACCTCCAAGCCTGGCACCCTGACCCTGCATTCTCCAGCCCAGTGGCCCCAGTCAGCTTTCATCTGCTTCCTTCTCCCCGCAGCGCTCCTTCAAAAGGCCCAGAGCGGCGCCCTGTGAGTTTGGGGCACATTACTTCCTGCAGACCTCAGTGGGCCTCTGCATTGTCCTGACTTCCTGCCTTCCCCAGGAACTGAGAGGAGCTTGAGAGAGAAATTAAAGGAGCCACAGGGCTTCCCTAATGAAGCCAGAGTGGGCTGGGCTTTTCTGAGCCCCCATGAGACGCCCCCCCAGATGCAAAACCCAGTCCTCCCACAATGAAAACTCTGCAGTATAGCCTGAGAAGAGGCCACCTGGATACCCCAATCCACAAATTGCAGCTATGCCTTCAGCCTCTGCCTCCCAACTTAAATCCTCTCCAGCAGTAAGACTGGAAGGCTAGCCTTTTAAAGCCCCCTTGCATTTCTACTAGAAGAAAGCTCAAAGTACCATAAACGTACAGACCATGCCGAGAAGTTACAGAGTGCAAGACTGCCAGGAACTGAGGGGCATGCGCCCCACTAGCTGTCAACCTGGCCACACATTAGAATCACCTGCAGAGCTTTCAGAACAAAAAATGACCAATGCCAGGTGCTATATTGCTGAATCTGTGTGGTAAAACCTCCTCTGATACAGCCAGGGTTGAGAACCACTGGGCTTATCTGAGGAGCGCGAACGGCCCAAACACACGTGCCACAGCTCCTCTCTCCCTGGTCTCAAAACAGACATCACTGAACAATTAAAAGAGCCCTTCCCACCCAGCTCCAAATGACCTCTCATGTCTTAACTTTACAAAGCCTCCTACAGCCACTGCCAATCAATCAGCATTGGCATTCAAAGAGAAAGCCAATTTGCCTCCTCAAAACTAACCCAACCCCCTACACTGAACAGATGAGGGAAAACTTGGCCCAGAAAGGAGCGATTTGGCTATGATCCTTGCCATCGGTGTTGCAATACCATGGCCTTCTCAAGGGCCCGGCCACACCAGATTCAAATCCACATAGCTCTCCTCAAAAGCCACACTCCCCTTCTTTGTTGATCAGACCTTGCCCCAAAAGGTCCAACTTCAAGCGTCACTATATTAGTCAGAAGTTGGAGTAGGGCTGTCCCATCTGCAGGATCCGTGGACAGCTGCACAGGCTGTGCACTGCATTACCACGTGGATGGTATACAGTACGCAGGCTGCATGGCTGTCCTCAGCGGCCCTGCTGTGTGCTGTCCCACCCATGCTGGCAGGCTCCAACAGGCGCAACCCAGTAGTAGTGATAACAGTAATAACATCTAACATTTGTTGGGCACTTACCATGGGCCAAGCTCCATGCTCCGCACTTGACACGTATTAACTCAGTTAACCCTCCAAAGGCTCCATTGGCAATGGGAAAACAGGCAAAGTACATCATCTGGGATCGAGGAGCCAGGAAACAGAAGTGGGCTTCCAACCTAGCACTGTAGTGCCCTGAACAACTCCTCCGAGTGGGCAGTGAGGGGCTGGGACCAAGCTCGGTGGGTGCCTCCAGTCCCTCTGCTGGGTCTGGTTTGAACTTGACTCCACCCCTACTTTCACCCACCAGTAGCCTCTGGCACAGCCTAGCACTTTACTGGCTTTTGTGACGAAGTCTATTTCTGTTAGTCTTTTTCTGCCAGGCCCAGAAAACGCACTTGCAGAGAGGGACTGGAAGAGAGGGCAGGACAGATACGCACTGTGGTTCAGCACGAGCTCTCCATCTCAGGCAGGGCATGGCCTCCATCTGCCCTGCTATGAAACCCCTCTCTTTACCAGAGCTGCTGCTTCCTGGTGGGGACGAGGCAGTGGGGCGGATAGGAGGTCCCCTCCTGGCTACAGGAAGGCCCGGAGGTCCCAGGAGCCTCTCCCAACACCTGTGCGCAAGGTTATTGGGCAGCTGCTTGTGCATCACTCAACCTGGGCTCCTGGGGAATCCAGGTGTAGTGGGGCTGCAGGAGATGGCATCATCGGGCCTGTGACTATATGAATTTAAAAGTATCAACGGGCCCTCTCACCAAAAACCTGCATTTCCTCCCAAACACCCTACCCCCTTGCTCATCTGCTCTGAACAAATGACTCAAGCTTTTTCAACTCAAACCCCATCAGGGGGCACAGAACCTGCTATGCCCCCTGACTTCCCACCTGTGCCTAAGGAAAAGAATCTGGTGCTAATGAAGAATTAAGTGGGAATATATATGATTAACTTTATAAGTGGATGCTGATATACTCAGTCGTGGCCGACTTTTTGCAACCCCATGAACTATAGCCCACCAGGCTCCTCTGTCCATGGAATTTTCCAGGCAAGAATACTGGAGTGGGTTTCCGCTTCCTTCTCCTATTATAAGAGAATAGGTTCATAACTTTATAATATAAAAGAATGCCCTATAAGCTTAAAAATAACTTAGGGGTTTGATCTTGACCCAATGTTAGAAGTTATTGAAATATCGAAGTCATAGCACATCATCAGGGAAGTGTCACTGTATAGAGAGATTGAGGGGATATATCCTGATGCCAGCTGGTGTATGGAGAACCCATACCTGAGCCACAACTGTGTGGTGCCTTAAAGCCCAGTTACCAAAAAATACGCAGATATGAACCCCTGCACTCTACCTCCCCAACCAACTGAATCCACAAGAAAATTATCCACAAGAGGATTAATCTCTTAAGCAAGAATAGCAGCAACTGAAAAGCTTGACCTTTCCTTCTTAAAAATGGCAGGACTCCTAGTCCCTAAGCATGTCCCAAGGGGCAGTTTTGACATTGTCAGAGCATCAGCCATGCTTCTGAATCAGAGTCCCTGGAAAATGCTGGCTGACTGCTTGCTTGCATTTCTGAGTTTCAGGCTTTGGAAATCTTTGACTGTTTTCTTAATGGGTTACCAGGCACTAGCAGTTAATTGCACTTAAACAAGAGAATCTAAGATTGCCTGTCTTGCTCCATCTGGAGGACCCTTGCAGGCCACCGGTGAGGCTGGCCCAGGCCAGGCCAGGCCTGGGTAATCAACTGCTCTAGCTCTGGACCAGCATCTGATTTCAAGCTAGTCGATTAACCTGTAAGCCTCAGTGTTCTCATCTGTGAAGTTTGTGTAACAACCCTTTCCTCCTTGTGGGCTCAGAAATGCCAGCTGATTATGTTCTGGAGCCTGGAAAGCACTGGCCTCATGGCCTGTGTTCCCCAGGATTTGAGCAGATTTAAGTTCAACCAGAGATAGGAAGGGCTTCCCTGGTAGCTCAGATGGTAAAGAATCTGCCTGCAATGCAGGTTCGATCCCTGGGTCAGGAAGATCCCCTGGAGAAGGAAATGGCAACCTACTCCAGTATTCTTGCCTGGAGAATCCCATGGACAGAGGAGCCTGGAGGGCTACAGTCCACTGGGTCACAAAGAGTCGGACATGAGTGAAGCGACTGAGCATGCAGGCACACAAGGGCACCCCGGACTCCCTGCCTACCCTCCTCCCCATCGCAGAGGTATGGTACAGTGCCCTCCCTGCTCAACTCTGGCAGAACTGGGAAGTGGGAGCCACTCTTGGACCCCCCAACTTCTGAAAGCCTGCAAATTGAGGACTGGAGATCCTCCCAGAAAGCCAGGCACATTCCCCTGGATGAACCACAGCGAGACTGCATTGAACAATGCCACTCCCAGCTCACAGCTTTTTACAGTTTACAAAGCCCTCTCACAGGCAGGCTAGGATCAAGGATAAGATGTAGATTCTGGGCAAACTCGCTGGGTGCAAACCTCAGTCCTGACATTTGTTACCTAGTAACCACAGGCAAGTTCCTTAACTAGGCTGTGCCTCAGTTTGTTCACCTGTACATAGGAACAGTAAGATATTGTCAGAGCGGCTGCAAATGAGTTACTATGTATAAAAGGCTTAGCCCAGGTAGCGATAAATGTTAGCTATAATGATGATGTTAACGGTGACAAGGACAACCTCATTCTGGCCTCTCACCAGTCCTGTGAGACAGGCAGAACAGGCCCCTCTGTACACAAGCCAAAGCTTGGCCCAGGTTAGTTCAGCAACTCACCCCACCCACTAGGGCCCGCCCAGGTAGAGGGCTCGAGGGAGCAGGAATCTGAGAGCCGAGAGGGCTCTTGATGGCCTCTCTCCTGCTCCCTTCACATCACAGCCAAGCACAGCATCAGTGGCTGAGCCAGTTCTGGAACCCGAGGCTGCTGACTCCCAGGCCAGGGACCCGAGCTGGTGCAGACCACAAGATTCAGCTGGAGAAAAAAAATATCCCTGGGTCAATAAGTTTTAGAGACAATGAAATGGCAACCTACTCCAGTATTCTTGCCTGGAAAATTCCCTGGACAGAGGAGCCTAGAAGGCTATAGTCCATGGGGTCGCAAAGAGACACGACTGAGCAAAGAAGCACAAAGTATATTCAACATAAACACGAGCTTTTCAAGGCTCTAGCAAGTGAAGAAAAACAGTTCACTGCTTTCCACGTCATGTTTCCCAAACTTAACTGAGCACAGAACAACATCTTTGAACCTGGTTCCGTGGAGCACTCTGTGGGGCTGTCGGGATGGGTGGCTCCACAGCCCCCTTTATCCTGTGCTTGGAGATACTGAGTCGGTGGTCCTCTGGTGACCTCTGAACAGGCTTCCCAGGTAGCACAGTGGTAAAGAATCCGCCTGCCAGTGCAGGAGACACAGGTTAGATCCCTGGGTCGGGAAGATCCCCGGGAGGAGGAAATGGCAACCCACTCCAGTGTTCTTGCCTGGGAAATTCCAGGGACAGGGGAGCCTGGTGGGTGATGGTGAGGGGGCTGCAAAAGAGTTGGACACGAGTTAGTGACTAAACAACCTCAGGCAGACTCACTCCTGACGGTTGAGCCACGGAAGCCCCTGTGGCTCCTGTGGGATCCCCATGAGCCTGAAGAAGTGAGGCGAGGGACCTCTCTGGTGGTCTAGTAGTTAAAACCTCGCAATTCCAATGCAGGAGGCGTAGGCTCAGTCCCTGCTCGGGGATCTAAGATCCCATATGCCACATGGCACAGCCAAAAAAAAAAAAAAAGNTGAGACGGCCGCGGCTTCTTGTTCCTCCCCTTGGGCGCTCTGGCCCTGCGGCTGGCACAAGGGCCGTTGCCCACGTCCGTCGGCCCCGGAGGCAGGGTGTCCGTGCTGGGCCGGCCGAGCCGGTGGTGCTCCTGTGCGAGAGGTGGGCGGTTTCTCCCTCCTCCGGGTCTGGACTGGTGGATCACGATTGCACCGGCGGGCAGGGCAGCCTGGATCTTGCAGAGCTCCGAGGCCGGCTTCGGTCGGTCGTGTTCTTGCAGGCGTCTCCACTGCTCTAAGCTCATGCCTTCGACCTCTCTGTCCCCCGGGGACTCCTCCGACCCAGGAGCTCTGCCCCTGGCGTCTCCTGCAGGCTGCCCGGGATCTGTGGGGTCAGCCCCGAGGGGGGCCGCTGCCCCTCCCCCAGTGCCCCCTTCCCACGCACCCTCCCGGGCATAGAACAGGACGTAGGCGCTCTGGCTCAGGTCAGCAGTCTCGTCGCAGGCGGTCACCTGGGCCTCGTCCATCTTATACCATCGGCCGTTGCCCGCTCGGACGTAACAAAAGCAGTGTCCTCGCTCACAGCTCCACCCGGAGTGCACCAGCACGGCATAGAGCACGTAGCCCAGGGGCCCTACCTTCCGCTCAGACGTGTAGGGCTGCACGTCCAGGCACTGGGGATAGCGCACCTCCCGAGCCCTTTTGGCCCCGCTCACCCGTGTCCACCGCTCCAGCACCAGCACCAGGACCTGGGAGGTCCTGTGCAAAGTCAACCTCTTGCTGGCAGGGCCCTTCCGGAGACAAACGCCACACTCATAGGCATCTTCCACGTCCAGCTTCTCGGGCTTCACCAGCTCTCCCAGAGCTTGCTCCACACTCTGAGCCACCGTGATATCCAGGCTGATGTCCAGATAAGGGTCGAACGTGTCCGAGACACCGAGGCAGTGGAGACACTGGATCTGAGACCTCCACGTCCCGCCGAAGATCTGACGGGTGACGGTGGTGTCCTCGGCGGCGTGGCCCGATGGCNTAAAAAAAAAAAAAAATCAGAGACTACCCTTGGAAGGGCTCTCCCTAAAAAGTTAACTCTAAATAAGAAAAGGAAGATTATCACTAAGACTCCATAAATGCCTCTTTGCTGTTCTTCAAACATCAAGCATGATCCCACCTTGGAGCCTTTGTCCCTGCTGGTCACTTTTCTTGGGATGCTATTCACCCAGATACCCACATGGCTCACTCCTTTACTCTTTCAGATCTCTGCTTGAAGGTCACCTTGACTATCCCATATAAAACAGCAAAACCCCAACATACAATATAGTAGCACTCTCCATCCCCCTTCCTTGCTTTAATTTTTTTCACAGCACTTACCACACTCTGATGTACAAAATGTTTGTTTGTTGTATTTATCTCCCACCAGAATGTAAGCTCTATGGTGGCAGAGGCTCTGACTCTTTTCATTGTCTATATTGTCAGTCCCTCAACACATATTTACTGAATGAATGAACTGTCTGCTGGAGACCTAAGCCAAAGGGGAGATACATACAAGAACTTAAACACAACTACATAGACAAAAGTCACACAAAAATTATTTTAAAGAGCAAGATTCCATTCACCTTCAACAGTAGCTGAGAACCAGAACATGAAGATCTGGGGGCTGGGTTTGTGAGATTTGAAAATAAACAGTCAGGTGCTGATCTGGATGATCACAGAGAAAAAAAGAGGGAGGCACTAATGTCCAGCCTGGGGCGTCTTGGGCTGGGTGGTAGGATGATGGTAGCGTAGGCCAGAAGTACCAACTTTCACAAGCTCTCTGTCACTGCAGAAGTCAAGAAAACTTAGTCTCTCTCCAAGGGTTGTTGCTGCTTGGTTTCTGCTGTTATCATAAGGAGAAAAAGATAATTCAGAGGGTATTTTTCCTGTCCAGGGAAAAGACAATTCAGAGACTACCATCTTTTTCAACCCAGGCTGCTTCAGTGAAAGGGACTCCCACTTTCAACTCTCAAAGCTCATTCCTCTGAGAGATGGAGAAAAGGTTTAAATGATGAAGAGTGGCAAATGAGGAATAGTGGGAAGTTATCTAATTCACAGAATTACATTTTAAACAGAAAAAAAGCTGGAAAGATAGTCTTTTTCAAAGCTTTCACGTTACATATTAAAAAAAAAAAAAACAGGGGTAGAGAGATCAAGCAACTTGTTTAGGTTCAGGCAAGTGGAACTAGAACTTAAGTACATTTGATAGGTTCCACTCACATCCACTCTTCCTGTGATATGGTCACAAGCAATAAAGGGAGTTGCTAATGAATTAAGCAAGAACGACCTAAAACCCAGGCCAAATATAGACTGTGTGAAGAGTGCCCAGAAAAGGGTGTCTGTCCGTCAGTACTTCGGACGACAGCAGAAAACACGGAATTCACGGAATTGGCCATATGTAATTAAGCATCAAGTCCGGATCACAAAAGTCGTAGCAGACGTCCACGGGCGCTTCTCGGTTTGACAACTTTACACCCAAAGAAGCCTCCGATCTCAACGTTTAAACTCTGGATTTGACTCCCACCTTTGTGGTCCTGGGCAAAGAGGTTACTCGGCTCTACACAAGTGCTCTAAGCGGGAAGCCTAGGCCACGGAACAAAGAGCGCGGCGGCGAACTCACGAACCTAACGCGATCCTGGGTACGCGGCGGAGGGCCGGGCGGGGGTGAGCCCCCGAACACTGGCTGCCACCCGCGCTTCCAGAACAGGCCGTGAGGCCTCCCTTGGGGAGAGCTGTTGGACCTCTTCTCTGTATTCCTCGGGAGACCCCCGACACCTGCCTCCCGGGAGAGCAGCTTTGTGCCCGATCTGTGTCGCTAGCCACCCGGCCTCGAGCGAAGCCTGTCAAGCCCAGGAGGGCACCTCAGAGCCACCCGGCCCAAGCCCCTCACTTCATCCGCCCCGGCCGGGGAGAGGCGGGCCCCGCACCCTTTCCGCGGCCCGGCCGCCCCGCCCGGTCCCGGTGGCAGCCGCCCCACAGGCCGGCCTCGCGAGTACTCACGGCGACCCCGGGCCGCGCGCGGCCGCCGCCGAGGGGACGAGCGGCCCGGGACGCCCCGCGGGGGCGGAGCTGCAGGCCAAGGGGCGGGGGCCGCGCCGGGCGGGCGAGGTCGCGCGCCCCAACGCCTCGTCGTTCCGTCACGGCGGCGCTGAGCCGCTTTGCGCACGCTCGCGCGGCGGCACTGCGGCCACGTGGCCCGCTCGGAACCAACTGCCCAGCGGCCTACCTCTGGGCGCGCCCCCGCCTCCGACTCCAAGCTTGCGGCGCCTGCTCAATGGCCGCTGGTTGGGAGGGGGTGCGGCGCCGATGCCTGCGCCGTGGGTGGAGCAGAAACAAGAGGCGCCCCACGGGTCCGCGGAGGGTCCTCTAAACAAGACTTTGGGTGTTTGGCGCCTCCTGTGGTTGGGAGGGCGGAGGAGGGAACGCAATCCCGGCTCTTGGAGCCAGCGCCGCGGATACAGATTGAGAAGTTTCCCCTGAGACTCAGCTGACTCCAAGAATCTCTAGTTTGTGACACCGTTCTTAAGCTTAACTTCCCCCCCTCCCCCCGGTAGCTAGGATAGATTAGAAAGCACTCTGGCCCTCTATTTAGACAATAGAGGATTCAAAACTCGGTTTCAGCACGTACTGATTGCTCAGGCTTGTACCAAGACTTTTACTTTCTGAATCTTAGTTTTCTCGTCTGTAAAGTGGGGACAATGGTATCTTTTTAATGGGGCTGTTGTGAGGAGGATGAAATGTGATAGTGTGTCGAACCATATGAATGTGCAAAGTATTTGATCCATTATATTTTACAAAACAAATTTCATATGGTTCAGCCTAACACATACAACTTATAT
Source organism: Neotragus pygmaeus (assembly GCA_006410875.1). NCBI lineage: Eukaryota > Metazoa > Chordata > Mammalia > Artiodactyla > Bovidae > Neotragus > Neotragus pygmaeus. Next base: position 978,370 of record SJYV01000583.1, on the reverse strand, counting down.
GCAGAGTACATCATGAGAAATGCTGGACTGGATGAAGTACAAGCTGGAATCAAGATTGCTGGGAGAAATATTAATAACCTCAGATATGCAGATGACACCACACTTATGGAAGAAAGAGAAGAAGAACTAAAGAGCCTCTTGATGAAAGTGAAAGAGAAGAGTGAAAAAGTTAGCTTAAAATTCAACATTCAGATAACTGAGATCATGGCATCTGGTCCCATCATTTCATAGCAAATAGATGGGGAAACAGTGACAGACTTTATTTTCTTGAGCTCCAAAATCACTGTGGATGGTGATTGTAGCCATGAAATTAAAAGACACTTGCTCCTTGGAAGAAAAGTTATGACCAACCTTAACAGCATATTAAAAAGCAGAGACATTACTTTGCCAACAAAGGTCCATATAGTCAAAGCTGTGGTTTTTCCAGTAGTCACGTATGGATGTGAGAGTTGGACTATAAAGAAAGCTGAGTACAGAAGAATTGATGCTTTTTTTTTTTTACATTTACGTCTCCTTGGACAGCAAGGAGATCCAACCAGTCCATTCTAAAGGAAATCAGTCATGAATATTCATTGGAAGGACTGATGCTTCAGCTGAAGCTCCAATATTTTGGTCACCTGATATGAAGAACTGAGTCACTAGAAAAAATCCTGATGCTGGGAAAGATTGAAGGCAGGAAGAGAGGGGCATGACAGAGGATAAAGGGTTTGGATGGCATCACCGACTCGATGGACATGAGTTTGAGTAAACTCTGGGAGTTGGTGATGGACAGACAGGGAGGCCTGGTGTGCTGCAGTCCGTGGGTTTGCAGAGAGTCGACATGACTGAGCGACTGAACTGAACTGAACTGAACACATATAGAGTAACCAGCAGAATACCTGTAACTAGGATGTACTTCATAAATGGAAGCTGTTAGCTGTGGTTATTATGATTGTTGACCTCAGACATGGCCAGACCTCCCTTCATCTTTAATCAGAGTTGGGTGTCCTGGGGCTCCCCACATGCTCCTCTTTTCCATCAGCACTAATAGGGAAAGGTTTATCTTTTATCTACTTACCTTCCTCATTTCCTTTTTTAGCAGCCATGAAATTAAAAGACATTTTGGTCCTTGACAAAACTACAACGAAGTGTGACAAACCTTGACAAAGCTATGACAAACCCAGACAGCGTATTAAAAAGCAGAGACATCGCTTTGCCAACAAAGGTCTGTATAGTCAAAGCTATGGTTCTTCCTGTAGTCATGGACAGATGTGAGAGCTGGATCATAAAGAAGGCTGAATACCGAAGAACTGATGCTTTCAAACTGTGGTGCTGGAGACGGCTCTTGAGAGTCCCTTGGATTGCAAGGAGATCAGATCAGTCAATCCTAGAGGAAATCAACCCTGAATACTCATTGGAAGGACTGATGCTGAAGCTGAAACTTCTCTAGTCATGGTGTGCCAGCTTCTCACTGTGGTAGCTTCTCTCGTTGCAGAGCACAGGCTCTAGAGCACGGGCTCAGTAGTTATGGTGTGCGGGTTTAGTTGCCCCGCGGCATGTGGAATCTTCCCAGACCAGGGATTGTACCCACGTCTCCTGCGTTGGCAGGCAGATTCATAATCACTGGACCACCAGAGAAGTCCTCCCAGGCCCTTTCTAAGGCCCTCTGACCTTGGAATCTATGAGTCACCTTTATCTAGAATAAATCATGTAAGGAAACTTATCCTGGACATGATATAGAGCTACAACAAATTCACTGTCTCCTCAGCTATACCCTGAGTGTACAGTCTTTCTACACATTAGCTTGTTCCACCACTCCCTGTTCTGAGAAAATAAAGTCAACGTGGAGGAATCTGGCTTAATGTTCAGCCTCCTCCAAACATTTGAATCTCCCCTACTCTTTCTCAGAAGTAATGAAGTCTCTCTTTAAATCCAAGCTAATCCTTTCACTTAAAAATCCTTATAATTTGTTTTTCATTTCCTCTTGTCTCTTTGGGAACTTTGCTCCTTTATTTATATTCCTCTTTCATGGATAGTCAGCTTTGCCTCTCTCCTACTCTCTGATCTCAGCATAGAAACTTGATCCAATAGCCCAACCTGAAAAAAAATTCCAATTTTAATCCCACATACTACTGATCATTACATCACCCTTTTTCTTTAAGCAAACCTCTAAGTAGTTTACACTCTCCATCTAGTGTCATCTTCCTCTCCCCCAAACCTCTACTGAAAACATTCACCAAAGTTACAGATGACTTCTGAGCTTCGAAACCCATTGGAAAATTTCAGGCTCAACAATAATTTGACCGCTGATGTCAGTTGACATCCATGATTATCAGTCCCTGCATCCTTTCCCTCTATTGGCTCCTATGGGCTGTGTTCTTCCAGTTTCTTCCCAGATTTCACATGGCTCCTTCATGACTACCTTAATAGATTTCTTTTCTGTCATTTACCACTTCTTTTTCAGTCTCTATGTCATGTCTGACTCTTTGTGACTCCATGAGCTGCTGCATACCAGGCTTCCCTATCTTTCACTATCTCCCAGAGTTTGCTCAAACTCATGTCCATTGAATCAGTGATGCTATCTAACCATCTCATCCTCATTCACCATTTAAATAATAATGTAAAAAATACAATTCAGTCAACACGCACTGCTTATCTCATCACTCTTTCCAGTGACCTCAATAGCATCCACCTGAAGCAGACCCTGCTCATCTGGGGCTTTGCAGAATCTCATTACCCTTCCTGTGTTGGAGTCTTGGAGGTAAGTAGAACCCACCTTCTATGACAGACACTGAAAAGATTGGGTCTTTGCTTTCCCAGATCTTTGGCAACTAAGACAGAGGCATGTGACCTAAGCTTGGCCAAATAGGTCCCAGGAAAATAGCTTCTGGAATATATGATTCTGAGAAATAGAACCATGAAGAATGCATCCTGGTGGCAGTGGCCACCATTCTCTGTCCTGTGCTTGGGAGCTGTAGCAGTGTGGGTTTGGGTGGTGATGACATCCAGTGCCCAGTCGTGATGAAGTGGCAATATTCTCACTGGGTTCGTCTGGAATCTATTTTGGCTTTTGTTCTGGTGGACTGGCCTCCAATTGCTCTCAGTTATTTTTCAAACTTGCATGTCCTGCTTGGCAATCCCATGACCTACCCAGTGCCCTTTCAAGAAGTGGCTACTCTTTAAATTGTCCTGTGTGACACACTTACTGCAGGTGACTTGGACTCCAGAATATTTATCTCCAGTCTTTGCTGCTTGCATTTCAAGTTGCCTTTTAGACAACTCCACTTGTATGTCTCACAGGCAAACTCATCTTTTCCCTCTCAAGCTGCCTTTCTTTCATATTCTTATCTTAGTAAATAGCACCTGTGACTTGTTCAGCTGGAACCCAAAGAGGAAAACATCTTAGATTTCTCCCACTCTCCTGTAAACAGAACCGATTTTACCTTTTAATACATCTTATATCAATCCCTCCTTTAAAAAAATTATTTATTTACTTGGCTGTGCCGGGTCTTAGTTGTAGCATGCAGGATGATCTTCAATCTAAGGGAATCTTTCTGAAACCCAAATCTGATCACGTCATTCCTCTGTTAAAATTCTTCAATGGCTCTTTATGGCCTCCGGATAAAATTGGTACCATTTCCATGACTCTGGCTCCTATTTGACCCTCAGCACTCCCTCACCTGGGTCCTATGCTCCAGCTAGGTCAACTGACATGTTTTTGCAGACCATGCAGGATGTGTTTTTACACCCTATGACTCCTTAGTGGGACTGACAGTCACAGGGGCACCTCTGCTCCCTCCCCACTTCTATCCCACAGAGATGATCCATGACCCAACAGGCCATGTGAAGGACTCCATCCCCTTGACCAAAATGATTAGTTCAGGTGAGGCTTTGTGACCTAAGGAGAGCCAATCATAACCTTCCCCTTAAACTTTCCTGCTTTTGAGGCCATGGTGCCAGGAGCACATGGGACTGAAGCTGCTGGCACCCAGCTCTCTATCACGTGGAGAAAGTGTGTTTATGGCAGGTAAGAGGATGGGACAAAGAATGAAGAGAAGCAGAGCCTTGAGAGATAATGGAATCGAAGAGGTCTGATGACATTTGTTTGAGCCCTTGAATTCAGCCCTGCCTGAAGTTATTAATAGCACTATACTTCTCAGCTCCCTTCTTGCTTACGCTGGTTTGTGTGGGTGCCTATTGCTTACAATTCAGCCAGTCCTAATATACAAATGGAATGGTGTGTGCAATAAACAGACTCCAGAATGTGGAGCTGGTGGAACTGAAGTGGAGACAGTGTCAACAGTGACAATCGTTGAATGGGAGGTTAGAAATCTTTGTTATGTGGTATCAAGTCAGCTGGTTAAATGATCTTCTATTTTATCTGGAGCTTTGGGTCATGTATTCATCCTAGACGGAGATCTCAGGGACACCCTGGACAAATATCTGGATGTTGCAGTATACTTCCCTCTCACAAGACTTCTGGTAAGGTCCTGAAATTTATCTGCTTCCCTGCTAGTAGAACCAAAGCATAGGCAGCTCTGTCTAGAGTTCCTTTCTTGCCTGTGACTGGCTAGCTAGACAGCCAAGGGTTAGAAGATCACGTGTGTGATAGATCATAAAAGCCAGATCCTCTGCCCCAAACTAAAATGAATGAGAACAAGGGTGGAGAGGTGGGATGTCCTGCAGGAGATACTGCAGCTTAGGGTCTGGGAAGTTCTAGAGAAAAGGCGTGATCCTCCAAGCCACACCTGAATGTGTCTTTTTTTCCCTCTCAAATTAAATAATGTGTATTTTACTTAAAATTTAGACAGTCCTGGGGGCTCTGGTGTCTGGGAACCTTGGCTGTAAAAATCCTGTGGGAGAGAGTGAGGTGCATTGGTCACAAACCTGATGCACCTTTCCAGACTCCCTCAGCCACCTCCTCCTCTCTCTCTTGTAGCCCACCACCCCACTTCCATATTTGTGGTAGAAATGCCTCGTGGCCGGCAAGGGATCTGACTTCCCAAGCAGCCACCCAGGGGGCAAATGATGCAACTCAAAAATGCAGTGGTGTCAGGCCTTTGCAGAGTGCACCTTGGCCAGTAGAAATCAGGTGGTGAGAGGGGAACAGCTGGGAAAATCCCCTCTCAAATCTCCTCTTGGTAAACCCGTCCAAGGTGCACTTGCAAACACTCCTTGCAAACACTCTGTGCTTCAGCACAGTCTCATCAAGTTACTGGCTGTCCCCCCAGGGCTCATGTGACACAGTGGGCACCACAGGGATACATTATCTTGCATTGCTTCACATCTTTCCTCACCGCATCTCCTCCCTTCTGACCATCCTGGATTTCCAGCTCTCCAAAATGTGAGCCTCAGACTCTGCTTTCTAGAACACTTGGGTTAAGATATGGAGCCACAATCAAAGCCCCCATCCCAACACTGTTTGGGGTAGCAAGAATGTCCTGAGGGCACAACTGATTTTTCCAGCTCAGTTGTTCAGTCAGTTCAGTCCGCTCAGTCGTGTTTGACTCTTTGCGACCCCATGGACTGCAGCACATCAGGCCTCCCTGTCCATCACCAGCTCCCAGAGTTTACTCAAACACATGCCCGTTGAGTCGGTGATGCCATTCAACCATCTTCATCCTCTGTCATCACCTTCTCCTCTCGCCTTCAATCTTTCCCACATAAGGGTCTTTTCAAATGAGTCAGCTCCTTGCCTCAGGTGGCCAAAATATTAAGAGTTCCAGCTCACTTGCAGGAAATCCAGCCCAGATCTCTGGATTCCTGTCAGGGTCCCAGTGCCAAGAGTGCTGGGTCAGGCCATTTCTGGTCTACTCCCTAGGAGAAGCTGAGGCTAATTTCTCAGGCTCCTTTTGTGGTTCCCTACATAGTCTTCTGGGTGCCGAAGACCTTGGGAAGAATCAAACCTAGGCTTGCAGTTTGCTGTGCCTTCTGGGTCTCTNTCTTAGTTTTCTGAATGTTGAGTTTTAAGCCAACTTTTTCATTTTTCTCTTTCACTTTTATCAAGAGGCTCTTTAGTTCTTCTTTGCTTTCTGCAATAAGAGTGGTGTCATCTCCATATCTGAGGTTGTTGATATTTCTCCTGGCAATCTTGATTCCAGCTTGTGCTTCATTCAGCCTGGCATTTCACATGATGTACTCTGCATATAAGTTAAACAATCAGGATGACAATATACAGCCTTGATGCACTCCTTTCCCAATTTGGAGCCAGTCTGCTGTTCCATGTCCATTTCTAACTATTGCTTCTTGAACTGCATACAGATTTCTCAGGAGGGTACAAGGATGTGACAAATTCATTGTCAGTGACAGACTTCTAAGAAGTAAGTCAAATATATAAGACTATTTGCTCGAATTTGCAATAACTATGTTTAGTCTCCAATGTCTTGTAGTCAACTAACTGGTTATTTCCAATGGAAGCTCAGAGGTATATGTGTGTGCCGTTGGGTAATGGTTTAGTGTCTAAAGCATAAGGGTTGTATATAAGACAGCAGTGAGAGAAAACTGAAAATGTGAATATGAAGCAGAGATCTCTGAAAGCTGAGCTGAGTGGGGTATCCTTCAAGAAAGAAGTGCTTTAGAGGCTTCTGAGCTAGGGAATAATCTGTTCAGAATTGTGCTTCAGGTGGTTTAGAGTTTAGACGAGAAAGATGAAAGAAAAGCAGAGTAAGGGAACTAACATTATTGGACTTCTATTATATATGGGAAACTGTCTAGAAGTTTGTTAAATAATTTCTCCTTTTAGTGACATGAAAGGGAAAGCCAGTTTGTAAAGTATTGCAGGAATGTGATGAGAAGGGAAAGGTGCTAGAAAAGTCTTATACTCTTTTGCTTCAGACTGAATGTAGCAAACACAGGAAAGAATCAAAGAGAATTCAAGGGTTCCCAGCACAGGTGACTGAAAGGATGTATTGGGCAGTCAAGAGGAGTTGGTTTCTGGAAAGATGGCTGGGCAGAGAAACATGTATTCATCCAAGTAAATTAGCACTGGTCAACAGACACAAGTTCCAAGAGATTCTGCAGAAAATTAATTGAGTTTTTAGTAAAAACTGCCCAAAGATGACTTTAAAAAATGTTACTATATGCCTTAAATTATTAACAGTTGCTTGTATTGTGGCTTTGTCATTTCATTCATAAAAGTGGGTATGGAAAGTTTTGGTTATGCTTTGTGGATTAGTAAAAATGTTTGGATAGCTGAAAAAACACTCAAGACATTAAGGAAAATGAATACAAACACACAGAAATCGTCACACTGAATTTAGTAGTTTTAGGAATTGGGTGTATTATGAGCAGTAATTGTTTTAGTTCCAAATTAAATATGTCAAAATCCATGTGTTTAACACCTTTAACATATGCCTCAAACATATTCTATTTCTTATCCGCCTAACATTTGGTTTATGAATTGTAAAACAAAGAAGTTAGGGATTTGATTTTCAGAGGCCTTACTGCTTTAGTTTGCTGACTTGTAGCACCTATTCTTTTTCAGTAGAAAATCTTCAAAATCACAGAGAGTTTCTTTTTGCTTTTGACTGATCCATTCCATTTCCCCCGAGTTCCTTGTGTGATTACCTAGATGTTGTCACTGCTCTTTCAGTCTTTTGTCTCAGTGGCTCAGTTATTCTATCCACTCTGATTATTAATCTGCCAACATGTTCACATTTTCTAATTTAGAGAATTAGTAACGGTTTCTTGTGATGGCCATCTTCAGTGATTTGCATTATTGGTACCTGTGAATGCTGAGGAAGGCTGGCTTGGAGTCACAGTTCCTGGCATTTTAATATTTCCACTGCTCTCCTGAGGAGGTTGAATGCATGTAGAATTAAGGATGAGGCATACCGCTGGGTCTGTTTAGCTGTGCAAAACCAAGAAGGCGATTTTGTACCTCTCCTCCTTTCTTCCTCTTTCCTTCATTCCTCCTTCCTTATTTCCTGTCTTCTTTTCTTCTTTCCCCAGAAATATTCATTCCAGTCAAGCTGAGATGAGGGAAACAGAAGCTGTTTTACATCTTCCAAGTGGGAATGATTTTAATATGGGAAAATAGAGGCTTTTATAGTTACTGGATAGACTGGTGGCATAGGAGTCAGGGAAGCCACTGCCTCTGAAATCTACACCAAAGTAGAAGCTTCTCAAGCAGGTCCTTCTTCTCCTTCTTAGTTTGCCCAGATATATGCAAATTCTTCTCACTGGCAGATTTTAGTGGAGAACAACGTGAGGAAAGGAATTCTGGGAAATGTAGTTCCAATCTCCTCATCTCTGCCCCTCAAATCAGAGGACAGAATAGATGGAGAGAACAATGACATCAAGTTGAAAACACTCTGACATATTTGCTGAGCCTCTATCAAGCCAGACAAAGCTGAATGTGGTGATTTCTATCCTCAACATGCTCACAGTCTGGTTGAAGTGAAGTGAAAGTCATTCAGTTGGGTCCGACTCTTTGTGACCCCAAAGACTGTAGCCCACCAAGCTCCTCCAGGCAAGAATTACTGGAGTGGCTTGTGATTTCCTTCTCCAGGGGATCTTCCTGATCCATGGATTGAGCCCAGGTCTCCTACACTGCAGGCAGATTCTTTACTATCTGAGCCACTAAGGAAGCCCCATCGTCTGGTCAAGTTGACCAATATGTTACTTTTCTAAGATGGTAAATTTTGCTGAGCAACTATGCCAGGACAAATTCTCCCAGTAAAGCTCTGTTACAAAACGGATTATTAATCACCAGGGTTGTTTATATCCTAGCTCATATCAAGTCCCCAGATGTTAGTAGCAACTTGCAGTGAAAGCTTGTTGCTTTTGTTCAGTGACTAAGTCATGTCCAACTCTTTGCGACTTCATGGACTGTAGTCCACAAGGTTACTCTGTCCATGGAATTCTCCAGGCAACAATACTGGGGTGTATTACAGTCTCCTTCTCAAGGGGGTCTTGTTGGACCAGGGATCGAACCCACATCTCCTGCATTGGCAGGTGAATTCTTTACATGGAGCCACCAGAGAAGTCCACAGTAAAAGCTTGATATATAACCATTACCAGAGATATAATTATTGCCCCCCAGCATACATAATATAATGCCACTAAATTCTCAAGCTGCTTTTCACAATATTAATGATAATTAAATTATTTTCAGTTAATTTTTGATGATAAATTAATTTCAAATTACAGTATCCCTCTTGACTGGGTAAAACACCCCATATATAAAGAGGGTAAAGTGTTATATGAGAATAACTTCATAATACTTCAGACCAGCTTTGTTCATTTTAGCACCATATATCACTACATTGCAAAGATGCTTTCAAATGGAATTTAGTGACTATAGATTGCTGAGGATTTGGTGAAATTGATGTTTCCACTCTTAGTCCTGTCATGTATGTAATACCTTTCAACAGGGGCATGTGATATTTTGAGAGATGGGTACCTATGGATGAGAAATTAGCTGCCTAAATTATATATTGTCTCTTCCAGACTTAGTTTTCTCAACAAGATGCGCTGAATCATAGGGGATGCAGAACTCAGTAACAGAGTGTTATATTTAAATGTGTGCTTGTGGCAGTAATGCACGAACACACCTGTACACAGCTGCCTTCTATGGCTCCCACATCCCACATGCAGGATAAAATCTTAGCCCCTTACCATAGCCCAAAGCCTGGGCTCTGCAGTCTCAGAACTCAGAGCTTCCTCACGTTGTCTTTACCAAGTCCTTCCTGATTTGTTTTGTCATCTCATACTTGGATATCCTTGTAAACGTGTTCTGTTCAAATTGAGACTCTATCATCCTCCCCTTCTCCTTTTCTTCATCTACACTGGCACTCCAAGCAACCTGATTCCTATTCCTTTTTTATTACTCTGAGTCCTGCCATGTGCTGTATTCTCTATATCCATGGGACTCATTGCTTGACTATTTTCCCACTTAAATTTTCATTTTGATGGCTCGGTTGCTTGTAAGTTTTCTGTATCAGACTAAAAGCTCCTCAAAGATGGAGACTATTCTTATGCAATTTGGCACCTTTTTAAAAACATTATTATTTATTTATTTGGCTGCACTGGGTCTTAGCTCTAGCATGCGGGATCCAGTTCCCAGACCAGTGATTGAACCTAGGCCCCAAGCATTGGGAACTCGGAGTCCTGGCCACTGGACCACCAGGGAAATCTCACAACTTGCCATCTTCAGAGCCGATCAGAACTCTCAATACATAGCAAGTGCTCATTAACTGATAAATGAATGAATGAACAAAGCTAGGGAGCAGGCAGCTTATAATCACAGTGATAAAATGAATAAAACAGAACTAACTTTCCACTTATCCTCATTTTATTACTTTATAACTGTAAGTATTATAACTTTTTAAAATCATAATTCTCCAAATGGAAGGAATTATGGATCTTTCACAGTGTTCTGCCTAATGCCTTGTATTCTACTGGGGCCCTCAGTACAATCAGCAAGGCCTATAATAATGAACTAAACTGGCTAATGTGTAATTTTTCCTTCTAATTAATTCACTCTCCCTAGTTTACCTTGCAAATCCAGCTGCTGGGAGAAGCTCTGATGGTTATGGGGTTAAAGAGGAAATGGTCATAATTTTTATTTAGTGTTTTCCATATAAATGTACTTCATTATCTGCTGTACCTCATTATATATGATCTATTTTATGACCATTTAGTTCTCCTTCGCAGTCCTGTTTTTATTCTGTTATGCTTGCTGTCTAAACTCTCAACTTTATGACTCCATTACCCCAGCTCACTGCTGTCTGCTGTCCCACTCCCACTGCTGAGGTAGATAATACAGCCTTGCTGTTGCCAGGCTAGCATTTCTAATAAATTCCTCACCTACAGACAGGCAGCGGCATAGGGCACAGCGGCTCTGTGTAATGCTTTCATATCACATCACTAGACTCTCATTAGATACTTGTGAGAGAAATTACCACTGAGGCTTCTTCAGGCACAATAGCATTAATGAAGTTAGGAAATGACTCCCACAGATGTTTGACACTCAATCAATCCTACTTAATTTAATTACACTCCTGAATGAAAGACAAAAGAGATGCTCTTGTAGTCCAACTCTTGCTTTTTATTTTCTCATATGCCTTTTACCCCCTTCTGACTTTCTTAATCCTTACTGAGAAATGTCAATGTAATTAAATTATAATTATTTAAAAGTGGACTTTGTTATAATGCTTTGTATCATTTTCCACTTCTCTCCCACTACCAAGCTACAAGTACTTGAGAGCTCTACTATGTAAATAGAGTGGTGGAGTGGGGAGAAAATGGCTCTTATAATCTTGATTCATCCACGTCTTACACCTCCATAATTAAGGATACTGATGATGCTGCCACTTACAACTCTTTGTCATGAAATTTTGTTCAATAACATATTTTCAAGGAATTTGAATAGATTCTGGGAATATTTCTTTTTACCAGTCTTACCATGTTAGAATAGGTTTATAAATAACCAGCATTAAAATTAAGTGATACTATACTGTTCTTCCCAGGTGGCCCTAGTGGTAAAGAACTTGCCTGACAATGCAGGAGATGTGAGAGATTGGAATTCGATCTCTGGGTTGGGAAGATCCCCTGAAGAAGGGCATGGAAACCCACTCTAGTATTCATGCCTGGAGAATCCCATGGACAGAGGAGCCTGACAGGCAACAGCCCATAGGGTCACAAAGAGTCAGGCACAACTGAAGTGACAGCGTGCAAGCATGCATACTGTAATTTATTTGCACACATAAGACTACTTCAGTCTTCACAATGGCTTAGAAGCATGAGTATAATTGTCATTTTAGAGATAAAGGATTTAAAACAAATAGTGGTTAAGTGACTACCTTGTTCAAGACTTTATGGTCAGTAAACAATGATCTTAAAACTTCAACTTTTTCCCTTCATTGTTGATGTGAAGTTGCTCAGTCATGTCTGACTCTTTGTAACCCCATGGACTGTAGCCTACCAAACTCTCCCAACCATGGGATTTTTCCAGGCAAGAGTACTAGAATGGGCTGCCCTTCTCCAGGGAATCTTCCCCACCCAGGGATCGAACCCAGGTCTCCCACATTGCAGGCAGATGCTTTACCGTTTGAGCCACCAGGGAAGCCCGTTCATTGGTTCATTCAACTAACAATTGCAGTATTCCTGGAACTGAAAAATTTGATGAATAGATATATGGCGAAAAAGCCAGGTGGTATGGCTTGGATAGACCTATGCAAAGGAGGCAGTGGGAGCAATTGGAGGAAACCAACCAGGGCATGAGAGGTGCTGGTGAAAGAAAAGCCAGCAGACTCCAAGAAGTGTGGAGCATACACTGAAATAAAAGCGACTCAGTGAATGGTTTTGTTTTTGTTTTTTCTTTTTCTTCATGGTAGTGTGATCAGATTGAATTTTAGAAAGAATCCCTCTAGTTTTAGTATGGGTCACACTAAGAATGCTTCACAGAGTGGATGCACTGCCTTATGCAAAGGTCGTAATCACAGGAAGAAAAGGAGAACTGGAAGGGATGATTTTAATTTTCACTTTGAATGTAGTTTTCTTGTCCATGGGACATGAAGGTAGATATATTGGTGTGGCTCACTAGGAGGATCTGGCAGTGAGGGTTGTGCGTTTGTTCATTATATTACTTAATACCTTATGATTTTTATCATAGTCATTTGTTTACATGCTTGTCTTCTCTACCAGAGTATAACCTCCTGAGGGCCCAAACCACTGTCTTCTTCAAGTTGATATTCCCAGGTTCTAGTGGATGTTTGTTGAATTTTATTAGAATATCCTCACATTTCTTTCTTGGAAGTTATTTTTTTTAATTACTCTTTTATTCAATATTATAATATAGATTATTTGTATTAACTATACCATGAAAGTGTTAGTCACTCAGTTGTGTCCAACTCTTTGCGACCCCCTGGACTGTAGCCCATTAGGCTCCTCTGTGGGCTCCTCCATGGCATTTTCCAGGCAAGAATAGTGGAGTGGGTTACCATTCCCTTCTCCAGGGGATCTTCCTGACCCAGCGACTGAACCCACATCTCCCACATGGCAGACAGATTCTTCACTGTCTGAGCCACCATGGAAGCCCACAGTGAAGGTTTACCGTAACCTCATTTTAAAGATATAGAAATTGAGATGTGTGCTTTTTTTTTTTTTGGCTGTACCTATGGCATGTGGGATCTCAGTTTCTGGACCAGGTATCATACCCACACCCGCTGCTGGGGAAGCATTGAGTTTTAACCACTGGACCACCAGGGAAGCCCTGAAGCAACTTTTTAAATTTCCCAATATTCCTTAACTTCAAATGCTACCAGCTGCATGATGCCTGAATATAGTCCTCTTGCCAGTTTTACCTTCCAGTTTTCTCTGGGCCAGTGTAAAGAAGAGGGGAGCTTGAGGACTCATATTTGTATAGAATCTTTCTGCTTCTGAGATCTGCAGACAGACAAAGCAGGTTGCAAACCTAGCCCAGGTATCTGAAGGCTCTATGGTCTTTGGCAAGTGTGTTAACCAACCTTAAATTTCCTTTCCTATAATGTAAGGATAACATTATCTTTGTTACAGAACTTTCAATTAGCTAAACAAATATTTATCGGATATTAATTATGTGTCAGGCTCTGTAATGAGAGACGAATTTGAGTATCTGCCTCTTACAGTTCCCTTCCTGGGGAACTCCAAAATCTTTTTTTGCCAATCAGCACCTATTGGGACGATGATAGCCATAAAAGTACCTCTTTCCTCTGAGGAAAGGTGGACAACTTGGGCCAGTGAGCTTTTTGATGGGTACGGAGGACCAATAAAGCCATTTATGCCAGTATAAATGTCTTTAATAAACTGTTTTGTTTCATTATAACACCAAAATTACATTGTGAAATAAGCCAAAATTTTAAATGCAAGATTTTGAACTATATGTATCCTATAAGCAGTGGAAATCCTTTGTAAAATTTTAAGTCAGGGAGAAAAAAACCCACATTTACCTTTGAACAAGACCCCCTCAGCCTGCAGAATGAATAACAGACAAGATTTAATGCTGGGGACAAGACAGAAAGTCTATAGTTCCTCAGTGGAATCTTATAGTGATTTGGGCTAAGGTGATGGTAGTAGGATGGAGAGAAAAGGGTGATAAAGAAATACTTAGAAAATGTAATCAAATGTATTTGGAAATAGCATGAGCATAAGTGGGTGTTAAAAGGAGTCATTCAAAAATATTACTCTTGAGCACTGGATGGTAGAGATAGACAACACAGTAAGAAGAGCAGCCTTACTGATAAGGTGATGAATTATGTTTAGTTTGAACTCGATCAATTTTATGTGCCTGGGATACACGAAAGTGCAGATGCTATGGAAGCAAGATTTAAGTGTCTGGATTAACTCTATAATATTCTAGCTTTCCATGGAGCAGTACTATTGCTTAGACAGCTTGATAAATTTGATAAAGCCTAAGAAAAACTGGGCATCCACTGGAGCCCTCTAGGTTGCTGATTTCAATTCTTCCATTGCTCTTGCCTGGGTAGATGGGTGGCTGTATTACCAGGTGCATGCCTGATGGCTCACAGAGGCAACTGGATTGGGAATGGCTTAACCACCTGTTTTTTTCCAACTTCAAAATAAGGACAACAGATGAGAATTCTAAGTTGGATAATCCAGAATCCCAGTAGCACAAGAACCTAATTTGGAAACAAGGCATTTCATCTTAATAGGCTTAGTATAATTAATATTTATTGTATGTTTATTTGGATTCCATGGTGGCTTAGATGGTAAAGAGTCTGCTTGCAATGCAGGAGACCCAAGTTTGATCCCTGGGTTGGGAAGATCCCCTGGAGAAGGAAATGGTAACCCACTTCCGTATTCTTGCCTGGAAAATCCCATGAACAGAGGAGCCTGGAAGGCTGTGGCCCATCGGGTTGCAAAGAATTGGACATAACTGAGCAACTTTTATTTATACAACTGTTTCGTTCTAGGATTTTTGTGTCATATTGTGTCACATACAGGATTACATGGCATAATAATGTTTTATTAATCTGTTAAAAGGGATTTCTGATAATTTTCTCTTCCTTTTTATTGCCATATATATTGCAAACCTCCTTCCTGTATGTAATAAAAGAACACTGTAGATGAAACACAGCAGACCTTATGTGTTTGGTTGGTATTATATATTCTTGCCATTCTTAATCTTCCCATTTGCAGAAGGTGACTAATTTGAGAAGGCAAAATGTGCAATCAAGGCTTAAAAAAATGGTGATAATTACTCCTTTTCTGTAGGAGTAAAGCATTATCTATTCTGAAAATTGAGTGAAATTACACAACAGTCTCAGGGGGCAAATGTGTCCTATTTATAAATCAAAAGTTGATAGGTAGGCCTTTACACGTGCTTTGAATATTAATAAGTAAGGCTTAATGTCTGAGCATTAGGCCATTATTTTATGACTGCATTTGCTAGAACAAGCAGACCTGGTCTTAAATGCACATCTATGAGACTCCAGGGATTGATAAAATGATTGGAAATAATGAAAATTCAAACGAGGCATGTTGTAGATAATAACGGCCCCGGTTCTTTCTTTCTTTGCAATGACACCCTTTGCCTTGTGACTGCAGTTTCTTCTGGCCTTTATGCAAGTTTTCCCACATGATTTGCTTTGATTGGTAGCATTTTAGGAGGTGTGGTGAAACTGAAGACTTGAAAGATATTTGCTCATTTGGGTTTGTTCGACTATCTATCCCCTTGCTATGAAAAGAACAGGTCTTAGTTCTGTAATTCTGGGAGGATTATAGGGATCAGTGGAGCAGAGCAGACTCCTGAGAAGCCTGGCCTAGAGCAGCCAACCCTCTGACCCTCAGATCCACAAGAACAAATGGTTGCTGTTTTCAACTGTTGAGCTTTTATGTGGTATATGAGGCAAGAGTAATATGATATTGGGCTTCCCAGGAGGCTCAGTGGTAAAAAAAAAAAATCTGTGTGCCAATGCAGAAGACACAGGAGATGTCTGTTCAGTCCCTGTGTTGGGAAGATCCCCTGAAGAAGGAAATGGCAACTCACTCTAGTATTCTTGCTTGGAGAATCCCATGGACAGAGGAGCCTGGTGGGCTACAGTCCATAGGGTCACAAAGAGTTGGACTCAGCTTAGTGACTAAACCACCACCACCAATGTGATATTAGCTAAATAGTATGAGAATTGCAGACCCAACAAAAAGACCCTAGCTAATGTTAGTAACCAGTAACCTGAGGGGATACAAGAGAGATAAAAGAGATGGAGATTGAAAGTAAGAATAAGAGCGCGGGAGAAAGATAGAGGGAAATGGAGCGGGAGACAGAGACAAACATTGATGTTGGATCAATACATAATTCAATGCAAGAGAACACAATGGTTCTGAGGTTAAAGTGAAAGCACTGAGGAAAGTCAAGGGCTTGGCACATGAATAATGGAAACATGAATGCATCCAGAAAAAAGGTTCAAGCGGATTTCAGGTCAAGGAAAATAACTGAACACCAATTTGTGAATGGCTTAGACAGAAAATGCAAGAAAATGCTGTCCGTCCTAAGGTTAATCTTCCCTTTCTCTGCCCTCTGTCTCACTTCAGCCCCTGATACACTTGTTCTGCTGGCGTAGTTTGGTCCCCTACCCAACTCCAAGAGATATCTGGTCAGGGCTAGAGTTTTGACTGTCGTGACTAGATGGATCAGGGCTACTGGCATATACAGTGTGTAGAGGCCAGCAATTCTGCTAAATACTCTACAGTGCACAAAGACAGCTGCCAACAACTATTCTGCCCAAAATGTCTATAGTGACACGTTTGAGAAAGCTTGCTTTGGAGATAAGTGGCGTGGCCTGGCCCTGAGAAATTCCAGAAGCTTAACCAAGAAAGAAGACCAAGCAAAAGTCAGACAGTTTATTTTGGGAGGCCTTCCATGCACCAGACCCTTTATTAGACATTAGGGTTATAAACATGAGAAAATTATTTTTCATAGTTTCCTAGGCCTTTTTGAAGATTTTGATTCTTGTTTAAGAATGATAATGAGCCACTGAGGGCTTTAAAGAAATGGTATGCGTATAATTGTATTTAAGAAAGATGCCTTTGATTGCCCAGTAGATAAAAATCTAGAGGCTCGTGGGAGGATAAATCACCAGGAAAGGAAGGATTGATCCTGGAAATGGCCCATAATGCAATTCCCTGGTATTTCGCTCACAGATGAGGGAATTCATCTGAGGTGACTGAAAGAAAACTAGAAGCTGGGGAAGCAGCTGATGCATGTAAGCAAGTGGGTCGGAGCCTCCCAATAACGGAGGCACTGGGCAGGGCTCTGGTTGGTATGGATAAAAGGAGTGGCAAAACCTCTTACCCACAAGAGTGAGTGGAGAAGCTCTAACTAGTACTTCTTCCTTTTACCCTGCAGGTAGGTAATGGAATGGAAGGCCCTTCACGTCATTAGGTATTGTATTTTCCATACAGTCCTCAGGTCAGTTTACTTAAATAAACAGATATAGGAGCCTACTGTGTGCCTAAGGTAACAATCTATGTTCAGTGTCTGCTTTATTAGCAGTAGGACTTTGGTAAATTTATTTACTGACTCTCAGCCTCAGTTCTCTTCTATAATATGAGAATAAAAATACTGCTGCATCACAGGGTTGTTTTGAGGATTAAAAAATTTTGTTCATGTGAAAACAGTGTCTGGTAAACATTCTTATAATTGCTTGTCACCAGAGATAGAAAGATGAATACAAATGATCCCAAATCCCAGGGAATGATAGACAGACAGTAAACATATAATTTCAACAATGAGATTAATACAATGATAGAACCACATTCTATAGAATTGCAAAAGAAGTGCATCTTTTACAGAGCTCTCTGTCTCCAGCTTGGGATGTATCTCTCTGCTTTGTGGATATAACCCCTGGAATGTTCCAAAGGAAATGCAGGTACCCTTATTTATTCTGTTGCCTGAGGGAGAAACTTGCATGTCATTCTAGTGCCTCAACCTCATTGCTGCCCAATCAATCACCAGGTTTGGCAGTTTCAACCTCCCTAGTATCTCTTACAGCCAGCTGCTTCTCTCCACCCTCGCTGTCATAAACTTTGTTCATAACAGCTTCATTTCCCCCCCCAGATTACTGCAGTTGCCTCCCAATTGATCTTCCTTCCTCTAGTATTGCTCCTTCTATCTTGCCTGCACTGCAGCCTGAGGGATCTTTCCAGAACACAGAGCTGATAGTATTATTTCCCTGACTAAAACTCTTCAATGGTCCCAGTTGTTTCAGTGAGAAGTTCAGCCTCCTCTGGCAGCAGGCAATGTTCTTTATACACGTGACTTCTCAGTCTGCCTTCTGTGGCCGTCCTCCTTTCAGTAGACACTTCCTGCATTCTGAACAGCCTGGCAGTCTAGGGACACGGCACTTCCCCTCTCACCTCTGTGTGCGTGCTCAGTCACTTCTGTCGTGTCTGACTCTGTGGGATGCTATGGATTGTTGCCTGCCAGGCTCCTCTGTCCATGAGTCTCCAGGAAGAAAANCTAGGGGATCTTCACAAACCAGGAATCAAACCCAGGTCTCCCGCATTGGAGGCAGATTCTTTTACCAGCTGAGCCACAAGAGAAGCCCACGAATACTGGAGTGGGTAGCCTATCACTTCTTCAGCAGATCTTCCCAACCCGGAAATTGAACCAGGGTCTCCTATTGAGCTATGAGGGTATCCTTTGGGGGGAAAAAATTCCATGACCTCAATATATCTCCAGACCCCTGGCTCCACCACCTCCTATCTGGACTCTCTGTGGACTGGTCCAGTGTTGACAGTCCTCGTCTTTCCCCCTGGCCAGAGAGTTCCTGGGCCTGCCTGGTCATAGATCCCCATTTCATTGGCCCATATCCTCCTTCACCAGAGGGCCTTCCTGCCCATCTTTCCCTGGGCCACCAGGTAGCAGGGGGACCACTCATTTCTGACCCCAAGAAGTGTCCCCAAGGCTTGGGGTGTTTGGGGAGTATCAGGGGAGCTACCCTCAGAAGCCTGGAATCAGCACAGGAATCCTGAGGCCCTGGAGGCAAAATATGGCTGGCAGGACTCGGGGTCAGAGCACCTGCAGCCTGAATGCCCAGCCAGACCACTAGACCATTTCTCATGGGCGTGGCCGGGCTCGTGGAACTCGGAGATGGAGAGGGTATAGGGTAGGGAGTGCTCCGCCTTCAGGTGAAGGTGCTGATGAGCCTCACAAAAGGGTCACTCCTTTCTCTCCCAGAAAGCCTGGCAGGATGCACAGTCATCAAGGTGGACACAGCTGCAACCCCGAGGCCCAGGGATATGGAGAGGGGTCAGGCTGAGGACTGAGGCCAAAGACTGGCTTCTGGAGATGGTGAGGGTGGGGTGTATGGGCAGTGATGGAAGCTGGGAGAGAAAAGTACTCTATGACTTGCTGACTTTCACTGAGGGCCTGCATGGAGGCACTTCACATACACTCACTATGTCATTCAACAAACACTGGGGGACCCTGTCTATGTACCAGGCCTAGGGCTAAGGGCTGAGGGCGCAGACGTAAACAATGAGATCATTCTAACATAGCCCTCACCAAAATCATATGAAGCGTGTGTTACTATCTCAGCCTTACAGCTGAGGAAACTGAGGCCCCAAGGGGCAACATAAACAGCCCAAGGAGATGTAGTCAGCAACGGAACAGGCTAAGAATTGGGGTCCAGCAGACTATTGCCCCACACCATTTTCCAAGCAGATATGAGTGAATCTGATAAAACCATGAGCCTTTAGAACAATTATAGTCCTAGAGGGACACAGAGAAGGGGTGTCACAATTAAAGGAGTTCATCTAAAAGCAGGCAGAGGCTCACTTCCCCAAATGGGTGGAAACTTCCTAGGATACTCTGCCTTGTGCCAAGGCTCCGGCTAAACATACTGATGGGCTTGAATGGGGTGTCCGTCCACAGTGGGCATGGTGGCCGCCAGCCCTGGATACAGATACCCCCAGGAATCGTGTTTCAGGATGCGTGAGGAACGGCCATGACCAGCATCAGTTTTCTCCTTGACATTTCCTGCAGCATCCTAAGTTGCGAGAAGGCCCCCAAAATGAACCTTACCAAAGCACTCTTTATTTTGAAAGAAATTAAACAGATACTCGGAGAAGGCAATGGCACCCCCACTCCAGTACTCTTGCCTGGAAAATCCCATGGAAGGAGGAGCCTGGTAGGCTGCAGTCCACGGGGTCGCTAGGAGTCGGACACGACTAATCGACTTCACTTTCACTTTTCACTTTCATGCAGTGGAGAAGGAAATGGCAACCCACTCCAGTGTTCTTGCCTGGAGAATCCCAGGGACCGGGGAGCCTAGTGGGCTGCCGTCTATGGGGTCGCACAGAGTCGGACACAACTGAAGTGACTTAGCAGCAGCAGCAGCAGCAACAGATACTACATAGCTCAGTTGGTAAAGAATCTACCTGCAGTGCAGGAGACCTGGGTTCGATTCCTGGGTTGACAGGATCCTCTGGGAAAGGAAATGGCAACCCACTCCAGTATTCTTGCCTGGAAAATTTCATGGACAGAGGATTCTGGCAGGCTATAGTCTTCAGGATCACAAGAGTCGGACACAATTTAGCAACTAAACCACCACTCTTAAATGTCTTTCCTGTTCCTATTGGCCTTGGGGCAAGAAATACAGTTGCTCACCACTGGGGCAAGAAATTTCCAGGAGGCAGCTGCAAGGCATTTTGAGGAGGTAGGGGGTTGGAAAGGTGCATTATTCAATGAGGATGACCCCAAAGGAGGCATCACCTCCAAATGCCACACCCAAGCCGGAGGTTCATGAATGTGACTCAGCGGTGGTCCCTCGTTCCAGCAAGTGAATGGGTGGGCCAAAGCAATAATCACTATCCCTGGGGCTCATGGAAGCAGGCTGAGCAGAGAGGTCCTGAGGCCTGAAGGGGAGATGGGAGGGTCAGTGAAGGGAAGAGGTAGATCTATTAGGGGTCCTCAGATCCCACAGCTATCCATCACTCTCGAAGTATCCACTTCCCCCAGATATGCCTCCAAGAACTACACAGACACAAACGTGCACTGTCCCTACATGGACACGTGGATAGGAACTCTCCTCCTGCCCATGGCCGCTG
This sequence comes from Neotragus pygmaeus, assembly GCA_006410875.1. NCBI lineage: Eukaryota > Metazoa > Chordata > Mammalia > Artiodactyla > Bovidae > Neotragus > Neotragus pygmaeus. Next base: position 957,340 of record SJYV01000583.1, on the reverse strand, counting down.
CTCAAAGAGCCAGCCCCTCCACTTGCCACAGAATTCACCTTTAAGGCCCACTCACCCATAGAGAAGTTGGCCAGGAAAGCAGGTTGGAAAAGAGGACTAACTGTGGGAATACACGCAGAGGCCAGCAGCCAGCTGGTGAAAGCAAAAAAGAGGAGAGAAGCCCTCTTGTCTTCTGAGATGGCCCACACCCTACGGAGTATGCAGAATAAACCTGCTTTCACTCCACTTCGGCTCACTAGTGAATTCTTTCCTGCATGAAGCCAAGGACCCTCATGCATGGTGGCCCGTCCCAGAGGCTCACCTGAGACCTGGGATATAACTATCCTCTCACGTCCCCTTTTCCTGCAACAGTAGTATCATGGTCATTTCCTGGAGCAGAACACAGAAGACATAGGTGTTTCAGGAAACTCAGAGACGCCTGCCCTGTTGTAGTGATCAATTCTTTGAAGTTCTAGCAAGTCCAACTTCCACTTTTAGGGTTTCAGGAAAAGGGCACTTCTGGTTCTCAGGGATGTCAAATCAGGAAGGTAGGAGGGGAAAAAAAAAAGGTCGGGTGGGAGACACCAGTTGCAGATTAGACTCTAAGAAGGACTTCTCTCCCAAATGTGAGCACTCTTCAGCATGACAACAGGCTAGCAAGGAAGGAAAAGGAACATTATGGTACTTGGTTTCTTTTTTTAAAGCATACAGCAGTTGTCATTGAATCATAGTACATTTGCCTTCCTCGGACCTCTTCTGAGCACCTTCCTCCAAAGTAAAATTGGGAAATACTTGCCTAGCACATACCTGGGAAATGAGTGTAGAGCAGGGTGGAGCCTTGTCAACTCAACAGGTGCCCTGCTGTCTGGGAAAGTTCCTGGGGTGTGGGGAGGAGGGGCTGGCAGGAAGCGTGGCTGGAGGAGGATGTCCTCCAAGGCTGGGGACAGGGACTTGTGGGGCTATACTGTGAGCATAGCCTACATCCTTGCTGGGCACCAGCATCACAAATGAGGGGGAAGGGAAGTATTTGATTTTTTTTAAGCAGAAAGTAGTTGTCATGGGTAAAAACAGAGCTCTGGGATTTCTCAGGGTGCCTCATGGGTTAGTATATTTGAAGAGACACCTGGGGAGAAAGGGCTATCGGCTCTTAGCTCAGGGCGGCTCTGGGGTCAGGGTGTTGGGGGCGGCCCACTCGGGGTCCTGCCATCCTTCTAGCAGCTGCACAGTGAGTGACTCGATGCCATTCAGACCACACTGTGTGGTCCTCGTGGCCTGGGCTCAGGAGGCCTGACCATTGCACCGACTATTTCATAGGAGCTGTGACCAAGGGTTTGGGGAAAGCATCTCCATCCAATGCAGTGGCCGTTATCAGGACATAAAACGTCACTATTTCACATTATAATACAGTGTTTTAAAAATGAGAATTCAGAGTTTGGCTTGAAAAATGCTGACCGGGGCTCCTCCATTACTGCCCAAGGGCAGGGAGTTTTAACCGGTGTCGGCTGTCTGAGCAGGGCTGGCCCAAGGATGGGAGGGGCCCAGGGTGGAAGCCACGCCACATGCTCACTGGCCTCTGGTGGGTGGAGGCCAGGGATGGTGCTGAACACAGGACCGCCCCCTTACTAGGAATCAGGGATATGGTCCAGTCTCAAATGTCATTCAATACTGCCAAGGTTATCTAGACAAACGGTGCTGATGAACGTACTTGCAGGGCAGGGATAGAAACGCCAATATAGAGAAAACAGACTTGTAGACACAGCAGGGGAAGGAGAGGCTGGGACAAATCGACAGAGTAGCGTTGCCGCATACACACCGCTGCAGCTGCTACTGGTTAGTCGCTAAGTCCTGTCTGACTCTTCGTGACCCCATGCCCTGCAGCCCACCAGGCTCCTCTGTCCATGGGATTTCCCAGACAAGAATACTGGGTGTGGGGTGCCATTTCCTTCTCCAGGGGATCTTCCTGACTTAGAGATCATATCATCGTCTCCTGCGTAGCAGGCGGGGTTTTTGTTTTGTTTTTACCACTGAGCCACCTGGGAAGCCCCATATATACACTATCTTGTGTAAAATAGAAAGCTAGTGGGAATCTGCCACAGGGATCTCAGCTTGGTGCTCTGTGATGACCTAGAGGGGTGGGATCTCGGGGTGGGAGGGAGGCTCCAGAGGGAGGGAATATATGTATACTTACAGCTGATTCTTGTTCATATATGGCAGAAACCAGTCCAACATTATAAAGTGATTATCCCTCAATTAAAAATAAAGAAAAAACTGTTATTAAAATACTGCCAAGGTTGAGAGTTCCTGAGACCATGTGTACATTTAAAGAACTACAAGCATCTTAAGGTGGCCTCAAGGGAGTGGGGCTGCCAGAAGGTCAGTCAGAGAGGGAGACCTGCTCCCTCCCTCACCTCCTCCTCCCTCCTCACCTCCCCCCCTTCCTGCCTTCTTTTAACCAAAGTGTACAGAGCTCCTTCCGTTTCAGGCAGCTGAGCTCACAGAGCTTCATAAACTGATTTCCAACCCATGTCCAGTGGCATCATGTGGGCAACTGAAATTGGCCACAGTGGGCATATTTACATCACAGAGATGGGCAAACATGTGCTATAAACCAAAGCGCTTTTTAAAAATATGAGAGCTGCCTGTTACACATTTACCAGCATACTAACTTGGGCCCTTACTAGGAATCAGGGATACTCAGGGAGCAGGCCGGGCTCGCTCCTGTCCTTGTGGAGTTGATATCTAGTGGGAAGTCAGACATTCTTCAAACAATTCAGTTCAGTTCAGTCCCTCAGTCATGTCCGACTCTTTGTGACCCCATGAATCGCAGCATGCCAGGCCTCCCTGTCCATCACCAACTCCCGGAGTTTACCCAAACTCATGTCCATCGAGTCGGTGATGCCATCCAGCCATCTCATCCTCTGTCATCCCATTCTCCTCCTGCCCCCAATCCCTCCCACTGGGTCTTTTCCAATGAGTCAACTCTTTGCATGAGGTGGCCAAAGTATTGGAGTTTCAACTTCAGCATCAGTCCTTCCAATGAACACCCAGGACTGATCTCCTTTAGGATGGACTGGCTATATTTCCTTCAAACAATTACATAACTGTTAATGAACTTCAGCTCTGAGAAGTGTAGGCTCAGTGTCTGGGATAATGAGAGCTTGTGTGAGCATAAGTGTGGGCTGGGGGCCATGGAGGGGGTGTTGTGTTTCAGGGGGTGACTGGCCTCGGCTAGGTGACCTGGAAGAGGTAACATTTAAATAGGGCCCTGACGGCTTTGTAGGAGTTCAGGCAGATTAGACAACAACAGACCACCTTTCGGGCAAAGAGGGCAGCAGGCACAGCCAATTAGGTATGAGGTCTAGGAGAGGCAGGAGGACTGAGGAAGTATTCCTAAGAAGCCCAGGGAGGGGTGAGAGACTGAGGAGAAGCTGATCAAGCTGGCAAAGGTGGGGCACACAGAGTGCTATTATGTAAGGAACTTGAGTTTTATCCAGGCAGCTCATGAAGGGTGTTGAACAGAAGAGATCCCTGGGTAGATTCAAATTAAAAACAAAACTATATTGTCCCTCCCTTTCCTATAGCTTTGGGGTTTACCGACACTAATGGCATTAAGCATCACCATGAACCAGGCCTGGGTAATAAAGAGATGGATAGGTTTGCCCTCTGACTTAGGGATTTCCTTTGGGCAGAGCAGGTGAACAGACCCATGCACGTGGCGCCAGCAGAACAGGAAGAGTTCTGGGGGGACAGTGCCCATCACAGGGGGGATGTCCACTTGGGCAGTGAGGGGGAAAGCAGACTCTGAAGGACCTCCCTCTACAATCTTCCCTGGTGGCTCAGATGGTAAAGCGTCTGCCTGCAATGCGAGAGGCCTGGGTTCGATCCCTGGGTTGGGAAGATCTCCTAGAGAAGGAAACGCCAACCCACTCCAGTACTCTTGCCTGGAAAATCCCACAGACGGAGAAGTCTGGTAGGCTACAGTCCATGGGGTCACAAAGAGTCAGACAAAAACCACTAAATCTGAAATAAAACATACTTTGTAACACATCAACGGCCTCATCAAAATTCCCAAGGCACTTCCATAGGAAAACAAAAGGTCGTGATCAGAGCAGTGCGCAATAACCAAATGCAAAAACTGGGGCTTGTCCTAAGGACAGATGCTGACATCAGGACCAGTGACAGGGGAGTAAGCTTTGTTGCTGTTCAGTTGCTAAGTCGCGTCCAATGCTTTGTGACCCCATAACTGCAGCATGCCAAGCTCCTCTGTCCTCCACTAACTCCTGGAATTTGCTCAAGTTTATGTCCATTGGGTCAGTGATGCCATCTAACCATCTCATCCTCTGCGGCCCCCTTCTTCCTTGGGATCTGGCAGAGTGAAGCATCAGAACATGCAACTCTTATCCTCCTAGGGCCTCTGACAGTGAGTGAAGTGGCCCCTGCTCCCAGGTGTCATCCCCACTCCCTATCTCATCCCCACCCTGGCAGAAGCAATGTCCATCCTCTCTGGAGGAAAACATTGCTATTTAGAAGCCAGAGAGTCCCATAAGATCAAATATGAGTTCATGCATGAGAGTCAGCAGAAAGATTAATAAACAGCAATCTGGACCCTCCAAGCCCTTTCAGACACAGTAATTATCAACATCAAATACATGGTAATGTGCATGCAATATTTAAGATTAAATATTTAAGGATATTTAAGGAAATCTAAAAAATCATAGACCTGAACAAACAACATGAGACTATCTGGGAAGACCAGGCAAAATTAAAAGAGAACCAAATAGAACTTTTAGAAATTAAAAATATATATAGCTGGTAACATTAAAAAAAAAAAAAAGGATTTACTAAACAGCAGACTAAATAGCCGAAAAGAGACTATCAAAAATGGAAAATAAGTCTAAGGAAATTACCCAAATGCAATAGAGAGAGAAGTTGATGAAACCCATAAAGGAGAAATCTGGTCCATAGCAATAGCCACCAGCCACATACAGCCATGTAAACTTATATTTGAATCAATTAGAATTAAATTTATAAGTCAGTTCCCCAGTTGCACTAGCCACATTTTAAGTGCTCATAGCCACATGTGGTTAACAGCTGTCATACTGGACAGTGTATATTACAAGCAGACCTCAAAGATGTTATGGATTGGGTTCCAGACCTCCACAGTAAAGTGAATACCACAATAAGGCAAGTCACATGAATTTTTTGGTTTCCCAGTGCATATAAAAGTTATGCTTACATTATACTGTTTTCTATTAACTGTGCAATACCATTCTGTCTAAAAAAAACAGTGTACATACCTTAATTTACAAATACTTTATTGCTAAAAAATGCTAACCATCATCTGAGCCTTCAGCAAATGGTAATCTTTTTGCAATAGTAACATCAAAGATCACTGAGCACAGATCACCATAACAAATGTAATAATGAATATGTTCAAAATATCAAGGGAATTGCCAAAATTTGACAAAGAGATATGAAGTGAGAAAATGTTGGAAAAATTGTGCCAATAGACTTGCTTGACACAGGATTGCCACAATCCTTCAATTCGTAAAAAATGCAATATTTGTAAAGTGTAATAAGGCAAGATATGCCTATATGCAACATTTCCATCATCAGAGAAAGTTTTGTTGGACAGACTAGGTTGTAAGATAGGGAAAAAAGTCCAATCCCAGAAGGAGATCAAACAGAATGGAGAAGAGGTCCAGTGGTTACGACTTCACCTACCAATACCAGTAGTGTAGGTTCAATCCCTTGTTGGGGAACTAAGACCCCACATGCCTTGCAGCCAAAAAAAAACACATAAAACAGAAGCAATATTATAACGAATTCAATAAAGACTTTTAAAATGCTCTTTAAAAAAGAACTGTAATAGTCTGTAAAAAGACTCTAAAAATAGTCTTTTTTACAATAAAAAAATCATAAAAAAATAATGGTCAAGAATATTCAAAAACGAACCCACTGATGCAGGAAGCACAATTTATATAAATCAGGATTGATGAAAAGAAATCCACATCTAGCCACATCATAATGAGACTGAACAAAAAAGACAAAGAGACAATCTGAAGAGTAGCTAACAAAAGAACAATCACACTGGAGACGACTTCTCTTTAGCAAAAAGGAGACAGATAGTCAAGTAATGTCTTCCAAGTGCAAAGGAAAAAACTGTCAACCTAAAACTCTGTACCCAGCAGAACTCTTTAGTAACAAGGGTGACATATAGACTTTTTTCATATAAACAAAAGTCGTAAGAGCTTACCAACGAAAAGCTCTTTATGGAGGAACTTTTAAAACATATTCTTCATAAATATGAATACACCTCTTCCTAGAAGTGAGGTCTGAGACATAAGAAGGAATGATGAACAAAGAAACTGGTAAGCATGTAGGTAAATTATTTTAAGCAAGTATTCCCGATACAAAGTAATCACGATGACAGTGTCTAAAGTGTGTGTGTGTGCTCAGTCAAGTCCGATTCTTTGAGAGCCCATGGACTGTAGCCTGCCAGGCACCTTTGTCCATGGGATTTTCCAGGCAAGAATTCTGGAGTAGGGTGCCACTCCCTTCTCCAGGGGATCTTCCCGGCCCAGGGATTGAGCCCAAACCTCTTGGTCTCCTGCACTGGCAGGCAGATTCTTTACCACTAGTGCCACCTAGGAAACCCGTAATGTCTAAATGAGAGTTGTTGTTTGGTGCTTTTTAAGGATGGAATTAAAGTATTGGACATGGTGGTATAAGTCAGGAAGAATGATCAGAATTAATATATTTTTAATAACTTACTATTTAGGAGAGGGCATTAAGATATTAATCAATCCTAGGCTTTATTAAGTTAAATATACACAGTATTTTAGAAGGTTCTAGAACATCCATAGACATCAGAGTCTCCTGGAGGCCTGTTAAAACACGGATCACTGGCTCCCACCCTCAGAATTTCTGTTCTAGGACATTGGGGGTGGGTTTCTAGAATTTTCATTCCTAACAAATTCCCAGGTGTTGTTGCCACTACTGGCCCAGGCACCACACTTCAATAACTACTGAGCCCAAAACAATAGTTTTGGAAGTAGGGTGCTTAACTTCCAAACCAACAGAGGGGTGTAAAATGAAATGAGAAAACAAACAAAACTTTTCCATCCAGACCAGCTTTGCCCAGTAAAAGTATAATGTTAACCACATTAATATTATGTGGTTTTAGATTTTTCTGGTTCAGTTCAGTTCAGTTGCTCAGTCATGTCCAACTCTTTGTGATCCCATGAATTGCAGCATGCCAGGCNAAGTGGGCCTTAGAAAGCATCACTACAAACAAAGCTAGTGGAAGTGATGGAATTCCAGTTGAGCTATTTCCTGAAAGATGATCCTGAAAGATGATGCTGTGAAAATACTGCACTCAATATGCCAGCAGATTTGGAAAACTCAGCAGTGGCTGCAGGACTGGAAAAGGTCAGTTTTCATTCCCATCCCAAGAAAGGCAATGCCAAAGAATACTCAAAGTGAAAGTGAAGTCGCTCAGTCGTGTCCAACTCTTCGTGACCCAGTGGACTGTAGCCTACCAGACTCCTCCCTCCATGGGATTCTCCAGGCAAAAAGTATAGACTCCTCCCTCCATGGGATTCTCCAAGCAAGAGTACTGGAGTGGAGTACCGGAGTGGGTTGCCATTTCCTTCTCCAGGGGATCTTACTGACCCAGGGATCGAACCCAGGATTCCGGCATTCCAGGCAGATGCTTTAACCTCTGAGCCACACACAACTGCACTTATCTTACACACTAGTAAAGTAATGTTCAAAATTCTCCAAGCCAGGCTTCAGCAATACGTGAACCATGAAATCCCAGATATTTAAGCTGGTTTTAGAAAAGACAGAGGACCTAGAGATCAAATTGACAACATCCATTGGATCATTGAAAAAGCAAGAGAGTTTCAGAAAAATATCTATTTCTGCTTTATTCACTATGCCAATGTCTTTGACTGTGTGGATCACAATACACTGTGGAAAATTCTGAAAGAGATAGGAATACCAGACCACCTGACCTGCCTCTTGAGAAACCAGTATGCAGGTCAGGAAGCAACAGTTAGAACTGGACATGGAACAACAGACTGGTTCCAAATAGGAAAAAGAGGACGTCAAGACTGTATACTGNTCTGAAAGAGATAGGAATACCAGACCACCTGACCTGCCTCTTGAGAAACCAGTATGCAGGTCAGGAAGCAACAGTTAGAACTGGACATGGAACAACAGACTGGTTCCAAATAGGAAAAAGAGGACGTCAAGACTGTATACTGTCTCCTTGCTTATTTAACTTCTATGCAGAATACATCATGAGAAACTCTTGACTGGAAGACACACAAGCTGGAATCACGATTGCCAGGAGAAATATCAATAACCTCAGATATGCAGATGACACCATCCTTATGGCAGAAAGTGAAGAGGAACTAAAAAGCCTCTTGATGAAAGTGAAAGAGAAAAGAGAAAAAGTTGGCTTCAAGTTCAACATTCAGAAAACGATGATCATGGCATCTGGTCCCATCACTTAATAGGAAATACCTGGGGAAACAGTGGAGACAGTGTCATACTTTATTTTGGGGAGCTCCAAAATCACTGCAGATGATGACTGCAGCCATGAAATTAAAGGACACCTACTCCTTGGAAGAAAAGTTATGACCAACCTAGATAGCATATTGAAAAGCAGAGACATTACTTNACCTTTTCACTCTCCTCTTTCACTTTCATCAAGAGGCTTTTTAGTTCCTCTTCACTTTCTGCCATAAGGTAAATACGTTAAAAAAGCAAAAAGAAACTGGTGAAACGGGTCTTAGTAATGTATTTTATTTAACTCAATATACCCCAAATATTATCATTTCAACATGTGATCAATTTTAAAAAGTATTAATGAGGCACTTTATTTATTATTTTTTTGGTACAAAGTCTTCAAAATTCAGGGTGTATTTTACACTATCAGCACTTCTCAATGTGGACTGACCACCACCCAATGGCCACACATGGTTTGTGGCTACAGCCCTGGACAGAGCGGGTCTAGACTATAAGGGATGAAAGCCTGCAGAGGACAGAGGCCCCACACAGTCACTGAGTGTCCATGATATATCAGACTCCAGGGTGAGCACTTTGTCCACATCATACATCATCTTCTTTCATCCCCACATACGCCGGTAAAATTAGCATTAGTATCACCCCAGATGGGGAATAGCAAGGCTGAGAGAACTTAAAACATTTCCCCAGGATCATCTGGCTGGCAAGTGGCAGAGCTGGGCTTCAAAGCCAGGTCTCTCAGAGTCCATTGACAACATCGGAACCTCAGGGTTTCTATAAAGGACTTTCTGTAACAGTTCAGTTCAGTTGCTCAGTCATGTCCGACTCTTTGGGACCCCATGAACTGCAGCATGCCAGGCCTCCCTGTCTATCACCAACTCCTAAAGTTCACCCAAACCCATGTCCATCGAGTCGATGACGCCATCCAACCATCTCATTCTCTGTCGTCCCCTTCTCCTCCTGCCCTCAATCTTTCCCAGCATCAGGGTCTTTTCCAATGAGTCAGCTCTTTGCATTAGGTGGCCAAAGTATTGGAGTTTCAGCCTCAACATCAGTCCTTCCAATGAACACCCAGGCCAGATAGTAAATATCTTAGCCTTTTGGGGCCAATCTGTCACAACCATTCAGCTCTGCTCTTGTAACAAGACAGCATGCGTGCATGCTCAATCATGTCCAACTCTTTGCAACCCCATGGGCTGTAGCCCACCAGGCTCCTCTGTTCATGGGATTATCCAGGCAAGAATACTGGAGTGGGTTGCCATTTCCTCCTCCAGGGGATCTTGCCAACCCAGGGGTTGAACCTGTGTCTCCTGCATCGGCAGGTGGATTCTTTAGCACTGAGCCACCTGGGAAGCCCCAATAGGACAGCAGCCTTAGACAATGTGTGAACAAATGAGTGTGGCTCTGTCCCAGTAGCACTGCATGCTAGAGGGCAGGATCTGCCCTTTGGGCTGTAGTCTGCAATCCCTGTGCTAGGCTAACACAACTGGGCCTCTGGAGGCCCAGGTTCAGGGAGACCTCAATGACTAACTGCTGATGTTCTGTGGTATGTGCATGTGTTGGGAGTGTTTCAAAGGATGAGACCCTCTCTTTCCAGAACCACCATGGCCCTTCCAATGTTCAGAAGGATCCAGAATGGCTATGTTTTGGTGGCACCTCCTCAGACTCTGGCAGGGGCTCGGTCAGCCCCTCTAACTCTGTAGCCTCCACTGAGCTCCTGGCTATAAACATGAGTTATTCCCACTCTCAGGGCTGAGACAGAGGGGAAATACAGGCCAGGATTGATGGAATCCCAGACATAAAATCTGGTACCATAATGCCTACATTTTGGAAATTGCCTTTAATTAATGGTTTATGGCTACAAAGATTCCCTCCCCCCAACCACCCTCATCCTTCTGTAGCATCTTCTCCCTGGTGATCAGTCCTGGGGATGGGAACAGGGAGAGGGTGAAAGAGGAGGGCTAGTGAATAGCTGATTTCTCAGAAACCAAAATGTGTGGTTTTGCTTATATGAACCCAGCTTGGCCTCTGGCATTCCTCGAGCCTGGACTCCATAAATAATGTGAATTGAAAAGCCAGCTCCCTGCACAGGCCTGAGGCTTGTTAGCTACAGAATCACCCACACACACTCACAAAAATACATCAAGCTAGGAAAACACACACTCACAAGTGTGTACACACACACACACACACCAGATATTTGCTTTTTTATTTTTTTGGTCCACTTATCAGTCTCTCCTTCTTCCTGTTTATCTTGCTGTCTTTGTGTTCCGTGGCACTATTTCTTTCCTGAAGTTCTGCTCTTTGAGTCTCTCTTCCATTCTCTCTCCTGTCTTTCCCCTTCCCATGCCCTTTGATCTCCCCTACTTGGGGACACATAGCCAAGCTAAACAAACACACCCCCAGCTGCCCACCTCGGCAGAGAATCCACAAATCCTCCCTTCCCATCATGGACACCCCTGCTCCTCCCACCTGGACGAGGCTTGACTCTAACCAGGACAATGAACTTCTGCCCAGGTGCAAGAAGTGCAATTAGGTTCCCTCCCTGAGCACCTGAGCTGAACTCAAACCACATTTCATCCCAGGAATACAAGGGGATGGAGGCAACTCTGCCAAATTCTAGGTGTAGCCAAAAAGATTACCCAAGCCCCAGGGTTCAGTTCAGTTCTGTCATTAAGTCGTGTCCGACTCTTTTCGACCCCATGAATCGCAGCATGCCAGGCCTCCCTGTCCATCACCAACTCCCCAGTTCACTCAGACTCACATCCATCGAGTCCGTGATGCCATCCAGCCATCTCATCCTCTGTCGTCCCCTTCTCCTCCTGCCCCCAATCCCTCCCAGCATCAAAGTCTTTTCATATAACATAGATTATTTGACAATAAAAAGAAATAATGATTCATGCTACAATGGCATGAGGTGGCCAAAGTACTGGAGTTTCAGCTTTAGCATCATTCCTTCCAAAGAAATCCCAGGGCTGATCTCCTTCAGAATGGACTGGTTGGATCTCCTTGCAGTCCAAGGGACTCTCAAGAGTCTTCTCCAACACCACAGTTCAAACACATCAATTCTTCGGTGCTCAGCCTTCTTCACAGTCCAACTCTCACATCCATACATGACCACAGGAAAACCATAGCCTTTATTACCAATAATAGCCACCTTGACTGAGTGTCTACTATGGCTTCATATTCAGAATTTATAATAATCATGTTAACCTAAAAGGTGATATTATTATTAGTCCCATTTTATAGGTGGGAAAACTGAGGCTTCAAGAGGTAAAGGAATTTGCTTAAAACCAAAGTCTGTTCAACTCCAAAGCCCAGTCTCTTTGCGCATGCTTAGTCGCTTCAGTCTTGTCTGACTTATTGCGACCCTGTGGATTGTAGCCCTCCAGGCTCCTCAGTCCATGGGATTTCCCAGGCAAGAATACTGGAGTGGGTTGTCATGCCCTCCTCCAGGGGACCTTCTTGACCCAGGGATTGAACCCACGTCTCCTGTCTCCTGCATTGCAGGTGGATTCTTTACCCTGAGCCACTGGGGAAGCCCAGTTTCTTCCCACAGGACTGGTCCAAATAGACAACATGGGTTGTGTCTTGGGATCTGGGATAACCAGACTCAGCCATATATGGTCTCTCATCTCCCCAGAAACATGTAACAGAGACAATGACCCCAATACAGCAATAAGGCAGAAGTTCTCAAGTCTAGCCAACAGGCGGACACACTGTTCGGATGCCAGTGGTCAGCAGCTGTATACCCAACCAGAAAGGCTTCCCTGCCAGTCAAGCCTGTCCTTGGGGGCCCAGCTCTAGCAGTGGAGGGAGGGGAACACCTAGGCTGAGGCCCCTACCCACAGAGGGACTTGGAGCCTCCCAGGCAGGGCCACAGAGGCAGCCGCTGTTTCTGCATTCCCTGGCTCCATGGCAACAAGAGTGCTCAAATTGGTGACCGGCACAGAGTCTGTACCATCTGCTGTTTTCGGGGCTGGGGGTTGCAGGGTCACCTTCTGTCTGCCTGAGAAAGGAAATATAGTAATGTGGCAATGACCTCTCACCCTGTCTATGCAGTGTAGAAAGGCCCCACCAGCCCCACTGTCACTGAGTCCGCAGAGCAGCCCCGGGGAGGAGGCAGGCAGCAGAGAGCACCAGCATGCCAACGTGCAGAGAGGGGCACCGAGCGCGAGGCACCATCTCTGCCCACCCTGCGTCAGGTCATCCTGCCTGGTGCCATGCTGGGCCAGCCTGACATCTTCCAGGCCAGGTGGCTGTGGGCCCCGAAGCGCTCTTAGCTGGGCAGTTAGATGTTCGGGAGAAAGGTTTCAGTGGAGCTGGGATGAGGGAGGCCGGTATGGTCACCAAGCTGCAGTTCCCCAAGAGTTGTCCAAGGTATTTCAATGGAGGGAGGCAAGTGACTGGGGGAAAGGGCTTTGTGACTTGAAGAAGTAATGTCTTTAGTCTGTGGGTTTTTTTTTTTTTCCAATTTCAAAAATTATATAGCCAATGCAGAAAACTTGGAAAACAAAAATATGCACACACATTTTGGCACACTCACAAGTTCATGACACACACACATGTTCACACACAAATATCCATCATCCCTTTCCAGAGATAAAGACTTTTAGCATTTAACCATCTAATACAATGTAATATATGACATATAAGTATATATTATATAGATACAATTATAAGGACTCCCTGGTGGTTTAGACAGTAAAAGAATCTGCCTGCCATGCAGGAAACCTGGGTTCAATCCCTGTGTAGTGTACAGAAGATCCCCTAGAGATGGGAATGGCAACCCACTCCAGTATTCTTGCCTGGAGAATTCCATGGACAGAGAAGCCTGGCGGTCTACAATCCATGGGGCTGCAAAAAGTCAGACACGACTCAGCGACTAACACATGGATTATATGCACATTATATATATTATCATACATATTTTAGCATGGTTGGGATTATGTTGTACCTGCTATCTTGTACTGTGCTTTTTCACTTTGCAATAGATTGTGCACATTTTCTCATATAAAATATATTCCCATGACAGGTTTTTCAATGAACTGCCTATATGCCAACATACAAATGAAGTATCCTTCATTCAGATTAAACTTTCATCCATAACCATTTATACTGCTTCCTAGTTTTTAAATGTTTCTATTTTTTCATTATAAATTTATATATGTTTATTATGGAACTTTAATGATACTTAGAGGTATAGCAGGAGGGAAATAACCTCATACAAACTCAGTAACTATAACACTTCTGTGCTTTCCACACTGATTGTTTTACTATTTGTCTGATTTGATGGCTATGTAATTTTTACCTTGTTATAATGGTGTATAATATACAATATAGGGTCCTTTCAAATGAGGGTTATTTTTAAATATTTGTCATTTCTCACAGTATTGAGTTTATCCATTTGGGTTTTCATTTAACCATGCTTTGGAAAAAGATTCTTTTCCCTTCTCTGTTGACTCCTCACCACCTGAACTTGGTATATTTATCAAGTGTTGATGCAGCTGACCGTGGATTGAGGAATGGGGCTGGAAAATGATGGTAGAAAGACATTTTTGCCTGTGAGGGCCACTCCAGAAACACATTTCAGTGTGTACAGGAATAGAGCTGGTGCTCCATTTATCCTAAAAATCACCCAGTTGCCCCAAAATGACTGTCTCTGTGTTGTTTAGAGTAGTGAAAAATGAGGGATGACCAGGCCCACCGACAGGAGGCAGGTGAAATAGATTATGGAGCATCCATTCAACGAATCCTGTGAGGTCAAAAGATTACAGATCACTGCTGAGAAGGAGGCATGTCCTCCATGGTGTAAATGAGAACAGCATATTACAAAACGGGATGGACCATGTAAATGTGGGCATTTTGTGTGTTTTTTTCCAGGGGCTATAATGCTGTTTATTTTTTATGAGGATATGTAGTCAGATTAAGCACAGGTTAATAATACCAGTTTGTTCTTTTCAAAGCAAAGCAAAAGCCCCGTAGACTTTTTATTTATTTATTTACTTTTTAATTGGAGGAAGTGTAGGCATCTGTGTATCTCAAAGAATATTTAACTAAATACCAGCAGCTGCTGTCTCCGGGTAGCGTGGGTTTTGGGGTGATTCTGTTTTATTTTCATTCTTTTTTGGATTTTTAATTCTTTAAATTCTTTTCCTTTTAGAGGGCATAGGTTACTACCGTACTGGGGGAGGGGCAGCACAACAAAACAAAAGCCATTTTGATTCTGAAAAGAACCTTATAGGGTGGGGAAGACATGGGGGGCGGTACTCAGAGGGGGCCGCCTGCCCCTGCCCTGGCCCTCACCCCACTCCCCAGCGCGGCCCTGTGTGCTTGTGTGTTGCAGACTCCGACAGCCAGTGCAGCCCCACGCGGCAGAGCCTCAGCCTGTCGGAGGGCGAGGAGCAGATGGACCGGCTGCAGCAGGTGGAGCTGGTCAGGACCACGCCCATGTCCCACTGGAAGGCGGGAACTGTCCAGGCCTGGCTGGAGGTAGTCATGGCCATGCCCATGTACGTCAAGGCCTGCGCGGAGAACGTCAAGAGTGGGAAGGTAGGACCCCCCGTGGGGATTCTCCCCTCACACACACACACCAGCGTTACAGGAGCTGGCTGAACCGGATTCATGCTCCAGTGACTCCAGTAAATCACTGTCTCTCCAACAAGGTTCATAGCTCTTCTAAGCCTCAGCTTCCTCATCTTTAAAATGGGACTAATTTTCCCTTACCTGGCTGGAGAGAGGCAGGGCTGGACTTGAGCACCTTTTCAGTCCGTTCGGGGATTCCACCGCCTCCCGCAGCAGCAGCCCTCTGGCGAGGCGCCTGCAGAGCTCTTCCCATCGCTCTGCCCGGAACGCCGGCAGGGATTCCTCGGGTCCCCGCTGCCGCGCCTCCCTTCGGCGCTCAATCCCCACCCCCCGGGCACAGGTGCTGCTGAGCCTGAGCGACGAAGACCTGGAGCTGGGCCTGGGCGTGTGTAGCTCGCTACACCGGCGCAAGCTGCGGCTGGCCATCGAGGACTACCGCGACGCCGAGGCGGGCAGGAGGTGAGCCGGCGCCCTGGCCCCGGGGAGTTGAGAGATGAGCAGCCAGAGACCTCGCCTCAGGGTCACA
>SJYV01000583.1:841185-941615 GCA_006410875.1 Neotragus pygmaeus | reverse complement strand
GATGGGGGTGGGGCGGGGGGGGTTGGGAGGTGTCGGGTCCCCAGAGGTGCTGCCTACTGCTGCGTTCATGCCTGCGGCTCTGTCGTTGTCCCTTCCCATTCTCAGCGTGTCTGAATGTGGTCTTTCCTCTTCCTGTACCCTCTGTCTGTTATTCTTCGGGGCTCGCACCCTGCGTCCTTCTCCCCCTCTGTCTCTGCCTCCCCTGTCTGTCTCTCCCCTCTGTGTCTCTCTCCTGTCTTGGTCCCTCTCTCCCCATGTCTCTCCCTGTCTCCTCCTCTCTCCCCCCTGCGTCTGCCTCTCCCCTTGCTGCCGTGTCTCTCTCTCTGTCTCTCCATCACTGTTCCTATCTATCTCTGTGACTTTCTTGGTCCCCCTCACCCCATTATTTTGCTTCTCTCTCTGGTCATCTCTGCCCCATTTCTCCCTGTCTCTCTGTTTCTGCCACCTTTCCCCACCCATCCCTCTCTCTGGCTGTGTCTCTCCTCACCAGCCTGTCCAAAGCCGCTGACCTGGACCATCACTGGGTGGCCAAGGCCTGGCTCAATGACATCGGCCTGTCCCAGTACTCCCAGGCCTTCCAAAACCACCTGGTTGACGGGCGGATGCTGAACTCCCTGATGAAGCGGGACCTGGAGAAGCACCTGAATGTGTCCAAGAAGTTCCACCAGGTCAGCATCCTGCTGGGGATCGAGCTGCTGTACCAAGTGAACTTCAGCAGGGAGGTGAGAACCAGGGGGCAGGGCACTGCTTTCCTTCTGGAATCCGCTGTCTGTCCATCCAACCATCTGCCCATCCACGCATGTCTGCATCCATCCACCCACCTGTCCATCACTCCATGCATCTACTCTCTGCCCATCCACGTATCTCTCCATCCATCCACCAACCTGTCCATCATTCCATGCATCCACTCTGCCCATTCACGTACCTCTCCATCCATGCATCTCTCTACCTTTCCATCAATCCACGCATCCATCCCTTTCTTTCCCCCTCCCTCCTTTCAACAACTGCTAATTAGGGATGGACCAGACCCTGTGCTCAATTCAGGGGAAAAGGGAAACACTCATTCTCCAGGAACTTACTATCAGGGGCAACCACAAAGAAGCTTGTGGCCACAACATCATGGAAGGTTGTCCCAATGAGGGAAGCCCAGGGTTTTATGAAAATCCAGAGGAAAAGCTTTTAGAGGGACAAGAGAAGCCTTTCCAGTGATAGTGACAGCTAAACTGAGACCTGAAGGGAAGAATTCCAGGTATCAATCAATAGAAGGTATGAGGGGAAAAGCAATCTAGCAAGGGCATAGCATAGACTAAGACCCAGAAGATAGATCTGTGGCAGCAGAACTGAGAGTCCCGTGTGTTTCTGTGCTGCGTCTGAGGTGGAGGAGTGAATAGGGATGCTGACAGGTAACCAGGGGGCTGGGGGGTACATTGTGGAGTTTAGACTCTGAGTGCCCCTTGTTCTGATCGCTGCCAGGCCAGAGAGCACAGGGTGTCTGCTTCAGCTTCCCCCAAACCTAGTACATCTCCCCAGCTACTCCCCCTCAGGAGGGGCCTGGGCTGCCGGGGCTGAGTACAAAGGGCTTATTCTTCTCAGAGCACTGTCAGAGCACAAATAGTTTAGGGTCAGAGGGAGAGGAACAGAAGAGGGAGCTTTGTGGCCTTCTCAAACACCCAAGCCAGAGCCCTGGGCACAGAAAGTGATGAGGACACAGGCCCTGGACCCTTGTGAGCCCCAGTCGGGTACAGGAGGTGATGTGTGGGAAGAACGTGACGGTGAAGTGTGGAAATAGGCAGCCTCATTTGGGGCATCCCTCAAGAGACATGCACTGAGCCCCTACTCAGGTCAGGTGAGCAGGGGTGGGCTATACAAACTAGGCAGGTAGGGGCTGGGCTACACAAACCAGGCAGCTGCCGTGGGTCCCACCTGGCCCCACACTCTGCGTGCAGGTGGTTCTGCCTCTAGGCTCCTCCATCCCTGGAAGCGGGCTTCTCCCCATTTCCCAGAAGGAAAGGACTGACATGGCTAGAGCAGCTGTGGGTGATCTGGCCAGGACCCCTCACTTCAGCATGCTGAGGTCCCTGCCAGCACCACAGACCCTCACTCCCTGTGTGATCTCGGCATGCCCCCCTTGGACCCCCAGCTGACCCATTCTCCCTCCCCACAGGCTCTCCAGGAGCGCCGGGCCCGCTGCGAGACACAGAACATAGACCCCGTGGTCTGGACGAACCAGCGGGTGCTCAAATGGGTGCGAGACATTGACTTGAAGGTGAGGGGTGATGGCGGGCGTGGGGGGGTGGTGACTCTTGGGCATATGCAAATCCCATGCCAGTCTCTGTGCAAATTCAGTATCCATCTTTGTGTGGGCTGGGCATCATTTCCCAGGCTGGCAAGAGCAGCCTGCCTCCTGTCACTCAAGAGGCCAGAACTACTTCCCCTGCCGACCCCTTCCCATCCCAAAGCCAGGGTGCAGATGCTGAGCCATCCTTGCTCTCTGAAGTCAGTGGGGGATTGAATCCACAGCCATCTTCTCCCTCAACAAGCATTTATGGGCCGCCTGCCTAGGTCTGGGGTCTATCAGTGACAAAATAGCCCAGTCGCTATTCTGAAGGCCCTAAAAAGAGTGAGGCTGGGGTTCCCCCTCAGGATTAAATACAGTAGTCCCCGGGGGATGGGGTCAAGCCCTTGCTCTTGAGGACATGTTTCCCCTGGGGTATCCCCGCCCTCAGGCCAGCAGGGCAGCGCCCAGGCTCACCAGCCCCGTGCCTTGCCCTCAGGAGTACGCAGACAACCTGACCAACAGTGGCGTCCACGGCGCCGTGCTGGTGCTGGAACCCACGTTCAACGCTGAGGCCATGGCCACCGCCCTGGGCATCCCGAGCGGGAAGCACATCCTCCGGAGGCACCTGGCGGAGGAGATGAGCGCCATCTTCCACCCGGCCAAGTGAGTGTGGGCTGCCGGCAGCAGCTTCCGGCTTTGGAAGCAGGTGGTTGTGACTTCCGGTTGGTCCCGGCCGCGCCCTTCCGGGGTCCCACTTGTTCCTTTGCGACACAGCGGCCTCCTTTTATGGATCCAGGCTCAGAGAAGTGAATGCTTTAGCCTCAATGTCAGAGACTAGAAAGAGGTAAAGGAGGAGGAGGCAATCAGCTTTTGAATAAAGTGTGTGGCGCTTCCCAGGTGGCTCTCAGGGTGAAGAATCTGCCTGCCACTGCAGGAGAGGCAAGAGACCCAGGGATGGGTCCCTGGGCAGGAAATGGCAAGCCACTCCAGTGGAATATTCTTGCCTGGAGAATTTCATGGACAGAGAAACCTGGTGGGCTACAGTCCATGGGGTCGCAAAGAGTCAGACACAACTGATTGCTCACATGTACACACACATGCACACAAACTGGGCATTTAGAGAAGGGAAAAAGGTCGGCATGTATGAGGAAGGCCATGTGAGTGTGGGGTTTGAGCTGAGGAGGATTTGCACTGGCCTAAGAGGTTTACATGGTCATTCCAGGTAGACTGACATGGGGACAAAGGTTTGGAGACGGGTGGCGGTGTTAGTGGTGTTTACCTTCCAGGTGAGCAGACCATATCAGCCCTTCTACCCCGGTCTCCTCATCTGAAAAGCGATCAGGGAATAAACACCTGAGCAGATAAACTAGGCCCCTGCCTGTGGTCTCTCTTTATGATGATGTGCTTAGGGTTAGATGACCGTTCATTGAGCACATGCCATGTGCACAGTTCCAGCCTCGTAACAGTACTAAGCAGTTTCACAGGCTCTCTTATAGATGCAGAAACTTGTCCAAAGGGCCCAAGGTACTTTCCTAAGGTCAAACAACTGGTAAGTGGCAGAGCCCAGATTTGTCCTTTATTCTATTAATATGGTATATCATGTTGATTGATGTTCAGACATTGAATCAACCTTGCATTCCAAGGATAAATCCCAATTGATCATGGTGGTCATGGTGTATAATCTTTTTATATGTTGCTGGATTCGGTTTGCTAGTATTTTGAGGAAGAATTTTGTATTCATATTTACAAGGGATATTGATCTGTAATTTCCTTGTGATATTTTTGTCCAGTTTTGATATCAGAGTAATACTGGCCTCATAGAATGAGTTGGAAAGCTTTCCCTCCCCCTCTGTGTTTCGGAAGAGTTTATAAAGTATTGGTGTTCATTATTCTTTAAACATTTGGTAAAATGCATCAATAAAGCCATCTGATCCTAGGCTTTTCTTTGTGGTAAGTTTTTTTTTTTTTTTAATTATTACTAATCCAATCTCTCTACTCATTGTAGATCTGTTTATATTTTCTGTTTCTTCTGGAGTCAGTTTTGGTAGTTTATATCTTTTTTTTAAAAATCTTAAAAAAAATTTTTTTAATTGAAATACAGTTGATTTACAATATTGTATATTAGTTTCAGGTGTACACCACAGTGATTCATATATATAAGTATATTCCTTTTTAGATCTTTTTCCTTATAGATTATTACAAAATATTGAGTAAGTTCCCTGTGCTATAAAGTAGGTCCTTGTTACTTATCTATTTTGTATAGTAGTATATATAGTTTATATATTTCTGAATTTGTTTTCATTTAGATTAGCTAATTTGTTAGCATATACGGTCAATCATATGATCATTTTTTTGTAATCCCTCTTAGTCATGTAAAGTTATCCCCTCTTTCAGGCTTCTCAGGTGGCACTAGTGGTAAAGAACCCATCTACCAATGCAGGAGACGTAAGAGACATGGGTTACATCCCTGGGTCGGGAAGATCCCCTGGATGAAGTCATGGCAACCCACTCTAGTATTTTTTCCTGAAGAATCCTATGGACAGAGGAGCCTGGTAGGCTACAGTCCATAACGTCACACAGAGTCAAACATGACTGAAGCGACTTAGCATGCATGCATCCCCTCTCTCATTCCTAGTTCTAGTAATTTGAGTCATCACTCTTAACTCTTGGCCAGTCTAGCTAAGGTTAGTTTGTTTTGTTAACAGATGCCAGATTTGAGGGCTTCCCAGGTGGTGCTAGTGGGAAAGAACCCGCCTGCCAGTGCAGGAGACACAGGGTCAATCCCTGGAGCAGGAGGATCCCCTGGAGAAGGAAATGGCAACCCATTTCAGCATTCTTGCCTGAATCCCATGGACAGAGAAGCCTGGCAGACTACTGTCCATAGGGTCACAAAGTGTTGGACATGCCTGAAGCAACTTAGCACACCAGATTCAAATGGAGGCTCTATGCGTCAGGCCTGAGTACTCAATCCCCAAACTACATGGGGCCTCAGGGAGCAGCCGAGTCACACCCCATGTTATGCAGGTAGAACAAAATTATGCATCTGTCACAAGGTCCAGGTGCCCTGGGCCGCCCTCCGCCAACAGCAGGTGCATGCCCAAGCAGTTCTCATAGACCCTGCAGGCAGAATCATCAGTGCTCTTGTGAACTGCAGATTCCCGCATCCCTGCTCAGACCTGCAGGACCGGTATCTGCTGGCAGAGCCCAGGAATCTACATTTTCAGCATTTTAAGCATGCTTAGGTGGTTTTTATGACAAGCACCCTATCCTCAGCTGGTAAAGAATCTGCCTGCAATGTAGGAGACCTGGGTTCAATCCCTGTGGAAGACCCTCTGGAGAAGGGAAAGGATACCCACTCCAGGATTCTGGCCTGGAGAATTCCATGGACTGTATTGTCCATGGGGTTGCAAAGAGTTGGACACAACTGAGCGACTTTCACTTTCACCCTATTCCATGAGCCATGAATCAATAGGTCAGGAAAAAGGTTTTTCTCCTCAGAATTTTCCACTTTCCTCTACCTTCCTGCCGGAGCCATGTAATCTGTAACAAGCTTAAGGTATTCTGAGCCCTGGAGGGGTAGGTCTAGCTAAACGTTATCCATGCGCCTAATTCATTAGCATTCATGTGATACTTAAACCCTTGACCCCCCTCCTATGAGGTATCTAAGATTAGTGGATGAATACTAGTGGAGTTTCGGGGCAGGGGGGGCACAGATAGGATGGGTTCTTACATTGTTGGGAGGTCAGAGATTCCTTCAAGAACTAGATGCAGGCAACTATCAGGATGAAGAAGAGGGAAACTGACTCAGTCTAGGCTCCTCATTTTACCTCTAAGGAATCTGAGGCTGCTCAGGCAGGGAACTAGGAGAACCGGACCTCAAGCTGGTCTCCCTGTAAGGACCTCTTTCCTCGATGCTGCTTCTCTCTGTGAGTCGACATCATGGCTGATGACTCAAAGTCTTCGTGTGGGATTTTGGAACCT
The DNA here is from genome assembly GCA_006410875.1 of Neotragus pygmaeus. Lineage (NCBI taxonomy): Eukaryota > Metazoa > Chordata > Mammalia > Artiodactyla > Bovidae > Neotragus > Neotragus pygmaeus. Next base: position 935,356 of record SJYV01000583.1, on the reverse strand, counting down.
TGCGGCCCTTTGCTGAGACCTTGCCATGGGCCAGGGGAGCAGACTTGCAGTTGGCTGGGGGCAGACAGACTCCATGAATTCCTAAGGAATTTTAGAGCCCATTTCTGTTGGTACAAGAGTCCCCAGCTAAACCAAACACCAGGGAAATAGTGATCCCCAGGCACACTTGAGAAGGTCTGATGGGTTTATAGTAACCAAGATCTATGGGCTTTGCCCAGGACATGTCTTTCATAGCCCCAGCATCTCATCCTGTCTTCTGCTTTCTTGCTCCTTTTCCTTCTCTGTTGCCGAGAGAAGGGCAGGGCAGCTTTCCAGAGAAGGGGCAGGGCAGGCGGGCTGGGCTTTTGGGGTGAGTCCTCCCAGAATGATCAGGTTGGGTGGAAAGACTCCAGTCTGAGAAAACATCCTGAACCACTGCAGTAGGATTGCAGACCAGCCCAGGACTCCATCCCCGCTGAACCCCAGGCTGGGTGGACCAGGACGATGGGCATCACAACCCTTCACATTAATGTCGCATGCCATCTTCAACGAAGTGCTCTCACATCCCTTGTTTCACTCGCTCCTACTCCTCACGAAGGGAGCTGAGTGAGAAGGAATCATAACCTCTTTTGACGAATAGGGAAACAGGCTTCAGAGAGGTGCTGTGACCTGCTGGTGACTAGACAGGAGTCCGTGGCAACGCTGTAGTCCATCAACCTCTGACCCTCCACCACACCTGGAAGCCTGGAGAGGGGCTAATGATTGCCTGATTCTGCTCCCCAGGAGATGTGACCCCTGTGACCCCACACCGCCCAGTCAATGTGTTGCCTGTAGTCACAGGAGGGTAGCTGGCTCAAAGCATCTAGGGAGATTATAGTCACCGTGTGTTCATGTCCCATGACCAGGGAGACAGGAAATATTAGCACCCAATCCTCCTCCTAGAAAGGCACATTTTCCTAGAGTTGATAGGTTCCCATATGACATCATCTTCTCTAGCCTCCTCTCATTGCTGTGACACCATATAACCAAAGGGATCAAGGCAGAGCAGTTTCTCACATCATCTCGTGATGTCTGCTTGGACGTGCACTGATTTCTTATTTCTCTTGGTAAACCACTGGTTCACAACCAACTCTGTCATAGTACTGTGCTTAAGTTAAAGAAATAGAGAAAATTTTTTTAAAAGAGAGAGAGAAATAAACCAGTGGACCAAAAAGATGCAGGAGGTAGCCATGCTATCCTAAAGGCATTCGCTGGAGCATCACAGGAGCCAGAAGAAAAGCCTTGATGAAAATCCATGAACATCTCCAGCACTTGCCTGAAGGATGGTATATTCTGTCACTGACACAAGGTCAGAGCCAAGAGGGATTCAGCCTGTAGTTCATTCAAATTCTTAATATTAGGCCTGAGAAGAGTGGCCTTTAGGCCTCTGAAGCTTTATGTCTCAGACCAGCTTTGCATCTCTCTTGTAAATACCCGTTCCCATCCTGTGGTCTTATGACCCATGGCCCCCCAAAATGTGCCTTTATATGTCCATGGATGCAAGAGTCAGCCAGCATCTCCCTCCCTTCTCTCCTCCTTCCCCCTCCAGATGCAGTTATAAGGTGAGGTTATCAAATTACCATAACTGTTTGCTGAGCTCTGCCATGGGCCACACTCAGAACCTAGCACATTGTCACCACCTTCTGGAGGTGGGTGCATGAGTCCCATTTCACAGATGAGGAAACTGAGATACTGTAGCAAGTTTATACATCTTGCCTGGGTAAAAACTGAGGAGCTGATAAAAACTGAGGAGATGGGATTCAAAGCACCACACTTTGCTCCTTCCCTAAAGAGCAGGAAGAGTGGCCAGAACAACAGATGACCTGTCGGGCAGTGATTTTGTTGCCCCCTGGGCCCTCCCCGGGAACCTTTTTTTTAAGATCAGTCTTCAGTTGAAAGAAAAGTTTACTAGTGGCTCAGGAATTGGGTACATTCAAGGTGGAATAGCTAGATCCAGAAATTCTGGGTTAATAAGTCTCTTTCTGATTATTGGGTATTTCCTTTTTTCCCCCATTTTTTTAAACTGAGACTTAATTTTCTTGGGTTCCAAAACTATTGCAGATGGTGACTGTAGCCATGAAATTAAAAGATGCTTGCTCCTTGAAAGAAAACCTATGAACAACCTAGACAGCACATTAAAAAGCAGAGACATTACTTTGCCAACAAAAGTCCCTCTAGGCTATGATTTTTCCAGTAGTCATATATGGATGTGAGAGTTGGACCATAAAGAAGGCTGAGCCCCGAAGAACTGATGCTTTTGAACTGTGGCGTTGGAGAATACTCTTGAGTGTCCCTTGGACTGCAAGGAAATCAAACCAGTCAATCCTAAAGGAAATCAGTCCTGAATATTCATTGGAAGGACTGATGCTGAAGCTGAAGCTCCAATACTTTGGCCACCTGATGCAAAGAGCCGACTCATTAGAAGAGATCCTGATTCTGGGAAAGATTGAAGGTGGGAAGAGAAGGGGATGACAGAAGATGAGATAGTTGAATGGCATCACTGACTCAAGGACATGAGTTTGAGCAAGCTCCTGGAGATGGTGATGGACAGGGAGGCCTGGCGTGCTGCAGTCCATGGGGTCGCAAAGAGTCAGACACAACTGAGCAACTGAAGAGATAGTCTCTTTACTCGCTTTACTGTGTTGTGTACAATGAAGTGGATCTGCTGTATTGAGCCTCCATCCCTGAGTGTGACCGGTGAGGCAAAGTGAACGCAGTACCTGAAGCAGAGCTGCCTCGCGATAACTGACAGTTCACGTGCCCTGACCTCTCAGGAGCGCTGGAGTGTCTCAGTAAAGCAGTTTCCTTTTCACTTAGTTACATGGGGCTCTGCTTTCTGTCACTTTGCTCGTTTTCTCATTAGAGTTTCCGCGGAGAGTGATTTCGTTATGAACTCAGGCAGACGCAGCTCCCAAGCACAGAGAGCAAGAGGCCTTGTCACAGCTCTGCCTCTGGGGCTGGCATGTGGCCCCAGTCTGAGAGATCCCAGCAGCAGGCAAAGGGGAATAGTCCTGGGCCCCCGGGCAGATCACCAGAGCTGGAGTGGGAGGGGGCACACTGAGATTTGGGGGCACCCACAGGAAGGTGGTGTTTATAATATTCTGCCCCACCCCAACCCAATGATCACTGAACTGTGAGCCCAGGCCCTGGGGCAGTCAGTGCCTGCAGTCGTGGTCCTCTGTAAGGAGAGGGCCTGGCAGGACCTTCGGGGGCTGAATTCTGGCTCCCCCTCCATCATCTGAAGTTTTTCAGTTCCCTCATCTTGAAAGAGGAATAATCACTCCTCCTGAACCGTGGGGTGAGTTCAAGGAGCTATCATTCGGGAAGGACCTGGCGTCATGCCCAGCACACAGCAGGCGGCCAATTAAGACTCTGGCCTCCCCTACTTTACTCGTCTCCACCGAAGCATCTTGCACCTCGTGGGCCTCGTAAACCCTCGTTTAACTGGGTGAGACTCAGCTCTCAGGACGCCCAGCTGGCAGAGTCTGATTCTCACCCACCACCTCCTACCTACACAGGATGCCTTTCCAGCGCCCCAGACGCCCTCTGTGTTGACTCAAGAAATTGTACAGAGATGCTCTGTCTTCCAGAAACTTCCCTCATTAAAGTGTATCCTTCCAGCATTCCACTCCCTCAAGGTTTGATGGAGAGACTAGGAATACTCAGTAAGCCATTTCAAGCCTCCAAGGGCCATAGCCTTGCACTTGACCTAGTCCCTGCAGCATCTGCGTTTTAATCCACAGGAGGAACAGGGTAGGATTTTAGCGACTGTGGAAAAGCAAGAGGAAAGGTGTTTTAGCATAGTGGGGGCAGCAGCCGCCCGTGTTCCTCTGTCTACACCACAAAGACACCACTTTCTGCACAGGGTATGGTCTGTTAAGACCAGAACTGAATAGTGGACTCCATTGTACAGATGAGGAAATTGAGACCCAGCCAGGGAATCAACTCACACAAGGGCACAGCTAGGGGATGTGCAGTGCCTTGAGCGGGGATTCAAGCCAAGTCTGTACCCCTCAATGCCTGTGTTGGTCACAGCAATTACTCATGATATGCAGCCCCTTCTCAGCATGTTATATGTGTCCTCTCATTTAATCCTCCAGTGACCTTATAAGAGAAATGTTGTTATTAACCCCACTTCACAGAGTACACAGCTCAGGGGACATGACTGCTAAGGGGGTGGGGCCAGGCCACTGATGTGGAGTTCACAGTCTTACATTGGCCCCCCAAGGTGGGAAGAAAAAAAAGGTCTAGATCTTGTTCCTAGAAGTTCAAGTTCCATCCCTGCAACTGTGTGTCTTATGTATCCTTGGATGAGACATACATCCCCTCTGAACTCCCATCTCTTTTTCAGTGAAAACCAAAGGGGCTCTGAAGTCCTCCCAAGCTCATGGAATGACAAATATTCCATAAATTGGGAATGGGGGGGTTAATGTCCTTCCCACCAGACAGCAAACAGATTTGGCTGCACGAGTTTAGATTGTCATGGCTTCTGCAGTTCAAACAGCTTCCCTGCTAGACCCAGGGCATTCCATCCCCAGGAGGAGGAGAGAGGATGGGTAGCAGTGAACATGTCGGTCCCTGACCCACCACAGAGCCAGAACCTCCCTGTGCTGGGGATGCCTTGGTGCCCGGGGACCCGAGAACTCAGCTTCATCTGCCATCCAGCAGCCAGTGTGGGTCCCTGCCCAGCACCCTCCCCTCTCTTGAACTTTCTCAGCAGAAGTTATGCCACAAGAAGCAGAGCATCTCTGAGGCAGGTGTTAGAAGATTCGTTTCTCTTCATGTGTCTCCTTCCGTGGTGGCCCGAGCCAAGCCTCACCGCTCCTGTGAAGCCAATTCCTCTGACATTAAAGTTATAACTGTTCATTTGAATTATTATCATTGTAGCCATTCACTAGATGCTCAGCTCAGCTCCAAAGTACTTTTTAACTAACCTTCCAATCACTTGATGAAGTCAGCTCTAAGACCTTCTCCACCTGCCAGCTAGAGGAGTCAAAACTGGAGAATCCCAGCTTTTGAGAGACAAAGTGATGAGCTCAAGGTAACACAGCCAGTAAAGAGGAGAGCCAGGATTTCAATGCAGATAAAGCTTCAAGGAAGATACCTGGACATGAGTGTCTTGGGGTTGGCGAGGTTGGCAGGAGAGGTGTGGAAGGCTCTGCCCTAGCTGGGGAGAACCCTGCAGGCAAAGAAAGGACAGGAGCCCCAGGGACACTGAGGTTCACCCAGAATCTAAAAGAGAAGGAAGGCAAATGGGAGGACTACGTTCCAAACTCCTGGCTCTGAACCAATTTTTTGCCCCAACTCCGTACCCCATACACACTAGCCCTGAGATTCTAACACAGGGCTCAGCAAACTTCTCCCATGAAAGGCCAGGCAGTGAAGATGTTAGCATTCAGGAGCCGCATGGTCTGGGTCAAAACAGATTTGATAGCAAAAAATCAACTGTAGACAATGTGCAAACAGATGGACTAGGTTTCAGTAAAACTTTATTTACAAACAGTCCACTGGCTGCATTTGGCCACTGGCTGTAGGTCACCAAGTCCTAGTCTAACAAGCCTTTGATGCTTTTATACAGGGAAGGGGGTGATGGGGGTAACTTCAGACAACAAGTCAGTGGGGACACAGATTTCAAATGCAAAGTGGGGGAAACCTTCCTGATGCTTCTCAAGCTACACCTAATGAGCTGGAATGTGGGGCTTCTCCTATCATGTCTTGCCTCTCCTGATAGGGTTTGCAGAGTCCTGGGGGCTGAAGAGACCCCAAAGTTCAAATCTTGGCTCTGCAAGATTTGCTCACACACTCCAAGCTGTGTGATCCTGGGCAGATTGCTTGACCTCCCTGTGCCCCCTTTTCTCCAGCAGAGATGGAAGCTGGACCTCCAGGTGTGCTGTGGGGATTATGTTTGTAAAGTGCTTAGCTTAGCACAGTGGTGGCCCATAGGAGGTACTAAGTGAACCCCAGTTGTGGTCACTGTGACCAGTGTGAGTGACTGAGTGACTGTGTCTCTGGGTCGCAGTAGCTGACGCCTTGCCCACATTGACTTGCAATGGGTGTCTCCCCAGCTGCACAGGCATCCGGGAAGCTGAGCGATTTGGAACGCCCCCCGGGAGGGCCTCCAGCATCACCCGGGCAGGGAAGGAGGAGAACAGCGGTGGGATCAAGTACAAGGCTGGCCGGGTAGGTCACTCCATGTGTTTCCCTGGGGGTCCCCCAGCCTTTGTGCTGTCTGGGCCCATGTTACCCTTTCCCAGCCCCCCCATGGAGTGGTGTTGATGGACCAGGTCACACGCACAGCTGGGAGGAGGGCCCTGGAAGCCACCTTCAGGGACCCACATGATGGTTAAGACACACTTAGCTTTGTGGGGCTTTTGACACTATATCTCAAGGTGCAGGTCTCACCTGCCTGCCTAAAACTCACCTAGGCGGCTGCTTAACATGCAGACTCCAGGACCCACCTGGGCCTCCCGGCGCTAGAGCCTCTGGGGTGAAGGGGACCTGCATGCTGCCGGCCTGCCCAGAGGGTTCCAGTGCACTCCAAACTCTACGGGCCACTGCCTTAGATTTGGAACTCCAGTGGCCTGACCAAGAGCAAAGGATGAGCCTCTGGTGCATGAGACCATGAGCACTTGGGCCTCAGAGACAACACAGACTCTTAAACGGAGGTGTGTAGACACAGACAGCAGAAGTGAGTAATTCAAATTTTTCCATTTGTTCAGCTGACAGTTTGGGTACTAAGTACATCCCAGACATGTCCTGAGCATGGGTGATAAGCATGGATAAATGGCCATCCTCACCATTAAGATGCTTTCAGTCTAGAATGTACATTCCTGCCTGGGGGGTCCTATCACTCCCAAGGCGGTCAGAATTGGTTCTCAGAGTGGAGGATGCAGAAAGTCTTACTCTTTTTATGTGTAAAGCACAGATATATATATATACATGGCACATAAACACGTGCACAGAGGCCCTGTGGTATGAAAATTTCATGGTGGGGGTGTGATTAGGGAAAAAATAGGTAAAAGGTCATCTTTTAAAAGGGGACAACAATGGAAAAAAAGGTTAAGAAACACTGGTCTGGAAAGAAAGGCAGTCAAATAAATAAATAATTACACAGTGCTGTCACAACTACTCCAATAGACATCTGTTCAAAATAAGAGAGAAATATTTATTGCGGGTCCACCATGTCTGATAACAATAGTTACTCTCTGCCAGTGCCTGAGGCTTCCCATGTGGCTCAGTGGTGAGGAATCCTCCTGTCAATGCAGGAGACACAGGCTGGATCCCTGGGTCAGGAAGATCCCCTGGGAAAGGAAACGGCAACCCACTCCAGTATTCGTGCCTGGAGAATCCCATGGACAGAGAGGATCCTGGCGGGCTACAGTTCATAGGGTTGCAAAGAGTTGGATGTGACTGAGCTTGCACACACGGCGTGGCCAGCACCTTGCTATGTGCTTCCCAGATGGGATTTCTACTCTTTGCAAACACTCTGAGAGAAAGGAATTACCAGTTCTATTTTGTAGCTGAGAAAACTGAAGCTTAGAGAAGGCAGGTGACTTGTCTAAGGTCACACAGCTGGGAAGTGGCAGAGCAGGGATCCACACCCCAGTTTGTGAGTCACCAAAACCCACACTTTTTCTGCCACATCTAGAATATTTCTTCTTGACCTGGGAATGCAGTCAGACCTCATACCCGCACATTCTCCCCTCTCTTCCTGCTGAGGAGGAAGAGAGAAACTTTGATGGATAATCAGAAAGACTATACTTGTCCTCACTCTCGGCAACCAACTGGTTCCTTCAGGTTGAGGACACAACATACGGTTAGCTAAGCTAAGTCGCTCAGTCGTGTCTGACTCTTTGCAACCCCATGGACTGTAGCTCACTGGGCTCCTCCGTCCATGGGATTCTCCAGGCAAGAATACTGGAGTGAGTTGCCATTTCCTTCTCCAGGGGATCTTCCCGACCCAGGGATCGAACCCAGGTCTCCCGCATTGCAGCAGATCCTCCTCTCAGTCTCCCTGAGCAAGGGAGAATTATTACTCATAGAACCACAGAGTGGTTAGGTAAGTTACTCAAGGACACACAGCAGTTGGAGATGCCACATTGAACACTCAATTCTTTCTTCTCTTCTTCCTGTTCTTTGTTCTCTTCCTCTCTTCTCAGCTGCCCCTGGGAAAGATAGGAAGGGGCTTCAGCAACAAAGACCCCGATTTCCATGATGACTATGGCTCTCTTCAAAATGAAGACTGTGGAGACGAGGACTCCCAGGGCAGGCCGGAGCAGTGCCGTCTGGAGGGCTATAATGGCCTGGAGGTCACCAACGTGTAAGGAGCAGATGTTCCACCAGACCCAACATGGAGAGACCCAGGGAGGCAGGCCATCCCAGGACCATCACCACTGTACATAGTCAGCTCGGCCTGAGGATGCTCCTCTGGTCCCCGGAAATCTCAGCAGACTGCCGTGACTTTGAATGGGATCCCCACAGAACGAGGGAGCACCAGCCTGCCTGCCTGGAGCGGACTGAGGACTTCCCTGCTCCCTGGAAGAAGACTAGCCCGAAGGACCGATCAGGGTGCCCAGCACCTCCATTATCAAGGCTCTGCCACTGAGTGACTCAGCCACTGAGCAGTCCAAGTAATCCTGGGAGCCTTGAACTAAGCCTCCTGGGTGTAAAGAAGCACAGAGTTCCCCAAGATACCATCCCAAGAGGAGCAGGTGGGACTCTAGCGAGACACACAGAGCCCAGTGTTGGCAGTGCCAGGAGCTTGCAAAGCTGGGAGCTCCCCATCCTCACGTGGACCCTTCCAGCCAGCCTGGTGGTGGTCTCAGCTCCCACATGCATGCCCTCTATGACCGAGAACTTAGCTTCTGACTTGGGTCATTGAATCTCCCTTGGGAGAACAAAACAGGAAGGTCATTCAAATCTTAAAAGCCTTGTGTCATGTCAGCGTGGATTTATTGAAGGGCTACTTGGCCCCTCCCCTGGGGAGGGGCTCCACTGGGTGAAGGAGGGCGATGATCCCTGTAGAGGTGGGGCTGAGCAGCAGCCTTCCTAGGAACTGTGGATACCCCATCATCTGGATGAAGGACATCATGTCAACAAGACCGGGAATGACTGAGTTCGGTCTGTGACAACTCGTCCCAAGTGTGACATGGGGCAGGGAACTGCTTCTCGTTGCTAGCGCGACAGGCCTTGCCACCTGACACACAGGTGTGCTCCCCAGTGCCCCAGCGGAGCCGAGTCTCACAGTCGCTAAGGTGATGGAGAGGATGCCCAGCCTTCCTCTTGACTCTGCTGCTGTTTTGCTGTGTGGCTTATTCCCAGTGACCTCACCTCTCTGTGCCTCAGCATCTTCATTTACAATACTTCTGGTTCCCTCCTGGGGATGTTGTGAGGATTAACACTTGCTAACCTCTGTAACATTCTTACCCTCTCAGGAGACAAGTGGGAAGTTATGGGATCTGGGATGGGTGTCTCATTTCCCATTTACAACACAGAATTGATACCGTCCTCGTTCTCTCCAACTGTTTTGGTTGGAGCAGTGTGCACAAGGAGGGCAAGGCATGTTCAATGTGCAGGCTCTCTAGGGCCCCCATGGGACTGGACCCCCAAAGAGGAAAACCCCACAGCCCTTGAAAACCAGTTTGATTCCTGTGTTCAGACTTGAATTCATTGACCTCATTACTGAGAAATGATTAGGGGTGGACAGACAGTATTGGGGTTCCACTTACACTTTGGTTATCAAAGCACATGATTCTTTGGAACCACAATGCTCGACTTCCAATGAGGCCTTTGGCACCGCCAGACTATAAAACGGTTTGAATTTCCAGGACTGGAAGCAGGGGTCGGCCTCCAAGAACCATCAAAGCACCTGGTCTTCAACCCAATGAATGATTTCTCCTCAAGGGAAAAGCACAAACCTAGGCCCAATGAGCTTAAAAATTCCTCCTCCCTGAGGCTGAAGACCATTATATTCTAAACTTAACAGAAGCACAGCTTTTTAGACAGGCAATGCCCCCTCTGGTCTGAACGTCTGACCTCCTAGGGACACATGTCTGATTCCTGGGCCCAAGCAGTGAGGCTCTGGAACCTGACCTGGCTTTGCTGAGGCTCCAAACCCACTATCTTTATGACATTCAGCCACACACGTGGGGTTTGTGGCTGCAGTGCTCACAGCCCAGATAGGGGAGAAAACCTCGCTCTAACCCGATGCCGCAGGTCACTCCCAGGCCAGCATCCAGGCCGGGTGACTGGGGCGCCAGGATCCGCCTCTCAGGAAGCGGCACACCTGAAAGGCAGCGTTTCTCACAGGGTGAGCAGGAGTGGCAGACCGGGGGGTGGTGCCTGAATGTGGGTCTGATTGTATGAAACCAATGCATTGTTCCCCATCTCAGTCCCACTGGGGACAGACGGGCAAGTGGACAACTGAGGGGTCACTGGAAGGAATGGCACTGCCCGAAACACTCTCAGCATTCGGCTAGCAGGCCTGGGGCAACATGGGCAACCTCGAATGCGCCTTTTGGTCCAAATGATGCTCTAAGTTCACTTTCTCACTTGCCCAATTCTCTGTGTCCCTGGCAGTCAGGCGAGCATTTGGAACTGACTTTTCAACATGAGGATGAGTTGGCTAATAAATGAACAAGCTCCACACAGTTAAATCAGGAAAGCTCTGTCTGTTGGAAAAATCCTGTCAACTCTGCTACAAGGGCAGGCAAGAATAGCAGGGCATGTGGACTCGGCAGAGAGGTTCTGGTAGCTGGTTAGCAAAGTCTGGCAGTGTGGCCACCCATGGAACATTGACTGGCCACATCCTGTCCAACAGCCTGGGTCATGGTCTTGGTCCTTGAAGGGTGGTGACATGACACCTGGGCCTGGGAACCCTATGCATGTGCTTCTCTGAGAGGTGATGTCACCTGTACCCATAGGTGCTGGCCCTTTCCAGGGATAGTTGCTGCCAGAGGTTGGGGAGAACCAGGGTAGGCAGAGACACCCCATATTCCTCCTAGTAGCTAGGGGCTGGAGCCATAAGAAGGCTCTGCTTTCCAACCCTGTGCACCTCTGAAAGGCTCCCTTGTCCTTGGCTGAGTGGGGCCTTTCTCCCATAAATCCATCTGTCTCATCATTGCAGTCAGTGGACCCCAGGGTGCAGGAGACAGGGAGACTCTGCAGGAGCACCTGGGCCAGAGGAAGCTGAGGGGAAGGGCTCTCCCCACAGCCTAGCCAGCATGGAGGGGCCTCAGAGCAGTGACCCCAAATCTCGAGGCCACTGAGCGGGTCTGGGTCCAGCCGAATGGGATGATTTGGCAAGATGTTCCAAGCCTTGCTCTCCCCTTCCCATCACAGCCCACATGTTCTGGATGCCATCACTTCTGCTCTGCCCTTCGAGGTTCCAGTGGACTCTCGGCAGTTGAGTGGAAAGAAAAAGAAGCTCTGTGCAAACAGCATCTGCCGACACCGACATCCTTCCCAGCAGTTGGCTGATGAGAGGAATTTCCTGAGCCCTGAGGAAACAAGTTGTCCATGAACTAGGATGCTGTTCCTGACATTTAATTGCTAGTCATGGCCCCGAATGTCTTCCCAAGAGTGAATTTTAACACTGTAACAATAAATACTACTTCACAGCACTTCACTGATGAGCTGGCCTTTTCCTCTGTGTGTTCTCATTCAGTTTTCTCAACAGTCTCTTTGACGGGGGGTTATTAACCCATTTCATAGATGGAGAAACTGAGACTAAGGTTGAGAGGCCTGTCCAGCTCCAAAAAGCTAGGACATTACAGAGTAGGACTCAAACTCAGTCACCCGCCTCCAAATCCTGGACTTGCTCCTCCCCGCTGAGTACCCCTACCCCCACCTTCCAGCATAGGATTTAACCTTACCAGGTGGTGGGATTCAAAATGGATGCATTCTGTCCTATTGGAAAAGTCTGGTGCCTCCTGTAAAGTGCTGCCTTATATCCTGGGACCCCATTGTCAGGGGGGAAGCAAGTCACCACACCCTTGGTATCATTTGCTTTGCTGCATCCCTCCTCCAGGGAATCCAGATGATCAGAATAGACTTTTTTTGTGGTCGTTTCAGTGGCTCAGGCTGCTACAACATAAAAAGACCCAACATTCATCCCTCAGGGTTTTAGAGGCTGGGAAGTTCAAGATCCAAGTGCTGGCCAATTCAGCCCATGGTGAGCACTCTCCTCCTGCTTGGCAGATGGTGGCCTTCTCATTGTGTCTTCATATCTCATTGTGCCCTCACGGACTGGAGCAGGGAAGAGAGGATGCCAACTCCCTGATGTCTCATCTTACAAGGGCACTAATCCCATATGAGGACCCCACCTTCATGACCTGATGACCTCCAGGAAGGCCCCACCTCCTAATACCAACACCTGCAGGTTAGGGTTTATCAATATATAAATTCTGGGAGGATGCAGACATTCAGTCCAGGGCAGTGGTGGAACACACAGGCTTCAGTGTGCACCTGCAAGGGACAGGTGTTTCTGGAATGCAGATGCTGACTGTCTGCAGTGGGGCCTGGGGTTCACATTTCTAATATATTCCCAGGCTGTACTTTTGGTTCAGAGACACACTCTGAGTATTAAGATCCTGGCTAACAGCTGGGCCCTTCTGGCAAAGCCCAAATCACAGGAGGTGGGGGCTGGTCCGAGGGTTCCACCCTGGGGTCCAACTGGTCCTGATGGAGCTCCAACCCAGTGAACCCAACTGCTCACGTCCCAGGACAGGAGCCCAGCCTGACTCCCAGCTCATTGCTAAGTTTAGGCAGAGGGTGAACACTCAGGAAATGTGCATTGAACAGGGAAGGTGTGGAAGAGTTAGAAGACACTGTGAGATGGGCCTGGGCACAGCCAGCTTCAGCAGGCGGGCCACGCGCACTGTATTTACTGAAACCTCTCGGGTGCCATGGCCTGTTCTTGGTGCTAGGGATACAAGGGTAGAACTCATATAACGTAGCAAGGGAAGACAAGAACCTCATCCCTGACTGGGGTGACTGATGTCGGATGTAAAAAGTGGTAGGTGTGGTGGAGGGGTGGAGGTCCCGGAGAACTTCTGAGCTGAGATATAAGTTTTGAGCAGGAGCCAGCCTTGCAAAGATCTGGGGGAAGAACATCCAGGTAGGCAATTGTTCAGTCACTCAGTCATGTCCAACTCTTTGCGACCCCGTGGACTGCAGCACACCAGGCTTCCCAGTCCTTCACTGTTTCCTTGAGTTTGCTCAAAGTCATGTCCTTTGAGTTGAGTGATGTCATCCAACCATCTCATCCTCTGTCGTCCCCTTCTGGATGGAGACAATGTGAATGAAATTCTGCCAAGCCTCTGTCCACACAGAAATTACTGTCCAGCAGGTAAGAGAGTTGTTTTTTCAGTAGTCATGTATGGATGTGAGAGTTGGACTATAAAGAAAGCTGAGCACCGAAGAATTGATGCTTCAGACCTGTGGTGTTGGAGAAGACTCTTGAGAGTCCCTTGGACTGCAGGGAGACACAACCAGCCCATCTTAAAGGAAATCAGTCCTGAATATTCACTGGAAGTTCTGATACTGAAGCTGAAGCTCCAACACTTTGGCCACTTAATGCGAAGAACTGACTCATTTGAAAAGACCCTGATGTTGGGAAAGATCAAAGGCAGGAGAAGAAGGGGAACACAGAGGGTGAGATGGTTGGATGGCATCACCAACTCGATGGACATGAGTTTGAGCATGCTCCAGGAGTTGGTGATGAACAGGGAAGCCTGGGGTGCTGCAGTCCATAGAGTTGCAAAGAGTAAGACATGACTAAGTGACTGACTGAAGGAAGAGAGGCATGAATCAAATACTCCGGGGTGGCGTGAAATTGTAAACCTTGACCAAGAGAGCTTATCTTATGAGGATTTAACGTAGCCGAGAGGAAGTGAGGTCTGGGCTGAAGGCAGTTCAGCAGGTGACGAGGAAAGGGTAGAGGATTCCAGACAGCAGGTCAGCATGTGCAAAGGTCCTATGGGAGGAGTACAGTAAATAGGGCTGAAAAAAAAGCCCATGTGTGGCCTTCCCTGGTGGTCCAGTGGCTAAGACCTCCCACTCCTAATGCAGGGGCCCCAGGTTCGATCCCTGCTCAGGGAAGATCACACATGCTACAGCTAAGACTTGGCACTGCTGAATTTTATAAACATTTAAATAGATTTTTTCTAAAAGGCCCACATGGCTGGAGTGAAGGGAGTGAGGGAGTGGGAGGCTCATCTCCTGAGGGGCTCAAGGGGCATCAGGCAGCAGCAGAGCCTCTGCTGGGCCTCTGTCCACTCCCAGGGCACTTGAGCTGGCTCCTGCCCATCTGTGTCATCCCTGATGCCACTAGGAATGTTCCCTAGTGGCACAACCGGACACAAGCCCCCACCTTCTGCAAAACGGGTCCTTCTTTCCCTTTGCTGTGGTCCTTGGCTAAATTAGGTTCCCTGGTTGCAGAATGATGCAATCGCCCCATGGGCACTAGGGCTCCCAGGCCACAGATGACTTGGAGGCAACAGAGATGCCAAGTGCCTCTTCTATCGCCCCACGTGGAAACCCAAGATGTCAATTTTAGGCCATACGGGTTGCCAGATGTGCTGCTGGTTTCCAAGAGTAAGGAAGGAACCTCGAATGAAACTTGACTGAACTTGAATGAATTGCCCAGCTCCTCTCTATTCATCTGTACCCAGAAGAGTATCTTCCTGGGGTTGACTTCCCATAGCCCAGGCAACCCTAGCATTTAGGGGCTGTACTGATGGATGGCTTCCCAGGTGGCGCTAGTGGTAAAGAATCTGCCTGCCAATGCAGGAGACATGNCCAGCTCCTCTCTATTCATCTGTACCCAGAAGAGTATCTTCCTGGGGTTGACTTCCCATAGCCCAGGCAACCCTAGCCTTTAGGGGGTGTACTGATGGATGGCTTCCCAGGTGGCGCTAGTGGTAAAGAACCTGCCTGCCAATGCAGGAGACATAAGAGATGTGGGTTTGATCCCAGGCTGGGAAGATCCCCTGGAGAAGGAAATGGCAACCCACTCCAGTGTTCTTACCTGGAAAATCCCATGGAAGAGGAGCCTGGTGGGCTACAGATCATGGGGTCACAAAGAGTCAGACACGACAGAAGCAACTTAGCATGCATGCTCTGCTGGATGGAGGGACGGAGCCCACTGCAGGGCTGAGGTGAGGGGTGGGTCTGTGGGAGGGTCCTAAGTCCCACCACGCCCCCCAGAGGTGGGGACCCAGTGTGCATCATCAATAGTAGCTAAGACTGTGTGTTTGTTCTATCCATGTGGGGCTTTCCCAGTGGCAAAGAATCTGCCTGCGATTCTCCTGAGACAGGAGATGCAGGTTCAATCCTGGGCCAGCAAGATCCCCTGGAGAAGGAAATGGCAACCCACTCCAGGGCTCTTGCCTGGAAAAATCCCATGGACAGAGGAGGCAGGCATACTGTTACTCACTCCGTTTTACTGATGAGAAAACAGGCATGGCGAGTGAAGGGGCTTCTCCCAGGCTTCAGAAATAAGAACCAGAGCCCCATCCACGTGCACCATCCTGCCTGGCCCCACCCCTCCACGTGTACTGCAGATGTAGGCCTGCCTCGCAGAACAACCCCTCAGCAACACACAGATTCATCGATCCCATATTTGATTAATCCCCTTGAGAATAGTGTTTGATCCGACCCCCAGTCTCCCTCTGGACCACAATGGATCTCCCTGAACTTCCAAAGAATCTGATCTGGGCCTCCTTTGAATCATTCTGCATTCTCAACTTTGCATTACATTTATCTGCCTGGGACCTGTGGAGCCGTGACTGCCCATGTACTATATCCACCAATACAGCATCGTCACCCTCTCCCTGTTCATTAAGCAAATGAACAGATCAATCCATCAATCAATAAAAATCAACTGAGCACCACCACCATCACCACAGCAAGATGCTATCCCACTATGCTGTTTGATCTGGCAGCCAAGCCACTTTAAATTACCAACCAATTAAAATTAAGTAAAATTTAAAATTCCATTTCTCAGTAGCACCAGCACATTTCAAGCACCTCATAGCTGCCTGTGAGATACAGAACAGTCTCATCATGGCAGAAAGTTCTGTTGCCACATAGAACCCAGAGAGAATTTAGTTTTCTATACAATCCCTGCCCTCAAGAAGCTTATGATTTGATGAACGGGTGGGGAGAGGGTAGGCAAGACTCTAGAAAAACTTAACTGGGGGAAGAAAAATTCTAGGACAAGTGGTATTTATGTGTTAATCAGTGACCCAATTCAAGAACAGTAAGGAATTGATCAACATCTATAAAGAATAGTGCCAGATGAAACTTCCCTTGCAGTCCAGTGGTTAAGAATCTGCCTGCCAGTGCAGGATACATGGGTTCAATCCCTAGTCCAGGAACTAAGATTCCTAGGGCAACAAAGCCTGTGAGCTACTACTGAAGCCCACACGGTCTAGAGTCTGCGTGCCACAGCTCCTGAAACCCCGTGCTCCATCACAGGAGAAGCCACTGCAAGAAGAAGCCCGCACACCACGAGGAAGCAGCCCCCACCCGCTGCAACTAGAGAAACCCCACAGACAGCAACGAAGACCCAGCGCTGCTGCTGCTAAGTCGCTTCAGTTGTGTCCGACTCTGCGACCCCATAGACGGCAGCGCAGCTATAAATAAGTTTAAAAGACAAAAAAGAATAGTGAAGGACAACTAGCTTTGGATCCAGAGTGGCAAGTGATATTTTCAGGATCTTCATCTTTCCTCATTCCTTGGCTTTGCCTTTCTATGTCAGATTGATTCCCAGACAGGTTCATTTCCAGGCAAAATTGCCACAAGACACACAGACTGCCAGCTTAGCTACCCGTACATAGTTCTAGTAAAGTCTCAGGGTAGAATCCCATGGGCTGAGTAGACTTGGGTCACAAGCCCACCAGGGGTGGAATCAGCCCAGAGTGTCACGTCCTGAGAGGACCGCACATGTGCTGACTGAAGAACCCAGTGCCCTGGGACTCTCAGGGGACTTTGTGGTGTGGGATCCTTTCATGTGGCCTGACGGGGTAGAGGTGGGAGATTCGTCTTTCCTGAAAGATGCTTCCTCTTCCTTGCAGTGGGGCAGGGATCCCCAGGGAAGAGGAGCCCCTGATATTCAGAGAGGAAAAAGAACCTTGAGTCCAGTTGCCTGACAGCACCGGAAACAGACGTGAGAATTCAGAGATCGGGTCTAATAGCCAACACTGACCGGACACTTGCCCTTCACTGCAGGGTTTTTCAACCTCTGCACTGCTGGCACCTTGGAGGTACTTGAGGGGTTGGAGTCATGTCCTGTGCATTGCGGGATGTTTAGCAGCATCCCTTGCCCCCACTCACTAGAAGACAAGAGCGTAACCCCCTCTAGACATGACAGCCCCAAGTTTCTCCAGACATTGCCAGATACCCCACATTGGAGGCAAAATCATCTGCAATTGAGAGTCACATCTGTATGCGATTTTGCCCATCTACTCCTCCCAGAACCCCTTTCTGATAGACACTGTTTTTCTCATCTGGGATTCCCTGGTGGCTCAGATGGTACAGAATCTGCCTGCTATGCAGGAGACCAGGGTTCAATACCTGGGTCAAGAAGATCCCCTGGAGAAGGAAATGGCAACCCACTCCAGTATTCTTGCCTGGGAAATCTCACGGACAGAGGAGCCTGGCGGGCTACAGTCCAAAGGGCCGCAGAATCGGATACAGTTCAGTTCAGTTCAGTCGCTCATTCGTGTCCGACTCTTTGCGACCCCATGAATCGCAGCACGCCAGGCCTCCCTGTCCATCGTTGGACACAACTGAGTGACTAACACTGACTTATCTCATCTGACAAACAGGGAAACTGAGGTACAGAGACATTACATAGATTCCCAGAGTCCCGAGCTGGCCCGTGGGAACTGAGATCTTAGCACCGCAGACAGGCTCTGCAGCGTCTGCACTGGTACCCACTGCCCTGAGTCTGGCCGGCCACACCCAGCTGTTTACCATAAAAGATTCCTCAAGCCAGATGTTTGCAGGGCTGAAGAGACTTCCCAAAATTAAGTGGGGGCATTACCGGAAGGCGAGATCCACTCTCTGCCTAGCAGAAAATTGCTCTGTAAATTACGGGTTTGAAGGGCAAAGTCAGCTTCTGAGCTCCTGACTTCAAACAAGGTAACAATTTAGGGATCAGAATGGTCTGGTTGAGTGAGTACTTATAATGGCTCATCCTCCTCCATCCTCCCCATTTTATTTAAAAAACAAACAAACAAAACAGGAAACAAGAAAATTAGTGATGGAGTCTGACAGCAGCTGATGTGCCAGTTTGCCTTCTCTTTCAACCATGCTGGCAGTTGTAGACCTGGCAGGGACTCATGCCCCCTGCCTCCCTCCACTCCCCCCGCCTTCCTCCCTGCTAGCTCGGCCACAGACACAGGCCTTGTGACCTGGGCCACTTCCTTTCCCTGTTGGGCCTCAGGATCTCACGTTCCCCTCGTCTGTTGGCCTTGTGGATTGCTGATCACATGCCCTCTTGCCCTGCAGCCTCCACCATCAGCCCCACCCCCCACCTTCAGGAAGAGCAGATGATCCAGGCTGGAACCCTAACCCTCCCCCTAGCCATTGCAGATGGCCCCAGGAATGGGCCCTGAGACCTGAGACCTGAGAAGGGAAAATCAGAATCCCTTCCTGGATGGTTTCAGATCATGAGTGGAAGATTAACTCTTGCTTTCCTTTTGGATCTTGAGTTATGAAATTGTCCCAGAGTGCAGGCTGCCATGTCCCTCCCACAAGGAGATACCCAAGAGGAGGAGGCCAAACCATAGCCCCATATAAGAAGAGGGAGGGAGCAGGGTGGATTGTCATATTCCCTGGATCCCACTGTCCCTGAAGCCAAGTCCACCTCTGCTCCCTGGGGGGTTGCTTAAATGACACCCTCCCCCACTCCCACCCCTCTCACTCCTTCCCAATATTAGTTTGCTAGGATCATCCTAACATCAGAGCTTTTTAAAACCCAGACATTTAATGTCCCACAGTTCTAGAGTCTAGATATCCAAGACCAAGATGCTGGCAGGATGAGTTTTCTCTGAGACTCTCTCTGGTTTATAGACAGTCATCTTCTCCTGGTGTGGCCCCTCTGTGTGTGGGTGTCCTAATCTCTTCTTATAAGAACAGTCACATGGATCAGGGTCCACCCTGATCTCTAAACTTAATCACCCTTTAAAAGACTCCCATCTCGAGATGGGAGGAAGGTTCAAAAGGGAGGGGATATATGTATACCTATGGCTGATTCACGTTGAGGTTTGACAGAAAACAACAAAAGTCTGTAAAGCAATTATCCTTCGATTTAAAAAAGGGGAAAAAAAAAAGACTCCCATTTCCAAATAGTTACAATCTGAGGTACAGGGTTTAGGATTTCAACATACAAATTTGGGGGGCACACAATTTAGTCCATGACACTCCCATACAGGCCCACTACCACCTGCTTAAATCGACTGGAATTGGGTTTCAATCTCTAGACCCTAAAAGAGACCCCTCCACCCACCAGGCTTCACCCCAAAGCAATTCCTGTCCTTTTTCCCACCCACTACTTTCCAGACACCTACACACATATGCTCACATGCATGCAGACACACAACCTCCCCCTGCATTTCAAGCATTCTGTCTGCATTACACAGAATAATGGAAAGATGAAATAATCTTTAAATCCTTTTTTTTTCAACTGACCCAAACTTCCTACCTAGAGATGCCCTCCCTTGAGCTTGTGATGTTGCAAAGTCAGAGGCCGAACTGCATTTGCAGAGGATATGCCTTTGTTGTCCTGTGTCTCCTTGTTGCCACCTGCTGTCTGGACACCCCAAGGGATGTCACCCCACTTTCCGTTTCTTGATGGGTCTCAATGCTGCTCTGTTCAGCAGGGTCTTCTCCAGAACCACTCAGCTCTGGCTTAGCACAGAGGTCAGTCTGGAGCCAAGAGGGCAGAGCTAGCATCGCCCTGGCGACACTGAGCCTGAGATCACCTGGAGCCTTGCACTCCAGGCAGATGGCATTGTCTGAAGTAGATGGTGGACTCAATAAGTTCTCTGACCTCAAAAAATGGACAAAAAGGGACTTCCCTGGTGATCCAGTGGCTAAAACTCAGAGCTACCAATGCAGGAGGCACAGGTTCCATCCCTGGCCAGAGAATTAGAGCTCACACATCACAACTGAGAATCCACATGCCAAAGCTAAAAAAGATCCCGCATGCTGCAAGGAAGACTGAAGATCCCACGTGCCACAGCTAAGACCCGGGACAGCCAAATAAGTAAATACTTTTTTTAAATAATGTTTTAAAAAGTGGACATAAAAGAGACAACATGAAAGCAGGGTCTGTGAGGAAAACAAACAATCCAGGAAGGGGAGAAACCTGCAAGAGATGCCCGCTAGGTGGGCAGGGTCCCAAGCAGGCAGGTTTATCAGCACCTTCGTTCTCTGGAACTGTCTAGGGTTGCGGTTTTGCAGGCACTTAACCGAACGAACTCCAGCACTGAGGTGGTCAGCAGCATCAGGCTGACTTGCTAAAGATGGCCCCTCTTTCACAGATGCAGCCCCTTGGGCATGTGGAATCATGGGGATGCAGTGTGCATTCATGAGAAAGCAACCAGGAGCATCACCAAGGTCCACCTCCAAACCCGAGTGGACAGCTCCTCTGAGGCCAGGTTACCCAATACCACTCAGACTGTGTCTGCCACACCCTCAGACCAGCTCTGCATTAGTGATGTCACGTCTTAGTCCATTTGGACTGCCATAACCAAGCACCCCAGACAGGGGTGAGGAGGGCTTCAAATTTCAACAGAAATATGTTTCTCAGAGTTCTGAAGGCTGGAAATGTAAGACCAAGGTGTTGATGCAGCCAGGCTCTGGTGTGAGCCCTCTTCCAGGTGGAAGACAGGTGTCTTCTCATTGGATCCTTGTCAGGCAGAAGGGGCGAGGGAGCTCTCTGGGGTCTCTTTTATAATGAGGGCACTAATCCCATTCAGGAAGGCTCCACCCTCATAACCCAATCATCTCCCAAAGGCCCCAGTGCCAAATATCAAGACACTGGGATTAGGCTGGGGGTGCAAACATTCAGTCTGTAACATATATACATGTATTTTAAATATGACTCAGGCCCCACATTGCTACTTATCTCTGTGAAACCACAGCCCTGGGATTTTTTTTAAAGATTTTTTTCATTTAGATCATTTATAAAGACTTTATTGAATTTGTTACAATATTGCTTCTGTTTTATGTTTTAGGTTTTTGGTCTCGAGGTATTTGGGATCTTATCTCCACAACCAGGGACTGAACCCACACTCCCTGCATTGGAAGACAAAGTCTTAACCACTGAACCAGCAGGGAAGTCCTGCACTGGGATGTTAACTTTATTTTTTCTAATATATCTACATACATACATACATACATGTACACATGTACGTACAATGTATATGTTCCTATGTGTAACAAGCGTGCCATAACTATGTAAATGGTTGTCACAGCAAATGTTTGTCTGTGTGTCCGCCATGGTCAGATCACACCCCATGAGGGGTACAGGTGAGGCACTGGGAGCCACTCATATTCTACCGCACAAGAGTTCTCACTCAGCGACAGCAACCTGGTGATTATCCCGCAACACCCGCACCTTGCTCCCCAAGACCTCTGCCTCCCGGATGCAGACCCCCAAGCCTCCCCCTTGGTTCTTCCTCAAGGTCTCCCCTCCTCTCCCTTCCATCTCCTCCTCTTCTGGACACGCCTTTCATAAATACGTCACTGAAGTGAAACTCCCAACAGATCTAAGCAATCTGTCCAGTAGACTGTTACACAGGGCCCATTTCCTAAGGGCCAGGTGGCACTAATGGTAAAGAACCCGCCTGCCAATGCAGGAGAATTAAGAGACACAAGCTGGATCCCTGAGTGGGAAAGACCCCCTGGAGGAGGGCATGGCAACCCACGCCAGCGTTCTTGCCTGGAGAATCCCATGGACAGAGAGCCGTAGGTCTCTAGTCCCTAGGGTCCCATAGAGTCAGACACCACTGAAGTGACTCAGCACATCCACAGGCCCTGTTCTAAGCGCCCTGAACATTATTGCATCAAATCTTCCAACAAACGACAGACAAGACATTGGCCTAAGGTCACAAAACCAGCAACAGCAAAAGTAGGACACGAACCTAGATGCTTTTAACTACTATATTAAATCCTTGTTTAATCTAGATGGCATGTTTCTAATATGGCTGAAGAGAACATCGTTGGTTTTTGGTTTTTTTTAAAGTCCATGTCCCATAGTTGGCTCACTTATCGTATGAGCTGCTGCATCAGTGGTATTCAAGTCAAGTTGCCCTTGGAGTCACTGGAGAAGTCTGGTTAAGAATTCAGATTCTGAGGTCTTATTCCAAACCTAGTNTTGGGTTCCAGGATGCCACAGGGACAATCAGGCAGCTGTGTATGGGGTGTGGGGTGTGGGGAGGGAGACACCTCGGGGCAAATGAAGACAAGTATGTGGAAGGACTATAGGAGAGTTTATGGCCCCCAAACCTCCTAACCCCTAGAACATGTGACTGTGTTACCTTATGTGACAAATAGGGAATCAAGGTTGCTGGTGGAACTGATTGCTAATCAGGAAACCTTAAAATAGGGAGATTATCCTATTTTAGGATTGTCCAGGTGGACCCACTGTAATCCTGTGGGGCCTTAAAAGATGATGAAAGAGACAGAAAAGGAGAGCTGACACATTGGAAAAGACCCTGATGCTAGGAAAGATGAGGGCTAGAGAAGGGGCAACAGAGGATGAGATGGTTGGATGGCATCACCAACTCAATGGACATGAATTTGAGCAAACCCCGGGAGATAGTGAAAGACAGGGAAGCCTGGTGTGCTGCAGTTCTTGGGGTGGCAAAGAGTCAGACACATCTTAGCGACTCAACAACAGCAAAGGCCCATGTCAGCCTTCTGCCCTACAGGACTGTGTGTGTTAGTCACTCAGTCATGTCCAACTGTTTGTGACCCCATGGACTGGAGCCCACCAGGCTCCTCTGTGCATGAAGTTCTCCAGGCAAGAATACTGGAGTGGGTTGCCGTTCCCTTTGCCAGGGATCTTCCCGACTCGGGGACCAAACCTGGGTGTCCTGCATTGCAGGCAGATTCTTTGCTGACTGAGCCACCAGAGAAGAACTCTAAAATAATGCATTTTAGTTGTTTAAACCACTAAATTTGGGAACTGTTAACACTAGCCTAGGAATCTAGTACAGTGAGCAAAGCAGCATACCACAGTGGATCAAACTTGATTCACATCTCAGCCCCAGTGGAGCAGGTGGAACGGCCTCCATTTTACAGACGAGGCTCAGTGAGGTTGAGAAATGTGCTATTTTACAGATAAAGAGGAAAAGCTGGCATCAAACTGTTTCTGCCTCGCTCCAAGCCTGTGTTCTTTCTAATGCACCTGATCTCCAATTGATGCCCAGGTGCGGCAGGCAGCTCCTATAATGGCTCCAGTGGCCCCGCTTCCTGGTGTTCGTGCTCTGATCAGATCCCCTTCCCAGGAGTGTGGCTTGCTTCTAAGAATATCCTTGTTGTTCAGTCACTCAGTCATGTCCAACTCTTTGCAACCCCATGGACTATAGCACACCAGGCTCCTCTGTCCTTCACTAACTCCCAGAGTTTGCTCAAATTCCTGTCCATTGAGTTGGTGATGCTATCTAACCATGTCATCCAGCAAAAAGGATGGGATGTCACTCTTGAGGTTAGGTTATAAAAGACTGAACTCACTCACTCTCCACCTTTCTTTTCATTCTCTATCCCTTCTTTGCTATTGTTGATGATGCCACCTGCCAAGTTGTAAGCTGAGCTACGGACAGACCCACATGGCAAGGAATTGAGGTCGATCTCAGACCAACAGCCAGCAGGGACCTGAATCCTACCAGGGAATGCACCTGGAGACGGCTCTTGCCTCATGGAAACTTGAGCTGATGCAGCCTCAGCTGGCACCTTCATTGCAGCCTGTGAGTGACCTTGAGCCAATGTCCCCCAGCTAAGCCACACCTGGATCCTGACCCTTAGAAACCGTGAGATAGTGACTGTTGTTTTTCCCAGAACCACCAAGTTTGGAGAAACTTTGTTACACAGCAGTAGATAGCTAATACACCAAGGGAATAATGATTTACAGGAACACAGCACTTCCTTTCCAAAAGGTACTTAAAAGTTTGATGAAAACTGATAAAAGACATCTAATTGGTGTGTGTGCTCACTCACTCAGTCGTGTCTGACTCTTTGCAGCCCCGTGGACTGTAGCTTGCCAGGCTCCACTCTCCTTGGAATTTACCAGGCAAGAATACTGGAGCAGGTTGCCTACTCCAACTGGTAGCCAACAGAAATTTATTATTATTACTTAATACCAAAAACATTTTGTGTTGAAATATAGCCAATTAACAATGTTGTGAGCATTTCAGGTGAACAGTGAAGGGACTCAGCCATACATATTCATGTTTCCATTCTCCCCCAACTACCCCTCCCATCCAGACTGGCACATATCATTGAGCAGAGTTCCATGTGCTGTACAATAGGCTTTTGTTGGTTATGCATCTTAAATAGAGCAGTGTGTGCATGACCTTCCCAAAGTCCTCAACTATCGCTTTCCCAGGCAACCATGAGTTTGTTTTCTAAGTCTGTGAGTCTCTTTCTGTTTTGTAGGTAAGTCCATTTGTATCATTTAATCAAAATTAAAAATAATAATAGCTCATCTTAAATAGTGCTTACAAGGTGCCAGGCACTTTTCTAAGTTCTTTAACTATAATAAAATTCATTCAGTCCTCACAGCATAACCACAAGCAAGTATTCTTAGTATCACATTTTACAGATGAAGAAACTGAGGCATGGAAAAGTTAGTTTGTACTGTATATATTAAAGCAAATGTGAGTGCATTGCCATTCAGATCGTCATTATTGGGAAAATGTTAAAACAAACATTGTGAAAGAATTCGATAACAAGCATAGGTATATTTGCCATCTGGATTGTACTATTTACCTTTTTTTCTATACTTTCTCTATCACTTATCTATCTCTTATGCCTGTACCAATCCATCAATACATCTGATTTTCTAAAATTGGTTCATTTATTTGGCTGTGCTGGGTCTTAGTTGCGGTCTGTGGGGGTCTAATTCCCCTGACCAGTGCTCAAACTTGGGCCCCCTGCACTGGGAGTGCAGAGTCTTAGCCACGAGACCATCAGGGAAGTCTCGATATTTTACGCACTCAAATGTGAGTGTCTAATTGGAAAGACTGTAAAAGTTGCAGGAGTCTGTTTAAGATAAACCACAGTATTGCCCAGCAAGTCTGTGCCTGCCAGGCTGTGGCTCCAGCTCTGCCCCTTGTCCTGGGGGCACCCATCCTTCTCCGGGCCCCGCCTTGTTCCTGGCAGGGCAGAGTCTGAGACATGGCATCACACGGAGCCGGGGGTTTCCGGCCACAAGTGAACTGGTGTCCCTGTGGGAAAATGTTGCCCAGGACAGAGGCCACCAGCCCTCACAGCACAAGGCTGGGGACACAAACACCCAGGCTTGAAACACAGGGACATTCGAGGGAGCCCGGGGCAGGTCGCAGAGCTCCAGGCTAACATCTCAGCACCCGACCCGAGAAAACCCGCACGCCATGCTTCATGCCCTGTGTTTAATGTTAAAGAGGCATCCTCCTCCCTCCGGAAAGACTGGCCAACATCTGTCAGTCACCTCCGCCATGCCAGGCACTGTGATGGGCACTGGCCTTTCATCGAGAGAATAAGAGTGACCTGGCCGTTGCCCTCATGGAGCTGAAATGGAGGGAACAGGTACCAAAGGTTTTAATCTTCCTCAAGTTTTCAAATGTATTATTTTTAAAAATTTTTATTGGAGTTAGTTTACAATGTTGTATTCGTTTCAGGAGTACCGCAAAGTGAATCAGCTGTACATACACATATATGCAATCTTTTTTAGAATCTTTGCCCATGCAGGTCATTACAGAGTGCTGGGGAGAGTTCCCTGTGCTCTAAGGTAGGTCTTTATTATCTATGTTATAGTTATGTTTTCTATATAGTCGACTATATAGTTTTCTATATAGTGACTTATAGTCTAAGTCACTCCTAATCTCCCAATTTATCCAAATGACATTTGGGATAAATGTTGCCAAGGCACAACCCAGCAGGTCTGAACTTCACCTTTCAAAAAGGAGAAAATATTTTTCATTCTTTTCCTGATTTCTGCCCCCAACTCTTGCCCCATGAACCACTTGCAAATGATGGCCAGGAACGCAGTTAGCAATGATGGGTCCCAAGGCTGTGCAGGCACAGAGGAGATCATTTCCCCTGCCCCAGCCGGGCATATGCGGCCGCTGGAGCACATCCTCTGAATTGCGGCTTCTGGTTATATGTCTGATTCTGAGGGAGATGGGCCTCTCCTTAGAGGATTTGTGGCAACTAAGACCCTGTCCATGAGTCTGCCTGCCTTCAAATGTTCACGCAGCCTCTTACCAACTGTGGGACCTCGAACATGTATGTTACCTCTCGGGGCCTCGGTCTGCTCATCTGTAAAATGGGGTGGCACTAACCCTTCCTGGATTGTCATGAAGATGAAGTGGTAAGGGACCCATAGGCCCTGAGACACAGTCTCCCCTGGGTGACTGTTAGGGTCTATCAGTTACAGCTCTTGTAATTTTTCTTCTTATCCTTGTTGTCCAACAAAGGCACTCACTGTTGTCCAAGTGAGCCCTTGTAACCAGCCAGGAGATTCCTGCCCCAGGGGCTGTGGGGGTCATCTCCAGCTGAGGCCAAAGAGTGGAGCAAGGCAAACACAAGACGCTGTTCTCTGGGCTCCTCAGGAAGGGCTGTGTGACGAGAGGCGGTGGGAGGCAGGTCAACCGGGAAGAGCAGGGCCTGGGAGGTGGCCCTGGGGTGGCCCTGCCAGCACTCCTCACCCAGGCCTCCTGCCCCGTCTTCAGCACCTCTGTGTGCCTGGCTCCTCTCCATACTCCCTGAGCCTCTGAGCCCCTCACCCGAAGTGGCCTTGTCAGGGAGCCGCTCATAAAACCAATGCTCTTCAGGAATCTTCCAGAATCATCCAAGACAGGACGACCCCTCACCAGCCGAAGCAGCAGAGGGTCCTGGGACCAGCTCTTTGTCTCTTGTCTGGACCAGCCGCAGGACATGGGAGCTGGCTGGTGGGGCCCCCGCCTTTCTTGTGGACAGTGGGGCATGCGGTCTGAGGAGCTCACGTCACAGGTGAGGGGATTGAGGTCCACAGAGGAGATGTGGCTTGGCCAAGTTCACACAGCTTGCAGGAGTCAGAGCCAGGTATTAAAAAAAAAAAAAAAGCCAGGACTAGAACTACAACTTTGGTCCTTCCTCTCCTAAGTCCTGGCAGAGAGAACAGCGCTAGAGTCATCGCTTAAGGAAGAAATCCCTAAAGCAGTGGTGGTCACAGTGTGCTCCACAGGACCCCAGAGGGCTCTGAGGAAGCCCTCAAGCACAACTAGGAACGTGCGATCCACAACTCACCCGACCAGGAGGTACTTTTAGACAGTCCATGCAGGCTCAGTCACAGCTGAAAGGGGATGGGCTTCAGCACCCAGGGACCTGACTTCACCCCGTACCTCCTGCATGGCCTTGACGTAGAGGAGAACCCAATCTCAGTGGCCTCATCTGGAAGGCACTTAAGAACAGTCGTATCTTCTCCCTGGGTTGTGGGGGGGATGAGCTCACATAAAGGAGAATTATGAGCAGCAAAGCTTATAAATCCCAGCATAAAATAATCCCGCTGAGTTCACCATGTACCCACCCATGCACTAGAGTTCAGAGTGGGGAGTGGTTCTAGCTGAGAAGGGAGCAGATGGAGGCAGAGAAATAGTTTGGAATTCTGTTTGGAATGAAAGTAGATCACGCTGTGATGAGGGCTTCCCGGGGGGCTCAGTGGTACAGAATCCACTTGCCAACGGAGGATACGTGGGTTTGATCCCTGGGTCGGGAATATCCCCTGGAAGAGGAAATGGCAGCCCACTCCAGTATTCTTGCCTGGGAAATCCCACAGACAGAGAAGCTACAGTCCATGGGATCACAAAGAGTCAGACATGACTGAGCACACACGTGCGCACACGCACACACACACACACTATGACACACATATCCATTCATCAAATGCTTATCAGATGTCCTTCTCTGGGTGGGATCTCAAGCTTGTCATGGGCAATAAGGAAACCCATGGGATGCAGTCCCTCCCTGCTCAAGGAGTTTATGTTCTACCAGAAAAAGACTTGTGGGCAAATCAATTCCCTGGAGAGTAATGGGCACTCTCCTAGGGTCCCAAGGCTCAGAAAAGGATAAAAAAACGAGCGATGCCCTGGCCTTCTGGGGCTCTCCAGTGTGCCTCATATGCATGCCTGGGGCGACAGAACAGCTATTTTCTTCAACCAGAATTTGAGAAACATACAGGCAAGAGGAGAGGGGTGTCAGGGCCGAGTGGAAGGGGCCATGCCCTGGTGGTCAGAGCAGGCAAGTTCAAGTCCAGCGCCGCCTCTGATCGGCTGGGTGACCCTGAACACAGGAGCTGCAGCCTTTGCTGGCCTCAGCTTCTCACCCAGAAATGAGAGCATCTGGACAATGCAGCCCTTCCAGCCCTGGCTATGGGGATTCAAGAAAAGACGGTGATGTTACAATTAGGATGCTCGGCCAAACAGGCCCTGAACTCGATGGCTCAGCTGGACTGCATTCCTTAGGGAGACAGTGGTTGTGGGGGTGAGGGGCAGCCCCTCCCTCAGCTCTCTGCCTTCGTCCCAGAGGTGTCGTCCGCCCCGCACAAGCTCATCCCCAACATCTCCTTGTAGCTCTTCTTGAGAAGCGGTGGCCCCATAATTAAGGTTTATGACACACAGCACGTGGGGCTGCCAGGTTACTTAGCACAGCCAGGAGTGGGCAGAAATGACCTGCGTGTGATTGCCACCTTGGGCTCAGCTGAGGGTGGACAGTTGGGCTGCAGACTGTGGGCCCCGTTATGCATGTCAGCCACGAGGGATGGTCATTATCAGGATGGTACCCCTCCCTGCCGCCTGAAAAATGTGCTTGTCACACACAACTCATTTGCTGTTCTAATATTATCCTAGTTTGGGGGGGAAAAATGGACGCAGAAGACAGAACATGGAAAAACAAAAAAGATAAACGCATTATATGCCCCAAACTTATGGATTAGGAAAGATATGTAAATATTTTTCTAATGACACAGATTCTATTAACTCTGAATCAGTATTTTTTTTCCTACCTAAAATGTTAGATGAGTTATGTAAGTGATAAGTGACTCCTATTATTCCATTTCAGCACTTTCTACAATTATTCATAGGACTTGAATAGATCTTTGTGAGCTAGCTTAGAAAATCACCTTGGTTTTAATAACACAGTTGCTGTAAGAAAATAAATTTGACTCCCAGTCACCCACCTATCAAGGAATCTTTGGAATAGAACTAGCTTCCATAAAACTTTCTTGAATATTACAATCAAGAGAATTCAGTGTACAATTGTGACTAGCGGTATCATTGGGTGAATAAGAATAGAATAACTTTTCCTCCCCCAGGTAGCCATTCTGTTAAAGAAGGTCCACACCTGGGAGAGGAGAAATAATTCTCAAGTCAACGCTAAGGCAAAGTTCAATTAAAAATCTTCCAGGGAAGACGCTGTTAGTTTCATAGGAACACGAGACTATCAAATAATTAAACTGGGGTCCTTCTACAGCGGGTACGGCAATTTTAAAGATTCACAGATGCATAAAAGAGAACTTGGATCTGGTTCGCACTGCAGAATGGTGAAACAGTGCCTGAGATATTCATCCACACAACCTTCAGGTGGCCAGCAGGTGTACCCAGGCTGCTCACCTCTGCCTGGGAGCAAGCAGCCTTCTCTGTTGACCTCAGGGTGCCAAGCTATGATGGAAAGCAGGTGGCCCTCGAGCTAAAATAAGCATAGGAAACACCTGACTGGTTGTTAGACCTACAGATGCCTAACTCGAGACATACTGAACTAATCAAGTGGTTCCTAGTCCTGGAGGCTAGGTGCAGTAGAAACATCTGGAGAGGTTGTTGTTATTGTTGTTTTAACCCTAATGTTAGGGTCCCAAAGTCAGAGATTCTCAATTGGTCTGAAGTGGGGCCCATAGTTACTCTTTAAAAGATGATCAAAACATACAGTCAGAGTTGGACACCGCTGATTTTTCAATACAAACTCCCTCTCAATATAAGAATTTCCTAAGACGGCTTCACAGGTATATGTAGCCAAGTTCCCAGACATCCTCCCTGTTTCTTGCCACTGAGACCAGATTAAGTACTCTGTAAATGTTGGCTGCTATTGTTATCGTCATTATTTGGTCATAGCTGCAAGTTCAACCCACCTGGCTCTATATCCTAGGTGCCATGACTCTGTGGTTTGGATGGAACATGGGAGCTAGGCTAAGCCAATCAGAGTATTGTTCCATTCTCCTACCTGCTTTGCCCCCCTACCCGCCCCCCCTACCACTCCCAGTGACTGGTTCAGCAATGAGCATCTGGCCAATCAGAGCCAAAAAGGTTTATATTGACACTGTTGGCCAAGAGAATCTCTCTTTCTCCCCCTTGTACCTGGGAAGATGTCAGCCCTACAGCAATCAGGGACCCCATGATAGAAGAGAGAGAAAGGGAACACAGAAAGTAGGAAAGTTAAGAGATGGAGACCTTATCTAGATGATGTCATTTATGCCCTGGATCCAGCCATACCTGAAGCTGGTTATAGTCACAGACTTTACATTTCATTTTCTGTTTAAGTCAATTTGTGATTGGTTTTCTAAGACTTGAAATGGCATAGATATCCTATTACATTACCTAACATCCCAGCTCACTCACTGGACCATACCCAGCCTGGAAGGGGGCTTCTGCCCCTGAGCATCATACTGGTGAATAAAGCATTTCTACATGATTACACGTGTCTCAGATGCTAACTACCTGCCAAGCTACACTTTTTCTCCATTGCTGTGCTCAGCTCACATGTCAGGACACCTCTGGGTCATCTTAAATTATGATGATCAATTGTTCTAATCTGCCCAGCACTAAGGGAGGGTCCTTAGATACAGGACTTGAAGTGCCCAAACTGGGAAAGTCCAGACAAATCAAGGAGGGTTGGCCACCTAATTTGTATTGGACAGAAACTGCTGGGGCCACTGGATTTTGGGCTCTAACAGCTGCCAACGCACCTGGGGCTGCCCCCACAGGGCTGACCCATACCAGAGGGAAGAGAAACTCTACCAGACCTTTCATCCTGCCAGCCTGCACCCCCAACACCCACCAAAGTCTGACACAGCCACCTCTAAGACAGCAAGCCCAATACAAATAGCACACAAATGCATCCTTCCCACTGAGGGGAAACTCACTTCCCCACGAGGCAATCTATTTTTGGTTGGAAAATGTAAGGTGTTAAAAATAACAAGATCATGTATATAGATATTTTAGCACATCTGTAACTCTATTTCTGTTTTGTAGGTAAGTTCATGTGTACCCTTTTAAAATATCTCACATATGAGAGATATCACATAGAGTTAAAGATATAGAAAGCAACTTGTTACTGAGGCGTAATTGAGGGGAGAGATAAATTGGAAGATTGGGATTGACAAACACACAATACTATATCTCAAGTAGATAACTAATAAGGACTTATTATATAGCACAAGTAACGTTATTCAATAATCCATAATGGCCTATATGGGACAAAAATCTAAAAATAAGAGGATATATCTATATGTATAACTGATTCACTTTGCTGTATACTAACAGCAAAGTGTTTGAAAATTGTTCGAAACTAACAAACACAGCATTGTCTATCAACTATACTCCAATAATAAAAAATTTTTTGAAGATTTTAGTACAGTATCTGATATGCTGTGAATCTTAAATAATGACAGTAGCTGATACTCCTGCTCAAAACAAAAATTGATTATCTGTTTTTCCAGTTAGCAATCATTTACGGTGCTTCCTATATGCCAGGTCTTATTCTAAATACTTGCATGATATTGACTTATTTAATCCTCACAGTAACTTCAGGAGGTAGGTATTGGCATTGTCCTAATTTTACAGGAGAGGAAACTCCGACACTTACCTCATGAAGACTGAATCTGTCAGCCATTATTCTGGAGTCAGCCTCCCCTTCAGGCCTGACTATTGTATAGTCATTCAGCAAACATTTAATTGAGCACTTGCTCCATGCTAGGCGCTGTGTTAGACACTGGGGATATTTCACTGAATCAAAAAGTCCCTGCAGCCTACAGTCTAATGGAAAAGACAACAATAAAGGAGGAAATCAATTGCAGAAGCTGCTGTCCGCAGGTTCCATGGGTAGAATTTTGCTTCATCAGAGAAGCCTCAGCTCTGCTTATACTCTCTTCAACTGATTGAATCAGACCCACCCAGACTATTTAGGATCATCNCAAACATTTAATTGAGCACTTGCTCCATGCTAGGCGCTGTGTTAGACACTGGGGATATTTCACTGAATCAAAAAGTCCCTGCAGCCTACAGTCTAATGGAAAAGACAACAATAAAGGAGGAAATCAATTGCAGAAGCTGCTGTCCGCAGGTTCCATGGGTAGAATTTTGCTTCATCAGAGAAGCCTCAGCTCTGCTTATACTCTCTTCAACTGATTGAATCAGACCCACCCAGACTATTTAGGATCATCACTTTTACTTAAGGGGCCTTGCTGGTGGCTCATACAGTAAAGAATCTGCCTGTAATGCAGGAGACATAGGTTCAATCCCTGGGTCAGGAAGTTCCCCTGGAGAAGGAAACGGCAACCCACTCCAGTATTCTTGCCTGGGAAATCCCATAAACAGAGGAGCCTGAGGTCACAAAGAGTTGCACATGACTGAGTGACTAATACACTTATATTTAAAGTCGATCATTATGAACTTTGATAACATCTATAAACATGTCTGCAGCAGCACCTATATTAGCATTTGATTGAATAACCGGGGGTAGAACCTGGCCAGGTGGACACACAGAAGTGACTTCACTAAGCCTCTGAGAAGATGCGGCATGCTTAGGGTTGCCAGAGGAAAACTTAGCACCCAGTTAAATTTTAATTTCAGCTAAACAATGAATAATTTTTTTAGTATATGTATGAAAGAGACAGAGAGGAAGGAAGGAACGGAGGGAGGGAGGAAGGAAAGAGGGAGGAAGAAATAGCCTTTAAGCCTACCTGCACATAAAGACTTGGAACTCTGAAGCAACCCTGGGAAGGAGTGCGGCATATTAGGACTGGTGTGTGCGTGCTAAGTCACTTCAGTCATGTTCGATTCTCTGTGGCCCTATGAACTGTAACCCGCCAGGCTCTTCTGTCCATGGGACTCTTCAGGAAAGAATACTGGAGTGGGTTGCCATTTCCTCCTCCGGGGGATCTTCCCAACGCAGGGATCGATCCCAGGTCTCTTATTCTCCTGCATAGGCAGGTGGGTTCCTTAACCACTAGCGCCACCTCAGAAGCCCCAAGGACTGGTGGCCCCTCTCATTCATCAGACAGCCATGAGTTTGGAGAATGTTTATTGAGCACCTACTATATGCTAAGTTCCAGAAGCTGCAGCCTACACTCACATAGCGTTTCCATGTGCCAGGCGCTCTTCTAGCTGCCTTTTAAATTAATTCACTTAATACACAGAACAAAATGGGGGTAGGTGTAATTACCATTTTATAATGAGGCAATCAAGGCAAAAAAACTAAAAAAGTAACCACAGTCCCAGAGTAGGTAACTGGTAGACCTGGGCTTTGAGCCCAGATAGTTTGGCATTAAGACCTATATCCTTGATGGTCTATGTACCAGTCAGGATTCAGAGAAGCTGAACCAGTAAGAGATTATATATATAATATATAGTATATATGTTACATAATGTGTGTATGCATGTATGTACATATATACAGACCAGGGTGGAAGGAGGGGATGGTTTCAATTTTGCCAGCCGCTTATCTCCTGCCATGCCCAGTTCGTTACAGGCCATGGACTGGGAACATGGTCCAGGGGTTGGGGACCCCTGCTTTAAATATACATATACATGTATTCAGCAGGGAAGGCACATGCTGTCACCTCCACCATCCCCCCCACTCTCGGTCACACGGGGTCAGCCCGCTTTTGTGTCCAGGAAATGGCCCAAGGGCGGTGGATACCAGGAAGAGGGGTCACTCAGGCCATCCCAGAGGCTCTGCTACACTTTCCTGCTAATCTGCCCGCTAGGTCCTGAGCTTGGTACTTGAGGAATTGATAGTCAACAAGACTAACTCCCTCCTTGATCTTCTGATGCCTTACAGTGTGAGGGAAGAAACCATCAATAAGTAAACAAATCGTTGCTGTTGTTGTTCATTTGCTAAGTTATGTCCAACTCTTTGCAATCTTATGGACTGTAGCCCACCAGGCTCCTCTGTCCACGGGATTCACCAGGCAAAACTACTGGAGTGGATTGGCATTTCTTCCCCAGGGGTCACCCATGGATCAAACCTGCATCTTCTGCATCGGCAGGAGGATTCTTTACTGCTGAGCCATGGGGAAAGCCAAAGCAAACATATAAACCATTGCAAGTCAGGGTATGTCTGGAGAAAGCGGCAACCGCACCTAGGGAGACTGAATCCTAGTGAGGATGCCGGAGAAGGCCTCCCGGGGAGGTGACAGCCGAGCTGAGACCGGAAAGACAGGAAAAAGGCGCCACGCAAAGAGCAGGCTGAGCAGCGCATGCAAAGGCCCAGAGGTGGGACAGGCTGGCAGGAGTCAAAGGAGGAAGGTCAGTGGGGCTGGAACTTCTTCAACCACCAGAGAGCATCCTTAGGGGAAGTGCCCTTGGACAGGCACTGGTAGGCCCGGTGAGCAGTTAGAGCTTCGTCAAAATGAGAAAAGAGAAAGTGGGGAAGCAGGTACAGGGACAGGAAAGGAAGACTCACAGTGACTTCCCTGGTGGTCCAGTGGTTAAGAATCCACCTGTCAACGCAGGGGACACAGGTTCAACCCCTGGTCTGGGAAGAGTCCATATGCCACAAAGCACGTAAGCCCACACACCACAGCTCCTGAAGCATGAGCAGCTAGAGCCTGTGCTCTGCAACCAGAGAAGGCGCCACAGTGAGAAGCCTGAGAGCCACGACTGGAGAATAGCTCCCGCTTGCCGCAACAAGAGAAAAGCCCATTCGCAGCAATGAAGAACGAGCGTGGCAAAAAAAAAAAGTGACTTCTCCACCCCAAACACACACACACACACACACACACACACACACGCACTGACATTTACTTGGCTGAAGGGCTCCATCCCATGTTGGAAGGAGACACAGTAAGACATTCCCTGCTGACTATAGGAAAGGGAAACTGAAAAAAGAATCTAGAAGAATGAGAAAGACCGCGTACCTGAAACTCAGTAGTAGCCTTCTGCGCAAAGTGCATATGCTTTGCATTTAAGGTGCAAAGGTCTCTTGCCAGGACCAATGCTCACCTGCTGGAAGTCCTATTGGTGTGACATCAAAACATTACCAGGACCCATCTCCCTCCACTGTCCCTGCCTGGCCAAGCCCCATCATCTGCCACTGAACTATCGTCACAGCCTCCTAAATGGTGTCTCCCTGCTTCTGTCCTTGTTTTCATCTATATTCTCCATGCAGAAGAATATAGATGTTTGCGACCTCATGGACTGCAGCACACCACGCTCCTCTGTCCTTCACTGTCTCCTGGAGTTTGCTCAAGCTCATGTCCATTGCGTCAGTGACCATCTTATCTTTTGTCGTCCCCTTCTCCTCCTGCTCTAAATCTTTCCCAGCATCAGGGTCTTTTCCAATGAGTCAGCTCTTCGCATCTGGTGGCCAAAGTATTGGAGCTTCAGCATCAGTCTTTCCAATGAATATTCAGGGTTGATTTCCTTTAGAATTGACTGGTTTGATCTCTTTGCCGTCCTGAATATAAGCCCTTTCTCTCAGTTTATAGATGAGGCCCCTCGAGGCCAGAAGTCATGCTCTGAGCCCTTTAATTTACCAGTTGTAAGGTTTTCATCAAGTCATTTCCCTGGGCATCAGTTTCCCTACTTGTAAAATAGGAAGGAGGGATCTGATCATCTCTGAAAACTACAAGACAGTCAACACTTCAACAGGCACCATCAGGAGGGGGAGGGGGATACTTTCTTCCAAGATTCAGAGACTCTCTCATGCACATTGCCAGGAAAGATCAGATGACATTTTGAAAGGGGAAATGCTGTTGGCAAGTAACCAACATCTTTTCACATCTTCTTAATGGGATTGCTGTGGTGGGGTGCCCTCTCCTTTCTGCTTCTCAGACCCTCACACCTGCAACCCCAGAGCACCTATGTCAGGGGAGGGAGTGGGAGGAAACACAGTAGTGCCCTTCCCCTTATTTTGAAGCATTTTCAAACAGAATGTCTATAAGGCCTGGAATCACTCCAGAGTATATGCCTGACAGAAATGAGAGCTTCTACGCACCAAAAATAGGTACAAAATGGATCATAGCTGTTTTATTCTTAATTGCCCCAAGTTAGAAAAAAACCTAAAGTCTATCAACAGAAGAATGAAAATATCAATTATAGTATATTCAGACCATGGAACACTATACAACAATGAAAAAGAAAGAAAGTACAGCCCTACAAAAACCTTACCTGGATCTTCCAGACACAACACTGAATGAAAGAAGTCAGGCAAAAAAGAGTACATACTGTATAATTCTGTTTATTTGAAGTTCAAAAACAGGCAGCATTTATTTATAGCGATGAAGGTTAGAATTAAAGTTACTTGGGGCTGTTTGGACTGGGACAGGGTAAAAAGGTAGCCTTCTTGGATTTTGGAAATGCTCTTGGTTTTGATCTGGGTTGTTGGTCCANTGAAGCCAGTCAGATAAGCGTGAACACAGAAAATCCTAGCAATTTATTCTCTGTATTCCCAGCCCTTCCCAAATGCTCTACAGATGCCTCTTTGTAGCAGCCAGCCTTATCCATTTTCTTTAAGTTGATGAAGGTCACTGTATTCAGTGCTCCTGCAACAATTCTGACAATGACGAGTATTTTTTTTTTTACCGAGAGCTGAATTGTGGTGTGGTGGAATATACCGCCGTGTTTGCCAACTCTGGAACCTAGAAAGAGGAAGAAGAGCATAAGTTTTGATTCCTGCCAACATCCTCCATTTTTCTCTGATTTACGCATATGCTAACAAGCAGCTGGGCTCAAAACACAGACTCACCTTGCCAGGGAGGCCCTCCGAGACTCAGCCCTGCCTCTGGGACCTCCTTTTCACCCTGCATATCCTTGGGGAGAGAGGGGAAGTTCTCCAAGAGTGTTTTGTAATTTCGTCCCTTCTCTGGTTTTGACACAGATTCATAGCATTGTGACCTATGTGAACTCTTTCTTTAATTAAAGAAATTAAAGTGTTTCTTCCTGTAATGCAGATCTCAAGAGAGCCTCTGGGTTCAGTTCCCCTGGTACAAGGACCACGTCCTTCTGCCAGAATTAGTCCCAGACCTGCTGTTGAGTTGGGCGGTGGTGTTCAAAAGGGCACTGATGAGAAGATTTGAAGAACTGAAGAGCTGGCATTCTTTACTGTCCATCACCAACCTGCAGAGCTTTGTAACCAAGATGATAGCCACATGGCGATAGCCTAAGAAAAAAGGATGCAAAGGGTGTTTTCCTTCAGGGCAGTCCAGGATATTGCTGTGAACAGTCAGGGTCCAGTGCTGCCAACTCAAGGGGGCTGAGGCCTCTGTGGGCCTCTAGGACCCCGGAAAATACATGGAACTCTCTGGACCCAGAGTGAGACACACCTGGTTTTAGATGTGCCACCCTGTACACATTTTTCAACTAATCTGACCTCTAGTTTTCATTCTTATGGGAGCTATTTCAACAAGGGTATTATATTAATTAACTATTTTTCATAATTTGATAGAGGTAATATTGGTACATTATTTAATAAATCCAATATTTACATGACTCATTAACATATATTAGTCTCCTTGGGCTGCTGTAACAGTGTCACAGACTGGGTGGCTTAAAAAACAGAACTTTATTTTTTCACAGTTCTGGAGGGCATAAGCCCTAGATCAGTGTGTCAGCAGCTTTGATGTCTCCTGAGACCTCTCTCCTTGGCTTGCAGACGGCCGCCTTTTCCCTGCATCCTCACATGGTCTTCCCTCTGTGTGCACATCCTGGTGTCTCCGGGGATCCAAATTTCTTCCCATGAGGATACCAGTCAGATTGGATTAGGTCCAGCCGTATGACCTCCTGTGATCGTAATCACTTCTTTAAATGCCTTGCCTCCAAATACATTCACATTCTGAGGTGCTGGAGGGTTAGGGCTTTAACCCATAGAGTTGAGAGAGACACTGTTCAGCCCATAACAACCAACAAAGAGAAATCCTGTACCTACCCTTGCATGCCCTGGTTCCACTTCCTGAGGGCCTAACCCTCCTTTTCCTTCCTATATTTACTGCCATATTTATAAATGACTTATTTGTACTTCAGTTTCTTGCTTTTCTGATTTTAGCTGTAATCTCTGACTTTTGTTATCAGAAATGAGGATATACCCTCAGTTCCCATCCCCACATGCTTTTTTGAGTCTTCTAGAGTTGTATTGTATTTTTTGGTTAGATTATTATTAAAAGTTTGCATTGTTATATTTATGTAAAATATATTTATTGCCAATCCATGTAGTTTGTTATAATTACATTTGTATTTTCTGGTAGGGTCTTTCCTGGAGATGATAATTATTTCCATTTTTATTAATTTTCAACATCCTTATCACTGTCCACCCCGCATTCTCCACTGAAGGGACTCTCCTTTCTGTGAACACATCCAGGAGTCCTGGCTTTCATTGGTTCACCTGCTCCATCTGAGATAGTCGTTTTCCCAGATTATGGCTTTGAGATCTTGTCTTTACTACTGTTCTTGGGTTTTTGTTCAGCATCCTCCTAGAGAGTCTCTTCCCTTCTTGCTATACTGAATCTTCTGTTTCTTGGATCTTAGTGTTTTTAGTTATCTTAGCTTACCTCGTATTTTGCTTACTTTGGTGTAGCTCCTGCACTAGTAGCTTCCTGAGAAAGAATGCCTAGAAGGTAAATGTGAAAAGATTTTGAATATGAGAGTCCTTTATTTCACTCTGTCATTTGCATGATAGTCAAATGGAGAATTTTGGCTTGGAAATACACTTCTCAGATCTTTGCACACATTGCTTTCCTGAGTTGGCATTGAGGAAGCTACTGACTTTCTGATCCTTAACTTTTGTACATCACCAGTTTTTCCTTTGCTGTTGTTTTTCTTTATTTTCTTGATGTTTCTAAGCTCATTTCTTTGCCCCATTTCCAATCAGTGTTCCTGTTTTCAGAACCCACCTGCACTCCCATGTCCACAGATCCCTGGCTTCTTCCGTTTCTGAGTCTTTCTGGGATTCTGAGAGCAGATTGCTCACTGATGGTCTTCCCGTGCTCTATCCTGGGGGTTTTGCCAATTCTGCTCCTGTACCTTCCCATCTGCTTCCAGCTTCTACCGTGTGATTGTGTAGGTATAGGTAAATATTCAAAATACAGTCACATTCTGAGTCACAGTTCCATTCTCTTAGTCCTCGTGTATTTATACTTTTACTGCCATCTTTGTGGAGAACTATACAAATATTAGGGCTTCCCTGATAGCTCACCTGGTAAAGAATCCACCTGCAATGCAGGAGACCCTGGTTCGATTCTTGGATCAGGAAGTTTCCCTAGAGAAGGGATAGGCTACCCACTCCAGTATTCTTGGGCATCCCTGGTGCCTCAGATGGTAAAGAATCTGCCTGCAATGTGAGAGACCTGGGTTCTATCCCTGGGTTGGGAAGATCCCCTGAAAGAGGGCGTGGCAACCCACTCCAGTATTCTTGCTTGGAGAATCCCCATGGACAGAGTAGCCTGGAGGGCTACAGTCCATAGAGTTGCAAAGAGTTGGACACGACTGAGCAACAAAGCACAGCACAGCATATACAGATATGAATATTCAACTCCCCCCCCCTTTTAAGTGGAAGTTCCTCATAGAATTATCATAAAATTCAAAATTTTGTGTATATATATATATATATATATATATAACCACCTATCTATAGAACCTGTTACATAGAAGGCACTGAAAATATCATATTTGTGTGTATATGTGTGTAGCATGGGGCTAACAGGGACTTAAACACTCTGAGAGTCATATGATGCCGTGGAACCAATCTTTGCATGAACAATTCGTCGTTGTTTAGATGCAAAGTTGTGTTCCACTCTTTGAGACCCCTGGACTGTAGCTCTCCAGGCTCCTCTGTCCATGGTATATCCCAGGCAAGAATACTGGAGTGGGTTAACATTTTATTTCTCTAGAGAGTCTTCCCAGCCCAGGGATCAAACCCACGATTTCTGCATTGGCAGGCAGATTCTTTACCACTGAGCCACNAAAAAAAAAAGTGACTTCTCCACCCCAAACACACACACACACACACACACACACACACACACACACACGCACGCACTGACATTTACTTGGCTGAAGGGCTCCATCCCATGTTGGAAGGAGACACAGTAAGACATTCCCTGCTGACTATAGGAAAGGGAAACTGAAAAAAGAATCTAGAAGAATGAGAAAGACCGCGTACCTGAAACTCAGTAGTAGCCTTCTGCGCAAAGTGCATATGCTTTGCATTTAAGGTGCAAAGGTCTCTTGCCAGGACCAATGCTCTCCTGCTGGAAGTCCTATTGGTGTGACATCAAAACATTACCAGGACCCATCTCCCTCCACTGTCCCTGCCTGGCCAAGCCCCATCATCTGCCACTGAACTATCGTCACAGCCTCCTAAATGGTGTCTCCCTGCTTCTGTCCTTGTTTTCATCTATATTCTCCATGCAGAAGAATATAGATGTTTGCGACCTCATGGACTGCAGCACACCACGCTCCTCTGTCCTTCACTGTCTCCTGGAGTTTGCTCAAGCTCATGTCCATTGCGTCAGTGACCATCTTATCTTTTGTCGTCCCCTTCTCCTCCTGCTCTAAATCTTTCCCAGCATCAGGGTCTTTTCCAATGAGTCAGCTCTTCGCATCTGGTGGCCAAAGTATTGGAGCTTCAGCATCAGTCTTTCCAATGAATATTCAGGGTTGATTTCCTTTAGAATTGACTGGTTTGATCTCTTTGCCGTCCTGAATATAAGCCCTTTCTCTCAGTTTATAGATGAGGCCCCTCGAGGCCAGAAGTCATGCTCTGAGCCCTTTAATTTACCAGTTGTAAGGTTTTCATCAAGTCATTTCCCTGGGCATCAGTTTCCCTACTTGTAAAATAGGAAGGAGGGATCTGATCATCTCTGAAAACTACAAGACAGTCAACACTTCAACAGGCACCATCAGGAGGGGGAGGGGGATACTTTCTTCCAAGATTCAGAGACTCTCTCATGCACATTGCCAGGAAAGATCAGATGACATTTTGAAAGGGGAAATGCTGTTGGCAAGTAACCAACATCTTTTCACATCTTCTTAATGGGATTGCTGTGGTGGGGTGCCCTCTCCTTTCTGCTTCTCAGACCCTCACACCTGCAACCCCAGAGCACCTATGTCAGGGGAGGGAGTGGGAGGAAACACAGTAGTGCCCTTCCCCTTATTTTGAAGCATTTTCAAACAGAATGTCTATAAGGCCTGGAATTACTCCAGAGTATATGCCTGACAGAAATGAGAGCTTCTACGCACCAAAAATAGGTACAAAATGGATCATAGCTGTTTTATTCTTAATTGCCCCAAGTTAGAAAAAAACCTAAAGTCTATCAACAGAAGAATGAAAATATCAATTATAGTATATTCAGACCATGGAACACTATACAACAATGAAAAAGAAAGAAAGTACAGCCCTACAAAAACCTTACCTGGATCTCCCAGACACAACACTGAATGAAAGAAGTCAGGCAAAAAAGAGTACATACTGTATAATTCTGTTTATTTGAAGTTCAAAAACAGGCAGCATTTATTTATAGCGATGAAGGTTAGAATTAAAGTTACTTGGGGCTGTTTGGACTGGGACAGGGTAAAAAGGTAGCCTTCTTGGATTTTGGAAATGCTCTTGGTTTTGATCTGGGTTGTTGGTCCACGGACATGAACTTAAGTAAAATCTCTGAGTTTTACTTAAAAATTTAAGGGTTTTACACCCCCACTGAATATAAATTATGCTTCAGTAAAAAAAGAAGAAATAAATATAAGCAACCCATCTCAGGGAACAAACCCAGGTCTCCTGCATTGCAGGCAGATACTTTACTAGCTGAGCCACAAGCAAAGCCCAAGAACACTGGAGTGGGTAGCCTACCCTTTCTCCAGCAGATCTTCCCAACCCAGGAATTGAACTGGAGTCTGCTGCATTGCAGGCACCAACTGAGCTATCAGGGAAGCCCAAGAAGAAATAAATATAAGTAAAAGGCCTGGAACACAGGAGGGTTCCAGCACAAGGAGATTCTTGGCCACCCATCTGTAGGGGATTTCCACAGATTGGGTGGCCATTTCCACCACCCTTGTCAGCTCATAGGGTCACTGACTCAGAACTCAGCATATCTGGTCACTGCTTCCCCCTTCTGAGAAGCCTGGTCCCCA
The DNA here is from genome assembly GCA_006410875.1 of Neotragus pygmaeus. NCBI lineage: Eukaryota > Metazoa > Chordata > Mammalia > Artiodactyla > Bovidae > Neotragus > Neotragus pygmaeus. The sequence goes on along the minus strand of SJYV01000583.1, from coordinate 892,751 downwards.
GAAGCCAAGAGGGCATAGGAGACAGCTGCTTCTGGGTCTAGGCTGCGTCACTCACCCACTACACTCCTACTCTTTCCCATCCCTCACCCTCCTTCCTGAGGGCCAAAGCCTTAGAGAAGGCCCCCTTCTTTCATCTTTTGCTGGTTTACCTCCTCTCCACCACCCCACACAGTATTCATAATCCTGGATGAGATGGAGAGAAAATGCCAGCCTGGCACTCTCCTCCTGGACTTTGTGGGTCTCTGGGTGAATTCTCCAGAGCATCTACAGTTGGTTCTCCAGTACCAACCAAGACACTTGACAGGGACTTCCCTGGTGGTCCAGTAGTTAAGAATCCCCCTTGCAATGCAAGGGACACAGGTTCAGTCTCCAGCCAGGGAACTAAGATCCCACATGCCTGCGCGCAGCTAAGCCCATGTACCCAAACTACTGAAGCCCACATATTCTGGAGTCCACCACTATAACTAGAGTCTGTGTGCCACAACAAAAGATCCTGCATAATGTCCCAAAGATCTGGAGTCCCAACACTAAGACCCAACACAGACAACTAAATGAATAAATAGGACTGGACAGTTGAATTCATCTACCAGGACTAGGTATTTGGCACTCAAATCAGAGGTCTGCTGGGACCAGTGACTCAGGGCAGAGACCCCATTGACTTACCCCCTTCCTGATCCAGAATGGTTCCATTCACGTTGGGAATTTCTCTCCAATGACGATGAGGGCCTCTTGTACAGAGCAACTTTTCATTGCTTGCTGCTTCATTTCACAAATGTCGTCCTGTCAGGATTGTCACTGACCCCATTTTACAGATGAGGAAGTTGAGATTCCAAAAGGATAGATGACTCACCCAAGGAACTGCAGTCAGTAACTATAGAGCCAGGACTTGAACTCAGGCAGCTCAACTACAGGGCCATGTGCCCAGCACCAAACTGGACTACCTCACACAGGCACGAGTCTAAATATAAGTTCTGGGAAATCCATGGACAGAGGAGTCTGGTGAGCTACAGTCCATAGGGTTTCAAAAGAGTCAGACATGATTTAGTGACTAAACAACAATATAAGGTGAAAGAAATAGGTATATTTCTAACAGGAAAAGATCATGATCCCAATTAATACAAAATTTGAAACTCCGAATTATATTGAATTGTGTAGAGGAAACCACTTTCTCCTTTTCCGGCCAGAGGACCAGTTAGCCTGATGGTGCTGTCCAAACCAGGTCCACATGCCGAGCTAGCGGAATGCAACCTCTGGGAAAATCCAAAGCCATGGGGTAGGTCTGTCTTTCCCCAGGGCTGCACGGACTCATTGTCCCCAGCCCACTGGCTGCAGAAAGCCTCAGAGCAGAGGCCCTAGCTGAGTGTAGGGCTGGAGGTACAGATGGTTTATCAGGTGCTCCTGTGCATCAAAGATGAGGAAGGAATGAATGCCTTCCTGCCCAAGTGCTTAGAGAAAACAGCTGCCCTCTGAGCCCCAGTGACTAGCAAGCTCTTGGATTGCTCAGGGCTNAAAAGCAGAGACATTACTTTGCCAACAAAGGTCCGTCTAGTCAAGGCTATGTTTTTCCCAGTGGTCATGTATGGATGTGAGAGTTGGACTGTGAGGAAGGCTGAGTGCTGAAGAATTGATGCTTTTGAACTGTGGTGTTGGAGAAGACTCTTGAGAGTCCCTTGGACTACTGCAAGGAGATCCAACTACTCCATTCTGAAGGAGATCAGTCCTGGGATTTCTTTGGAAGGACTGATGCTAAAGTTGAAACTCCAATACTTTGGCCACCTCATGTGAAGAGTTGACTCTTTGGAAAAGACTCTGATTCTGGGAGAGATTGGGGGCAGGAGGAGAAAGGGACAACAGAGGATGAGATGGCTGGATGGTATCACCGACTCAGTGCACCTAAACTCTGGTTGAACTCTGGGAGTTGATGATGGACAGGGAGGCCTGGCATACTGCAATTCATGGGGTTGCAAAAAGTTGGACATAATTGAGCTACTGAACTGAACTGAAACAAATACACTGGTTGAATAAAATATACATGTAATATGTGATACAACCATTAATCTCTTTTGCTTCAGACTTATTTCTGTTATTATATTTGCTCACAAAATTATAAATATTTTCATTCTAAATGGGAGTAGATAGGTATAGGCATGAATGTAATTCCTGGTCAAGAATATTTCTTATTATATTTTACTCATCTTCTTAGTACTACCTCCATATATTAAGTAACAGTAATTTACTCTAACCTCAGGCAGATGGTTCCACAATAATCAATTTTTGCTTTTTAAGTAATTGTTTTCTCAAGCAAAAACATATATAAGTTTAGTTTTCTCTGTCTTTTTAATAATGAATTCAAATTGAGGAAGGAGAAGGGGGTGACTTACAAGTGACTTTGAAATTCTTTAAACACTAAATTTCTTTACCTTTCCTTTCTTTTCAAATTTCAAATCAGGAGGTATATTGAAAGATTCAGTGTTTTGGAATCAGACATACATTTTAAAATACACTCTGCATTTATTTCTGAAAATAAATATTTAAATACAGTTTAAATACATATTTAAAATTTATTGAGTACTTACCACGAAACATATATTACTCTAAGGTGTTTTACATGTATCAGCTTACTTAAAATCATCACAACAATTCTCGGAGGTTAATTCTTTTATTATATTCACATTGAAAATAAGGAAATTGAGATATATTTAGGTTAACCAACAGATTCAGTTTGGTTCAGAGGCCAGATTCCTGGCCGTCACTTTTTATTGATAGAGAAAGTGCATTTGTGCCAAGAAAATGACAAGTGACAATTTCAGCTGGACTAACAATAGGTTTTAGCCATAAAAATTTGTAATTAGTAAAGGTAATATTTTCCTTTTTGTTTTTAAAAGATATTTATGACTAAATGCTATTTTTTATATTTTCACAAAATTAATATAATTCTGAGGGGATATTTCTCATCCAATCCTGTTCTCTTTCTTTCATTTTCTCTCCTTCTGTTAGACACACAAACACATACTCTAGCATTTTTAATGTTCATATAACTTTGTGCACTGGAGGCTAATAGGTGTTTAGCAGAGGCAAGCAAGTTACCTTTTTCTTCACACAGAATCTTTACATCTACAAAATGGCCTCTACAAAATTGAACTTTCAGCTGCCAGCATGATTTAATTTAGGAATATCCCACAGGTTTTCCTTTTGTATATTAGAAGTAAGATACTTACTGGAAAAATTACCCCCAGCTACCATTTGGTCTTCCATGGACTGGCATATTTAGGATTGAAGAGTAAAATTGTCTTTGTCCTGTACAGGCTCTGGACAAATCTTATATTTTCTGGGCTTCTAGTTCCTCATCTGTGAAATAACGAAATTTTTCAAGTGACCCCTATGGCATTTTCCAGTTTTCAAACATCTTCAACTCACTAAGTCAGGTAACTGCTTATCTGCAAATGTGCTTACATTGACTGCAGTGTAGGGTGTTCATTTCCACAAATATTTCCTTAAAGTCTTTTGTGGACCAGGTCCTTAGAAAGTCAAAGTGTAAGATAAAGAATTTGTATGGGATAGCCCACATCCTCATGTAACTTAAGGTCTTGCAGAGAAGAGTGCTAATTTGAAAAATAATGACATTTCAATGTGATTAGTGCTACACAAATAGTATAAGAACAGTTTTATGGTAGCATATTTTTATGGTAGTTGTCAGGGTGCCTGAAGAGTGACTGACAGTTCTCACCCTAACATTAAGTATGTGCACATGTTTTCTGAATAAGGATGTATCTTACCATCCACAAGATAAGACTAGAAAAAGCCTTCAAGGTCTATGCTATTATGATTGTAAAGGAACAAAATTAACTTTTTTAATAGTCAAGATCCATATTATCCTTCAGGATCTATTGATGAAAAAAAAATGAAGCAGTAAAGTCCATTCTTAACATATCTTACCTACAATTATCACCATGAACTATTTTCTTGAATAGAAATCAAATGTGCTTAGCCTTCTTCCTTTATATTTTTTAGTATATTAAAAAAATTTTCTTGGCTATGCCACCCAGCATGTGGGATCGTAGTTCCCTGACCAAGGATCAAACCTGTGTCCTTCACACTGGAAGCATGGCTTCTTAACCACTGAAACATCAGGGAAGGCCCAGATGCTCTTTCTTACTCTTCACATTGAGCCTTTGTTTCAGCATTTGTGAATCTTGCTCATTATCTGCAATAAACTCTCACTCACTAGCCTGCAAGGTATTAGAATTCACTTTCCTGTCAATGTGAAGCAAAACTATATACCTCTCACTAAAGCATATGCTTTAGCCTTAAATCTAATTATAAATGTGAAAATGGTAATGAACTTGAAAATAAAGTTGTGGGATTCGATTTTGCAGAGTTGATAGTGAAAATCAAGGCTGTGAGCAAAGCCATCCTTGTTCCCAGTCTGTCCCATAATAATTCCCAGCTTTATCCAGTCCTCTCTGAGCAGTACTGGGGCACTAAAATCTCATATTTAGTTTTTACTCATAGTTACAGTCTGGTATGAAATAACAACAAAAATAGGTTAAATCATTGGAAAAAAAATTACTTTCATTATTTACACAAAACAGAGTGAAGAAAAAATCACTCAAAATGATAAACATTGAAGTTAACTATTACTGCATTAAAGATTACTTAATTAAAAATAAAAGTAATGTTTAACTAGTTCAGTTATTAGAAGTTTTAAAACACTTTTTCAAGATTCTGAGTTTGTTAAGCAACAAAACTTCCAGTAACATATTTCTTTTAATTATTTTATTCACGGATCTTTGAGTACAACCTTATTAAATAATTATGATTTATTGAACTTTGCCTCATTGAAAAAAAAATCTATTTAATTATCTATTTGGTTATGATTATTTAAAAGCCTCATGATGCCCCATCCCTGTTCTTGTGGATCGAAGGGTGATATTTTGATTAAGGAAAAGGAAATTGGAACAAAGAATAGCTCATTTCCATATTACCAAAATAGGTGTCTACTAATAATCATAACCATTAACATTTATTTAATTCTTCCTCAGAGTCAGCACTTTGCTAATAGTGTCAAGTTCCTTATCTTGTTTCATCTTCAAGTAGTTTTAAGAGATGGATATTATTATTATTATTAGCCATATGTTTGCAAAGCACTAACTTTGCTATGGAATGCTTAAATGCCTTAAAAGAGGTCACAGCTAGTAAGTAGTAAGTGGTGGGTAGGGTGGAGGGAGCAGGGGGAGGATTCAAACCTAATGTGTTCACAGCCTATATTCTAACTACATATCATAAGCCTATTAAATATAAATAATTTCTACTCACCCTTTAAACTAGAGCAAGTTACCTAGAAAGTATCTTTTCATTCTTTCTTTTCTTTTGAGAAATCTGCTAAGATGAAGAAAGCATCTGCAAAAATTAAGAGAAAGTGTATGGAAGAGGATATACTGATCACATATAAAAATCTATTTTTAGAAACAGGGCTGGCTAGATTAAGGAAGGAAAAATTGGAGGTAAGTCTGTAGAATCTGGCCCAGTGTCTGTTTACTTTGGTCCAAAGAATTCAAGATCCCAAGGAGAAAGCTCTCTACCAATGTAAGGGCTATTGGTATATCAAACTACTCTGAAATGTGTCTGTTGGAAATGTTTTTCTACATTTAATCTCTTAACATTAAAGTTTTATTGATTGAATTAACTCAGTAAGCAAAAATTGGTTTTTAATTTAGGACGTTTTTTTTTTTAGCTCATTTAAAAGTACTGATTCTGGGATCAAAACATAATATCTTAAAAAATGGCTTTTACTTTCTCAAAAACCTTGTTTTCTTTATCAACATGCTCTTATTGGGGTAGAGAAAAACCTTTGACTTTCCAAATGCTTATTTTAAAAGATAGGTTTGCACCTACTACAAGACAGAATTTGCTTCTAAGGACCCTATAAATAGGATAAGTAGATTTAAACTAATACATGGAAACAAATGTAAAAGATGGTTTCATTTCTGGCAGATTGCTGATATCTCCTAATAAGAATAACTCCTAATGAGTAACTTTCTGTTCTTCTTAGCTTCTATCAGATGCTTCTGACATACAAAACCCTTACCTGCCTTGGGTTCGGCTGCCAGACCTCAACCTTGCTCCATTTTAGGAGCATTTCCAGATCCCTTCCGTTTTGTCCCCTCCACAATTTTTTATCCTTAGTTTTTCTGGTTTCTCAAACCACAACTTAGTTTTGTTCTCATTGTCATTGGTCACCTTATTATTTGGAATGACTATTTGGTTTTTAAATTTCATTAAATTTTAATATTTGATTCCTGACTTCTGGAATCTTTCCTCTATTTGCAAGTTATCAAGGTAAAGTTTCCCATTTCCAGCAGGGCCTAGATCTGATAGATAGAGTGCCTGATGAACTATTGAATGAGGTTTGTGACGTTGTACGGGAGACAGGGATCAAGACCATCCCCATGGAAAAAAATGCAAAAAAGCAAAATGGCTGTCTGGNTGAGAACTGAGTGGCCAAGAGGATAGGCTCTGGGTTCAAGTTCCAGCTCTGCCCCCCACTGCTGCTGCTGCTGCTAAGTCGCTTCAGTCGTGTTGGACTCTGCGACCCCATGGACGGCAGCCCACCAGGCTCCTCCATCCATGGGATTTTCCAGGCAAAAGTGCTGGAGTGGGTTGACATTGCCTTCTCCGATAGCTGTTGACTTTGGACAAACACTCTATTTCCAATTTGAGGTTGAAATGAGATAATGCATGTAAAGTGTTTAGCACAGCACCCGGCTTATACAAAGATGATGAAGGGTTACGTTTTAACGGATGGTATTCTCCAGTCCCAGTTTTTCTTATTGTTTCAAGATCCTCTCCACCCATAAAATTCAGGCAGCTGTTATCATAGGTCTGCAGGAAGCGATGACACAGTGAAAAAAGAGAGCTAAAACAGTCCTGGCTTTTGAATTTTGAAAGTCTAGAAGTCAGGGGAACAGAATGGACAAGTGTGTGCAGACAACAGAACAGCCTGAGGGGAGGGGCAGGGGGACAACCGGAATGCTGGACTAGCAAAACTTCCTGCCTCTTAAGACAAAAATACAGCTTCCCAAAGCAGGAGGAAGACGAGTCTGAAAAGAGCAAGACAAACCGAGAATAAGGGCCCCGGGCTGTGTCCCATGGTGTCTCATTCCCTGTGGAGCCAGGGAGGGCAGTAGAACCTTACAGAATAGTAGGTTTTATCTGGCAGGTATATCTGAGTTCTGTAATGTTTCTCTACACCAGAAAGGGCAGGAGAAAAATCGTCCCAGGGGACCCAAAAGTGGCAGAAGTATGGAAGAATGTGGGTTACCATCTCAAGTGTTTACACGGACCGGCAGTTTTTATAAATGAGTGAATCCAGACTGGATGCATAATAGGAAATCTACAGTGAATCACATGCCTGGTCTAAAGGAGCAGCCGTGACAAAGTTCTAAGATTGTTGCCGTACTGGGACCAGTGCTCAGAGCCCTCAGCTCCAGAGAGCTAGATCCTTATGTGAAAACTCCTAAATTTTCAAAGACTGGCAACTAATTTCTTTGCAAAAAAAAGTTTTTGAAAATGTGCTATTTCTTTTTTTCTTTTTTTCCCCCTTCCACTTATATTGAGATACAATTGACAGAGACTTCCCTGGTAAGGGAAGTAAGGGGGTAAGACTTTGCCTTCTAATGTAAGGACTGTGGGAGCTAAGATCCCCCATGAGTTGGGGCCAAAACACCAAAACATAAAGCAGAAGCAATATTGTAACAAATTCAATAAGTATTTTTTAAATGATCCACATCAAAAAACCAAAAAACTTTAAGAAAAAAATTTAAAAAGATACAATTGACATACAGCAATGGATAAGTTTAAGGTGTACAGCATAATGATTTGACTTACATAATCACGAAATGAAGTCCACAATAAGTTTAAGAAACATCCATCATCTCATATAGACACAAGGAAATAAATTTAAAAAAAATACTATCTAGGCCAAATCAAACCTATCTGTGGAGTACATATGAATCAGAAGATGCCAGGTAGGGGCTGGTCTCCCTGCCAGGTTTTCCCTGGGCCCAGCCTGGGGTGGGAGTTGGGATGAAGAATGGCTCAGTGGGGGTTTGCAGGGACCAATAGCCAGCAGCCAGTCTAAGTGGAAGGCATTGGCCCCCGATATGCTCCTAGAGTGGGGCGAGTAGGGCAGCGCTACTCAAGGCTCTCAGAACTTAGCAGCAACCCCAGCAAAGAGGGGAGGTGAACATGTCTGCACCTGGCAGAACAGGGGCTTGTAAAATAAATTAGACTGAGTCATGGAAAAATAGTTCCATTTCCTGCCAGCTCCAGTTTGCGGTCTGAGTCTCATCTCCTCTGGTGGTTTGTATCGGCCAACCAGAGGTATAGATTGGATAGAATTTAAAGACTCAAGACACAGTTTTCTAAAACAGGTTAACCTGGGGTATCCTCTAATCCACATTAATGAAGTTTCCATTTGGGAAGGTCCCCTGGAGGAGGAAATGGCAACCCTTTCTAGTATTTTTGCCTAGAGAATCCCATGAACAGAAGAGCCTGGTGGGCTACAGTCCATGGGGTTGCAGAAAGTCGGACACTACCGACAAACTAATACTAATACTATGCTGTTTATGGGTTTGGGGTTGGGTTTTTTTTTTTTTTTTTGAGAATTCTTTTCTTCCTTATGTTTCTATATATTCATTTATTTTATTTATATATTATTTGGGTTAAAATCTTTATTTCAAAGTAATTAGATTCACAGGAAATTTTTTTAAAAATATTTGTATTTATTTATTTATTTATTTATTCGGCTGCTCTGGATCTCAGTTGTGGCATGTGGGATTTTTAGTTACAACATGTGGGATCTAGTTCCCTGACCAGGGATTGATCCTGGGCCCCCTGCATTAGGAGCGTGGAGTCTTAGCCACTGGACTGTCAGGGAAGTCCCAGAAAGATTTTTTGTGGTTTTTTTGTTTATTTGTTTTGTTTTATGTACAGGAAGATCTTGTGTGTTCTTCACCCAGCTTTCCCCAATGGTAACCTTTTGCATAATTATGGTATAATAGCATAGTCAGGAAGGTGGCATCGGTACAATCCATAGAGCTTACTCAGATTTCATGTTTCACATGTATTTGTGTGTGTGTATGATTCTATACAGTTTTATCACACGTGTAAATAAATATGATCACATGTGATCAGTCAAGATCTAGAAGGCTTTCATCACCAGAAGCTCCTTTATGCAACCATTCCCTCAGCCTGTCCCCTCAGTTTAGTTCAGTTGCTCAGTCGTGTCCAGCTCTTTGCGACCTCATGGACTGCAGCATGCCAGGCTTCCCTGTCCATCACCAACTCCTGGAGCTTGCTCAAATTCATGTCCATCGAGTTGGTGATGCCATCCAACCTCTGTCGTCTCATCCTCTGTCGTCCCCTTCTCCCCGTTCTCCTCTCCCCTATCCCCTGCCAATGACCTTCATCTGTAATTTAGTTATTTTAAGAATATTATATCAATGAAATCGTATAGTATGTAACCTTTTGAGACTGGCTGTTTCTACTCAACATGGTTCCTTCAACTCTGACCAAATTGTTGCATATATTGAGAATTTATTCATTTTGATTGCTACATGGTATTCCATGGTATGGATATACTACAGTTTGACCATTCCCCTATTGAAGAACATTTAGATTGTCTCCAGTTTGGGGTTACTATGGATCCTTAATGAATTTAAAGCTAGTTTAGGAAATGTCAGCCGGGGCAACTGTGTTCTGAGTTTGGACAGGGTACAATGTTTTCTCTGGCCCCTTAGTCATAGAATTTTGCACAGACTTTCATTGGAAGCCCTAGGAGGAAGGCAGGGCAGAGATTCATTCGACAGACACAATTTTCTTGAACACTTACCATGTACCATGCATCATTCTAGATATTGGAGTTACAGTAGTGAATAAAACCAGTTAAGACCCCTCTCCTTATTTATTATTCCCACTACACATAGATGAAAACTGTGATCTGTTCACAGTCACACAGGTAAGAAATGTCAGAACTGGACTTGAACAGAGGTCTTCTGATTTCTGGGCCACTGCTTTTCTGATTATATTTCTCTGTTATCAGACATCAATATCAGGGCAAAAAGCACATGCTGGAAATGTTGTATGTAATGTTCTAAACAGCAGTTCTTAACTGGGGTTGATCTACCCGCAGGGATATTTGACACTGGAGTCATTTTTGATTGTCACAGCTTGAGAGAGGGTAGCTACTGGCGTCTAGTGGATAGAGTCTCAGGGAGGCAACTAAACATCCTACAATGCCCAGAACAGCGCAAAACTCTGGTCTAAAGAGCCATAAGAGTCACGGACAAAGGTAACAGTCACCCAGGCAACAGTGTCGTATTGAATTTCCACCCAAGCAGATGCAATTATGTACTTGACAAGCATGGTTAGAGCAGGTTGGAGGCTGATGGGGGGATGCCTTATGAAGTAGCTACAAAGAATCATCACCTCCACTATCTCAGTACTAGGAGGCTTTTCTGCAGGAAACGAGAGGGCAGTGAGAGCTGAAATGGTGAAAGACAGAGACTTCTGGGTGGGCTGCCTAAAAGAGGATGCAGAAGGACTTCCCTGGTGGTCCAGCGGCTAAGACTCCACAGTCCTAATGCAGGGGCCTGGGTTCGATCCCTGGTCAGAGAACTAGACCTCGCATGCCACAACTAAGAGTTTGCATGCCACAATTAAAGATTCCGTGTGCTGCAACTAAGACCCAGCACAGCCAAATAAATAGATTAATTAAATCCATATATTTTTTTAAAAGATGGACTTCCTTGGTGGTCCAGTGGTTAAGAATCTGGCCTCCAATGCAGGGACACATGTTCGATCCCTGGTCTGGGGACATCCCACGTGCTGTGGGGCAACTAAGCCTTGCGCCACGATGAAACCGGAGCACCCAGAGCCCATGCTCTTCAGTAAGAGAAACCACCACAATGAGAAGCCCTCGAACTGCAGCTAGAGAGTACCCTCTGCTCACTGAACTAGAGAGCGCCTGTGAGTAGCAACGAACACCCAGCACAGTCAAAAAGAAAGAAAGAAAGAAGAGGATACAGAGAGGGCAGAAGTATTGTTTCTCTGCCCCACGCTCTGCCTCCTCTATGTCTCCTGCAGGTCCTTGTTACACTCCTTCACGTAGAGATATACAAGAGGGCAGAGCTCAAGCATGCAGCCCTTTGAGGAACAGCAGCTCTCACGAAGAACCAGGCCTGGGCAGGGGGCAGCGGCGATCTCACCTTCTCTGGCACCTGCTCAAGTGGCCTTGGTTCTGTCTCGCAGAAGACAGTTGTTCCCTCCTAGGCCTCCTGGAAGCCCTCTCTGGGCCCAGCTTCTCTCTCTTCTCTCCACTTCTTCTGCCCTCTTGGGCACACTGGAGGCATTAGCAGAGCCTGGCAACCCCCTGCAAGGCTGTCTTGGCCCCTCTGCCAATCACTCCTTGTGACCACCCCCGCCCCTGCTCCCTTGCCATGTAGGGTAAGCAGAGACATTTTCCCAGGCTCACCCCCAAACCACACTCTCTCACCCAGACAGCACAGGGTCACTGTTTCAGCCACCGCTCACTTCTCTGGAGACCCGGATAGAGCTCTATCCCACTACCTGAGCCCCCAGCCCATGGACCCTTGACCTTATCTGAGCTGGGGGAAATGGTTCTGGGGTCTCAGTCTCCAAACCTTTTTTTAATTACATAAACATTATACCCAGGGGCCTCCAGGACTTCCGTTTTAGAAACTCAAAGTTCTCGTTCTTGCAACTCAAACTCCTGATTCTCAAAATTCACAAGTGTTCCTGCTGAACTAAGCTTTTCCCAAAGTAAAAGGCACCAAGATCTGGAAAGAGCAAAAGGGAGAAAAACCAGTGTCACTAAGTATTAGCCCACCGCGGCAGCCTGGGCAAGAGGAAGGGGTCACCAGGACCCTGGCGGGTGTGGAAGACTTGGCTGTGCTCCTCCTGGGGGCCCCTCTCCTCGAGGGAAACCGAATCTCTGTCCCCAGGTTCATCTTTCATCTTCAAAACCTGAATCAGGGAGCCCCTCAGGGTATCATAAACACCACTTACATGAGAGCGAGGGTAGAGAAGCAGGTGAGAGCATGGGCTCCAGGTACGCTGGGGTCGTAGGCAGACCCCACCATTTACCAGCTGAGTGAGTTTGATCAGGTCATTTAACTTCTCTGCATCTCAGTGTCTTCATCTCTAAAATGGGGGAACTATAGTATCTTCCTTATGTAGTTATCAGCATGATTAAATGAGGCTGTTTAAAACTGGGGAAGGAATACATCAAGGCTGTATATCGTCACCCTATTAACTTATATGCAGAGTACATAATGCAAAATGCTGGGCTGGATGAAGCACAAGCTGGTATCAAGATTGCCAGGAGAAATATCAGTCACCTCAGATATGCAGATGACACCCACCCTTATGGCAGAAAATGAAGAGAAACTGAAGAGCCTCTTGATTAAAGTGAAAGAGGAGAGTGAAAAAGCTGGCTTAAAACTCAACATTCAGAAAACGAAGATCAGGGCATCTAGCCCATCACTTCATGGCAAATAGATGGGGAAACAATGGAAACAGTGACAGACTTTATTTTCTTGGGCTCCAAAATCACTGCAGTTGGTGACTGCAGCCATGAAATTAAAAGACACTTGCTCCTTGGAACTAAAGCTATGACCAACCTAGACAGCATATTGAAAAGCAGAGACATTACTTTGCCAACAAAGGTCCGTCTAGTCAAAGCTATGGTTTTTCCAGTAGTCATGTTATGGATGTGAGAATGGGACCATAAAGAAAGCTGAGTGCCAAAGAATTAATGCTTTTGAACTATGGTGTTGGAGAAGACTCTTGAGAGTCAATCGTAAAGGAAATCAGTCCTGAATATTCGTTGGAACGACTGATGCTGAAGCTGAAATTCCAATACTTTGACACCTGATGCAAAGAACTGACTCATTGGAAAAGACCCTGATGCTGGGAAAGATTGAAGTCAGGAGGAGAAGGGGACAACAGAGGATGAGATGGTTGGATGGCATCACCGACTTTATGGACATGAGTTTGAGCAAGCTCTGGGAGTTGGTGATCGACAGGAAGCCTAGCATGCTGCAGTCCATGGGGTTGCAAAGAGTCAGATGCAACTGAGCAACTAAACTGAACTGAACCGAAATGAGACAGTACTTGTAAGTTGGGTAGAATAGTGCCTGGCATATAATCAGTGCTCTGTGGCTGCTATAGTTATTTACTTATCCTAGAGGTGAATGTTTTTCCTTGAAATCCAAGTCCCACAGGGCCCTTGTGTTTGCTGCTCATGGTTTCAAAGCAGTTAGTTAACAGGAATAGGATTAGGACATCTGTGCTTGGTCTCTGGCCCTCTTCCAGGCTGTTTGCAAAAGCTTCAAAAGGATTCTCTTCGGGTCCTTTTGTTGTAAGCAACGGAAACCATCAGATTAATTTAAGCAAAAAGGAAACTTGGTACAACAGGAATACTGCTCAGCCTTAAGAACCAGAAGGTGGGCAGAAATTCCGGAAGCATCTCTCTCCCACTCTCTCTGCAGAGGGTTTTTCTGCTTTGGCAAGGGCCAGCCCAACACAGAGGTCTTCCTGTACCAACGGTGGCTGCTATAGTGCCTGCTGGGGGCTACCAACCACCACTGACTTCCTCCTGTTGGCAGAGCCTTCATTTGGTTCAGGTGTCTGCACCAGCCCCAACTGACTCCAGGTACATTCTGAACATCTACTCCAGTCTGGAGGGTCCTCACTGTGATGGATTTAGAAGCAGGCATGTGACTCCTCTGGGCTTCCCAGGTTGTACTAGTGGTAAAGAACCTGCCTGCCAAGGTAGGAGACTTAAGAGACAAGGGTTTGATCCCTGGGTTGGCAAGATCCCCTGGAGGAGGGCATGGCAACTCACTCCAGTATACTTGCCTGGAGAGTCCCATGAACAGAGGAGCCCAGTGGGCTAGAGTCCATAGGGCCACAAAGAGTTGGACACAACTGAAGTGACTTACCACACATGCATGCATGCATGTGACCCAGCTCCAGGAAGGGAGTGATCAAGGAAGTTTGCTGGGAGCTTCTGGGAAAGGTTTCATCATTGATGGGAAAGGGATCCACCTGAAGAGACAGTGACAGAGAAGGGAGCCTGAGGCAGCATGAGTAACAAGGCTGAGCACGTCAGAAGGGCCCGCACGATTGTGAAGTCCCTGTGTGTCCTTGTCGAGGAGCCTGGACTTAATGCCAATGGCAGAGGGGAACCACTGCCCCTGTCTGTGTTTCACATTGCTGACCCTTCAACAGGGAGAATGGATCCAAGGGGGGAGCTTGGGAACAGGACCCCAGTTAGGAAGTAGCTGGATGAACTGACTGGTAATGAGATCTGGAGAAAGCTTTTCTGCAGGGTGGGGGCACAGAAGAATATGGGGTGAAGAGGAGAAAGAATTGCTGGTTCTCTGTGCTCAGGGGTCCCAAGAACCTGCACTCCAAGCCGTATCTTCAGCAGCTCCATTCTGGGCCATCTGACCTGTCTACACAGACCCCATTAAAGTGGTAACTCAGGGAGATGTGTATTTCTTGAATGAAAAACTTTCAGGAAATGGATGAAATGGTTTTATTTAAACAAATGGTCCAAGGATCCAATTTCACTTTGTACTGTATGAGCACAACTCCTCACTACACAGAACTGATTCAGCCTTCAGAGAGTCTGGGCTGGTATGTCATAGATGATATATGCACACAAGACATATCCTTTCCTGGTGGGTGTGAGCCACTCCAGGTGAAGGCCAGGTTACAAGTACTGGTATGTGATTTACTACTGACTTTGGTAAGAGTCACAAGGTGAAGACATTGCTCAGATTCTCAGAGTTTATAAATGAGTAAAGGTGAGGAAAGGGGGTCACCTGCTTAGAACTGAGCAAGGGAAGAATGGCCGGTGGGGAAAGACCATGGCAAGAAAGAAGACACAGGGGCAGGCTACGGAGGGCGTGCTCTTGGTGAACCACACAGGTGGTTCCTGGACCCTCTGTTTTTCTAAGTTTTATTATTGAATATGTTGTTACTGAAAAAATAATAATTACCTCCCCATCACACACACACACATGCACACACACCCCTTTCCTAAATTTCTAAGGATAATTATGTTTTGCTTTGGGTTGATCCCTCCTGAACAATTTTTATGCTCAATCAAATATATGTGTCCCCATCTCTTTTATTTTTAAAAAAGCTTTATTTATTTATCTTTTTTTTTTTAACTGTGATGGGCCTTGGTTGCTGCACGTGGGCTTTCTCTAGTTGCAGCAGTGGGAGCAAGCAGGGGCTACTCTTCATTGCAGTGTGTGGGCTCCTCATTGCAGTGGCTTCTCTTGTTGCAAAGCACAGGCTCTAGGCANCTGTAC
The DNA here is from genome assembly GCA_006410875.1 of Neotragus pygmaeus. Classification (NCBI taxonomy): domain Eukaryota; kingdom Metazoa; phylum Chordata; class Mammalia; order Artiodactyla; family Bovidae; genus Neotragus; species Neotragus pygmaeus. Next base: position 877,344 of record SJYV01000583.1, on the reverse strand, counting down.
CAACGGTGGCTGCTATAGTGCCTGCTGGGGGCTACCAACCACCACTGACTTCCTCCTGTTGGCAGAGCTTTCATTTGGTTCAGGTGTCTGCACCAGCCCCAACTGACTCCAGGTACATTCTGAACATCTACTCCAGTCTGGAGGGTCCTCACTGTGATGGATTTAGAAGCAGGCATGTGACTCCTCTGGGCTTCCCAGGTTGTACTAGTGGTAAAGAACCTGCCTGCCAAGGTAGGAGACTTAAGAGACAAGGGTTTGATCCCTGGGTTGGCAAGATCCCCTGGAGGAGGGCATGGCAACTCACTCCAGTATACTTGCCTGGAGAGTCCCATGAACAGAGGAGCCCAGTGGGCTAGAGTCCATAGGGCCACAAAGAGTTGGACACAACTGAAGTGACTTACCACACATGCATGCATGCATGTGACCCAGCTCCAGGAAGGGAGTGATCAAGGAAGTTTGCTGGGAGCTTCTGGGAAAGGTTTCATCATTGATGGGAAAGGGATCCACCTGAAGAGACAGTGACAGAGAAGGGAGCCTGAGGCAGCATGAGTAACAAGGCTGAGCACGTCAGAAGGGCCCGCACGATTGTGAAGTCCCTGTGTGTCCTTGTCGAGGAGCCTGGACTTAATGCCAATGGCAGAGGGGAACCACTGCCCCTGTCTGTGTTTCACATTGCTGACCCTTCAACAGGGAGAATGGATCCAAGGGGAGAGCTTGGGAACAGGACCCCAGTTAGGAAGTAGCTGGATGAACTGACTGGTAATGAGATCTGGAGAAAGCTTTTCTGCAGGGTGGGGGCACAGAAGAATATGGGGTGAAGAGGAGAAAGAATTGCTGGTTCTCTGTGCTCAGGGGTCCCAAGAACCTGCACTCCAAGCCGTATCTTCAGCAGCTCCATTCTGGGCCATCTGACCTGTCTACACAGACCCCATTAAAGTGGTAACTCAGGGAGATGTGTATTTCTTGAATGAAAAACTTTCAGGAAATGGATGAAATGGTTTTATTTAAACAAATGGTCCAAGGATCCAATTTCACTTTGTACTGTATGAGCACAACTCCTCACTACACAGAACTGATTCAGCCTTCAGAGAGTCTGGGCTGGTATGTCATAGATGATATATGCACACAAGACATATCCTTTCCTGGTGGGTGTGAGCCACTCCAGGTGAAGGCCAGGTTACAAGTACTGGTATGTGATTTACCACTGACTTTGGTAAGAGTCACAAGGTGAAGACATTGCTCAGATTCTCAGAGTTTATAAATGAGTAAAGGTGAGGAAAGGGGGTCACCTGCTTAGAACTGAGCAAGGGAAGAATGGCCGGTGGGGAAAGACCATGGCAAGAAAGAAGACACAGGGGCAGGCTACGGAGGGCGTGCTCTTGGTGAACCACACAGGTGGTTCCTGGACCCTCTGTTTTTCTAAGTTTTATTATTGAATATGTTGTTACTGAAAAAATAATAATTACCTCCCCATCACACACACACACATGCACACACACCCCTTTCCTAAATTTCTAAGGATAATTATGTTTTGTTTTGGGTTGATCCCTCCTGAACAATTTTTATGCTCAATCAAATATATGTGTCCCCATCTCTTTTATTTTTAAAAAAGCTTTATTTATTTATCTTTTTTTTTTTTAACTGTGATGGGCCTTGGTTGCTGCACGTGGGCTTTCTCTAGTTGCAGCAGTGGGAGCAAGCAGGGGCTACTCTTCATTGCAGTGTGTGGGCTCCTCATTGCAGTGGCTTCTCTTGTTGCAAAGCACAGGCTCTAGGCATGTGAGCTTCAGTATCTGCAGCACATAGGCTCATTAGCTGCACACTTTGGGCTCTAGAGCAAGGGCCCAGTAATTGTGGTGCATGGGCTTAATTGCTCTGTGGCGTATGGAATCTTCCTGGAGCAGGGATTGAACTGGTGTGCCTTGCATTCCAAGGCAGATTCTTAACCACTGGACTACCAGGAAAGCCCTCTCCATCTCTTTCAAAAGCTATTTGTGTGGCATCAAAATGCTTGGTCTCTGGCTTTTCTCAGTTAATGATACATCTTAGATATTCGTCTCTGTGAGGTAACTCTAGCTCCTTCTCTCTTCATGACTGCATAGTATTCCAGTATGAGCCTGGGCCGTAATTAATTTAGCATATCTCCTTTTGGTGGCATTTAGGTTGATAACAATTTTTCATCATTATAAATAATCATGAATGAAAATCTTTGAACACGCCTTCTTAAGCACATGTGTGAGTTTTTCTATAAGATGATTGCTTCCTCTAGGTGGATTTTTCAGCTTACTTTATAACAGACTGAGATCTAGTCACCAGTTAGAGACAGTCTAACACTGTAAATTAGTTCCTTGTTCACTCAGGCAGAGCAAATCAGAATGAATGCCAGGGATGCTCAGAACATTATGCAACCCTCCTAGAACCCAGACTTTCAGAGCTGAGCAGGCTAATGCTCCAAATGACTCATGTTCAGATACCACTGGACCATTTATAAGGCACTTTTCCACATTTTGGCTCACCTGATCCTCATATTGGTCCTGAAAAATAGGTATTATTGGCATCGCTCTGTTTATAGATGAAGAAACTGAGGCTCAGAGAGAATGAGATATTTGCCCAAGGTCACACAGCTCATAAGTGGTAGAGGATTCAGAAACCAGAGAGGTTTGATGTAATCCTGCCTTCTTTCTAAATTCATTATACAGGTTGTATCACAGTGCCTCGTATGAGAAGAGCTTTACAGTGAATGGTTAGTTGAAGAGATGTGTGAAATAAGCATCTACCTACATGGCTGAGTTTGCAGGATTATTAGATTCCTACTGCTACTGTAATAAAATACCATAAACATTATGGCATAGGACAACATGAGATTCAGTTCAGTTCAGTCACTTAGTCATGTCCAACTCTTTGTGACCCCATGGACTGCAGCATGCCAGGCTTCCCTGTCCATCACCAACNTAAATGTAAAATTAATATGTAAAACAACTGGTTGTGCTTCCTTAGTTTGAGACCAGCCTGTGTCTTCGTCAGGTATATCAATCTTCTGCACAACTTCCCTTCCATTTTTGTTTTTGACACTTCTGCGTGATGTTTTCCTTCACTCTTTTGATTTTGACCTGTGTTGCCTTAAGTGTGAACTCCATGGCCCAACCTGCTGGTGTCTGAATGGGAGTTGAGCCAGGTACACCTCTCACAGGAGCAGATGAGGAAATGTCATGATGTACATTCCTCCAAGTGCATAGATTTCTCTCAAAATGTACTTTCAAGCATAGAATTAAATCACTTATCAAATAAGATGACAGTTTTATGTTCGTTCCTCTAAATTCTCAGAGAACAATTTCCTTGGTATTCAGCTTGTTTTAATTTTGTTAGTTTATAATTGTTTGCACAATGTGAAACTGGGTTAAAAACCTAGTTAGTGTATTTAGAATAAAGAAACAGTTGAATGAATGAGTTTCATACACATTTACATTTACTATTTTTGTCCCTCTATTGCAACCCACATTTTCAAAGTAGCTAATACGGAATAATCCATACATCTTCTCCAAAATTTGCTGGCTTTTGTATCTCCATTTGCTCTCCATGAATTCTCTACTGAGTGTAATCAGTAGCCTGTCTCTATGTCATTCTTTNACTCTGTATATAAGTTAAATAAGCAGGGTGACAATATACAGCCCTGATGTACTCCTTTCCCAATCTGGAACCAGTCCATTGTTCCATGTCCATTTCTCACTGTTGCTTCTTGACCTGCATACAGATTTCTCAGGAGGCAGGTAAGGTAGTCTGGTATTCCCATCTCTTTTTAAGAATTTTCCATAGTTTGTTGTGATCCACACAGTCAAAGGCTTTAGCACAGTCAATGAAGCAGATGTTTTTCTGGAAATTTCTTGCTTTTTCTACGATCCAACAGATGTTGGCAATTTGATCTCTGAACATGAGGTTATTATCTGACAGTTCTAGAGGTCAGAAGTCCAAAATTGGTCTCACTAGGCTAAAATTTAGGTGTCAGCAGAGCTGTGCTTCTGCTTGGAGGTCTAGGGGAGAATCCATTCCTGACCCTTCTCAGCTTCTAGAGACTTCCCACACGCCTTAGCTCATGGTCCCCTCCAGCAAGGGGGAGCACTGCACTACTCTGACCTGTGCTTTCAGTGTCACATCTCTCTGACCCTCTTGCCTCCCTTATAAGAACCCTTGTGGACTTCCCTGGTGGTCCAGTGGTTAAGAATCCACCCACCGACATAGAGGACATGGTTCAATCCCCGACTGGGGAAGGTCCCACAGGCTGCAGGTCAACTAAACCAGTGTGCCACAACTACCAAAGCCCACGTGCTCTAGGGCCCTTGCTCTATAACAAGAGAAACCACTGCCAGGAGAAGCCCGCGCATCACAACTAGAGAGTAGCCCCCGCTCACTGCGACTAGAGAAAGCCCAAGAGCAACAATGACGACCCAGTGCAGCCATAAATAAGTAACCCCTGTGATCTCGTGAGGTCCACCAGGATAATTCGGGACTGTCTCCCCATCTCAGGATCCTTAACTCAATTACATATGCGAGGTCTCTTTTGCCATGTAAGGTAACATATTCAAAGTTCTGGAGATCAGGCTATAACATCTTTGGGCAGTCATTACTCTGCCTACCACACAGGGTTCCTAGCGGTTAAGAGCAAATACATACCTTGGTTCAATTCTTGGCTCAACTACTTGCTAATGGATCCAGGTACATAACTTCTCTGAGTCTTGGCCTCACCTGAAAAACAGGAGTAATAGAATTCTCCTTCTAAGGCTGTCGCGGCGATTGGATAACACAGTGCTTGTAGAGCACTTGAAACATAGGGTTCAGTAGATGGTATAACTGTCATCTTCCTCTCCGCCTATTATGGTAACAGTTAACAGAAACTCCACCTTTTGAAATTTATTTTTCTGGCTCTTTCCCCAAAGGCATTTCTCAGGCCCTCTTCAGCTGACAGGGGGATAAGGTGGTGGTTCCATTGTCAGGCTCTTCAGTGGGATACAGAGAACCTGGGAAGATTCAGAGACACTCACCACCTAGAGGGAAAAGGCTTGGAGGGGAGGGTGGCAAGGAGAAATACGCTTCCTTTGCCAGCTTCTGGCTTTTGCCTGTGGTTCAGCTTTGAGAGTTTCTCCAGCCTCTCCCCAGATTAGCCAGGCTGAGCCTGACTAAAAGGAACGCTCTGAAGATGATATTCTCAGATAAACGAGACCTGCCCAGTTGGGTGTGCAGCAGGGCAGGGCGGACCCAGAGTCGGATCCTGGCATGGAAAAGTACTGAGGCCCTTTGCCTCTGGGTAGGAGCTAAAGCAGCTGTCTGAAATGATCACCCCCAGCCCAGGCCTCTCCAAAGTTAGTCTTGCAGAGTGAAATGAAAACCAGATCCCTGGTCTTATCTGAGGACTATGTGACTGTTTCTCATCACTTCTTTGGAGCCTGGAAGGTTCCCAAATTCATTGTCTAAACTTTGCAATGGATACATACAGCTTTCAAATGGGAGCCTGTTTGTTGTACAGGTCCCTTCTCCACATATGTTCTCCCCATTTGCTAAAATAATATTATTTGGAGTTTTCATCCAGTAAATATTTATTAAGCACCTCCAGGGAGTCAAGCAAAGACTGTTGGGAGCACAGCAGTCCCTGGCCTCAGAAGAGGAGACTGACAATGGGGTCTTCTTCCTGAGTGAGACTGGAGATGCAAGGGAACTTGTCTTAGGGCCCAGAGCATGATGGGGGATTTTTCTATCGTAGGGAGAGAAGAGGCTCTGGAGGGGACGAATTTGGTCAAGTTCCCGATACTCCTCCTTTGCCTAAACTGTGACTTTGGGCAAATGACCTAATCCCCTTAAGCTTCAGCTTTCTGTTCTATAAAGTGAGCATAACCAATAACCATCTGCAGGGTTAAGGATTAAATAAGATGGTGCAAGGGGAGCAGGTGGTAACTGGGTTCTTGGTCCACAGTAAGTAAATGAAGAATACCACTTATTGATATACTTAGGGAGACTCATTACTGTTTCCTTAAATGCTTTTCCCTCCTCAAAATCACAAGACAGCCCCAAACTGCCCTCTTTGTAGACGCTAAGTTCTTATCGAAATATTATCATGCATGTTAAGACCAGGAGAAGGGAACTGCAACCCACTCCAGCATTCTTGCCTGGCGAAGTCCATGGACAGAGGAGCCTGTTGGGCTACAGTCCCTGGGGTCGCAAAGAGTCGGCACCACTAAAGGACTAACACACACATACGCATGTGAAGAAGCAGCAATGGGGAAAAAATACCCACGTGAAACCACTCTGTAGGTATACACACATGAGAATCATGTGTACCTATGAAGCTGGCAGTTTGAAAGTGAACCTGATTGCAATTTCCACCAGGGTATCTGTTTTCCATCCTGGACGGGGCAGATTCCCAGTAGGAGGCGCCTTCTGTCCTCAGCTAGATTCTCTGACACCTGGCCTATTAGCTTTTTTCAGGATTTGAACTTCAAAGGGCTGGACACTCAAAGAAAGGGACCCTGACCTGACCTCTCTTGGAAAGCAAAACAGTCTCAGACTGAAGGAGGAGGAGGGCTGCTACCTGCGTTTAGAATCGGGCAGGGTCCCAGAAGCGCAGGTCTAGGGCGAACCTCCAGGTAGGAGGCAGAGGTGCCCTCGGAGCTGTGGTTCACCCTGCCCAGAACCAGGCCTCGGGCAGCAGCGCTGAAGATCTAAGCAGAGGCGGTCCACCCGCCTGCCACCTGGTCGGCAGGACACCAACCGGAGCTTCCATGCGCAAGTTCTCGGCAAAGCTGGACACAAGACGCCAGCTGGGAAGGCACCAGCCAGGGTGCCCCCGTCCCGGGCACGGGCGCAGGCTCCTGGAGTGGGCTCCACCCCGACCAAGGCTCAAGTAGGCGACCCGGAGGGCGCTCAGGGGACCCGGGGAGGGGGGTGGGGGCAGTTCGAGGGCCTGAGATGACTCGCTTTTCAGAAACTCGCTTCCTCCTTTCCTACCTCCGCCCATCAGTCACCTTGAAGGGACCAGCCCAGGGAGGTGCCGGCGGGGCCTAGCGCTCAGACCCCGCCTGAGGGTGAAGAGGGAAGGGCAGCCTCCCCAGGAGGGGGCGGAGGAGGAGGGGAGGCGAGGAGGCCGGCGCACCAGCTGGCCAGGTGAGCGCCCCACCTGGAAAGGCGCGGCGGGCGGGCCGGCGGAGCTGAACGTCTGCGCTTGCACCGGGTCTGGTAGGGACTCTCTGGTCTCCTAACACTTAAAACCCGGGCTCCCGGCCGACACGCCCATCCCACCCGGCGCCACACGAACGCTGCCCCGGGGGGCAGGGGCAGGCTGCTCTCTCCCCGCCATTCCGCGTTAGCCAACTTCTTGCAGTCCAACGCCCCCGGCCCGCACGCCCCCAGCCGATCGGGGGAGCGGGCGTCTTCTCTTCGCTGCTGGATTCTCGGTGCCCTGGGGTCCAGGTGGCCCGGAGGCCCGAGGCGGAGGGTCGACTGGTGGGCGGTGCCTCCCGGGGCCGGAGGCCACTCGGGGCCGGCACCGCCCTCCGCCTCTCTCGGTCCCTCCCTCCCGCACGCCGGCGCTCAGGGGCCGCGCTTCCTGCGTCCACATCCCGGTCCGGGAGCTGGCGGCGCGCTCTCCGCCACCGTGCTCCTTCGACCGAGCCTCCCCTGATCCCCCAGCCCCAGGATCGCGGCACCCTACGGAGGCAGCCTAGGGGAGGGGGCCGGGGTCGTGGAGCCCCCTGCCTCCGGCCGCCCGACGGAGACCAAGCTGGAAGCGCCGCCGCCCCGGTGAGTCTGCGCCTTCCGCCCGCCGCGCCCGGCGGAGGGACTGTTCCCCACGGGGCCCCGGAGGGAGTCGACGGCGGTCCAGGTCTGTCTGTAGGATCGTCTGAGAGCTTCCTGCCCGGGGTCTGCGGCGGAGGAACTCCGTACTCGCATTCTCTGGACCACCCGGCTCCCGGGCATCGTGCTGGGGCCAGCTGGCTTCGGCTGAGAGGAGACAGCCGGCCTCCGGGCTCCCTGTTGGGGGTGGAGGGTGGGAACAGGTGCCATCCGCCTGTCCGTTCCGAACCCGTAGCCAAAGAGGCATCTTCCCCCGGTGCTTAAGGCAGAACTTCTCACTAGGTCCCGGGAAACCACCCTGGCGCTGCCCGAACGAGGCCCTTTCCCCCATCCCTTAATCCTTTTTAGAAATGGAGACTTTTAAGGGATTTAGGTTCGTGAGTGTGTGTGTTTTAGGTACTAGAGGCAAAGGGTGACGAATCGGGTGTGAACAAACCTGTGTGACCAGGTTTCTTCATTTACATATGAAGACCTGAACGCCGGGTCTGATTAACAAGGATAGTCACTTTCAGAAAGAAAGCGTTCCTAGCCGAAGGTCGAGGGTGCAGGAAAGCTGCGCGTCCCTGCGGTCTCCCCGGCCCCGCCCGCGACTTTCCAGGTAGGTAGCGGCCCCGGCACCGGTGCTGCGCCCAGAGAAGCCTGTGTGGTCCCGGGTCGGCTCCCTCCTGTCTTTGCCGGTGGTCCAGAAGCGCGGAAACGAGGCGTGGCCGGAGCGCGGTGGGCGGGACCAGAGCCAGCCTGTTGGGCCGCAGGAGAGGGATTGGCGTCCGCGATTGCTGGCTTCTGGCTTTCGTTTTGAGGGGATCACTTGAGGATGGGTTTCCTAGTCGGCTCTGGGACGTCACACGGGGATCTTGGCCTAGGTTGATGGGGCCAAATGCAATTGGCAGGGAGCCCCTTTCCCTGCAAATGTGTCCCTCCCCAACTTGCCAGAAATACCGCCCAGACCGGGAGAAAACACGGAAGACAGAAGAAGGGGAGGGGGCTGACTGTGATCTGTTCCTCTAGGTGTTTTCAGTGATTAGGGCCTCTTGAGCATGACAAACGCCCGGGCCTGCCCCTAGGGTACAAGGCCAAGGGGGCCTCAGAGAGCTCCCAGTCTAGTGAATAATAAATGGCAAGTGTATTAAAGAGGTGGCAATATAGTCAGACCCCACCATTTCCCGGCTGTGTGACCCACAGTGGGCTGTCACAGCCTCTGTGAGCCTCAGTTTATCCACCTGTATAATGGGAACTATAACCTAGGATGTGGGACATTCATGCCTAGCACATGGCAAGTCCTCTGTAGGAAGCTGTGGTGCCGGGTTAGGGAGGAAGAGAGGAAAGAAAGAAACTCAGGGTGAGGCATGCCAGGAGATCCTGCTAAGAAAAGAATGTTGGGATATTAAATAGTGAAGTAGAGTCTCCTGGAGGGACGGGCTAGGAAGGGTGTCTGGGGAGATGGAACAGCACAGGCAAAGGCATGGAGGTATGAAGGTGCATGGGATGCACTAGGAGGTGCTCAGGTCATGGCAGGTTTATGGGAAGATGGGGGGAAGTAGAAGGAGTGGAGGATCTGGGATGAACTGGACTGGAGAGGCAGGGCCAGGTCATCACAGGTAGGACTTTATTCAGTAGACATCTTGGAACCACAGAGGTCAACTGCATGCCTGTGTGGGCCAAGCAGTGTCCTGGGTGCTCAGCATACATCACTGGACAAATTCCGTTCAAGTTCTTTAAGCAGAAGAGTGATTCAGTCCTGTTGATGCGTTCAGAAGATAAACCTAGCTGTGTAGAAGTTAGGTGGGAGTTTGGAGGTTGATAGGAGAGAGGAAGGAGGCTGGCCTGCAGGTTGGTGGGGGCAGAGGGAATGATAAAGGAGGCTGACCTGGAGCCCCATACAGGAGGCAGAGGTTAACATGTGCTCTTAACATGTGACCACTGCTCAAGGGTGAGATTTGTGGATGTAGGGTGAGACTCAGACTACCAGCTTGTCTCCTGCCAGAGTGAGGTGGTGGGATCTTGGCAGGGTCTAAGCTGGTCCAGTTGTGGCTTTCCAGCTCTCCATCTCCAGAAGTCATGGGGCCCAGGAGTTCCTGTGTCTGTGTGAGGAATGGCAACGCTGGGAGCAGAGCCAGCAGGCCATCTGCTGTTGGCATTTACACTGGACAGCCTGCCCCTTTGGGGGACTCCTGGGTCATGGTCTGGTAAATGTTCTTCCCTCTTTCTGTGGGGCTGGTAGTAAAGCCCTCCGAGCCCTGGGGCTGGAGAAGATTGGAGCTCCAGGACCTTTGACTCTGGGCTTCTGATTTGAGGCACTGAGAAGACTTTTCTCCCTAAGTGCTGGGAAAGTTCCTGAACTTCAGATGCCTTCGAGGTGAAGGGTCCGTTCTGGCCGCTGGCTTTTGCTTTCACTTTTGTTGTCTGCTCTGAATCTTAGAGGAGTTCTTTTTGCAGTTGACAGCTGTAAGAGTTCTCTTCTTCTGATTATAAGTCTCCTTTACTTGGAAGTGGACCATGCATGGTCTTTCACCTGTCACAGGAGGACCTAGGCATGTCCTTTCGTTTGAGGAGAGAGTAAGGAATGCACCCAAGGGCTTGCAGCAAGTCAGCAGCGGAACCTGTTACCCAGGAGACTGGCCACAGTCAGGTCAAAGGCTTGTTCCAGGCCCTGGGTTAGTCCAGGGAGGAGGTTGTCTCAACATCTGTCTCACTCCTCCCCAGTTTGGACAGGTGGCCCTGTTTAGCCTTGCGATGCTTTTTCCTCCCTTCTGGATTGAGCCTTTGGTGCACTGGCCACCCTTGCTGGGAGCTCTGGCTCCACAAATAAACAGGTCACTTGTTTGGCTTTGCCTGCTCCAGGCCAGACTGCCCTACCCTTTGCGGACAACCCCAAGACACTGACCAGAGGCCATGCTCTAGGGGCCGGGGATTTGCTGAGAACCTCAGGCTGATTCTCAGCTCCTCCCTCCTCTCAGCCCCAAGCCCTGTGTCAGGATGCTAGGCTGGGCCTCGCTTTCTACTCTGAGTTGTTTACTCGGGCTGAGCAGCCGAAAGTTCCCTTATTCTCTCTTGCCCTAGATTCATCAGGCTTAGCAACCCTTAAATCTAAGTGCTGGTTCCTTTAGCTTTTAGAATATCAAAGCCAAAAGGGACCTTACAAATGGGGAAATTGAGGCCCAAGGAAGGGAAGGGACAGGCCTGAGATCAGAGCTAGGGCTAGAATTCAAGTTTCCTGATTTTGTCTTGAATGAATTTAAGGATGGTTCTTGAAGGAAAAACAAAGAAATCAGAGCACACACCCCCCTCAAAGAACCCCTCTCTCTGTATACTCCATACTGCCAGGAATTTCGGGGGAGACCCACAGTCACACGTCCAGAAGGAGTAAATGCTGAGGCCTCCCAAAACAAGGAATATATGTGTCTTGATATTTTCAGGACCTGTCTCTTCAAACTGATATTCACACCAGGGACTAAGCTAGTGATTAAACCTACTTGCTGCTCCCTGAACCATACTTTATCATGTGCCCCTGGAGAGACAGGCTCTTAAAGTTATTTTTGCCCCCAGATTACAAAGGAAGTACATACTTATTGTAGAAAACTTGGAAGGAATACATCACGAGGTGCTGACACCCACTGTCCATACGGTGGTGTCTTATTCAGACTTTTTTTTTTTTAAGCTTGCTTGCTCTGCTATTTCATACTCTTGTTTTTCAACTCATAATTATGATGTGTACTTTTCTTGTGACAACTTTTTCACACTGGTTCTAACCTGCCAGTCTCGTGTGCTCCTACTGTCTGATGGCTGGAAGGTACTTAGGCCAGAATTTTGAGTTGACTCTGCCAGAACACTCCAGTAGCCTGAATCCTATGCACACATGCATGCTCAGTTGCTGAGTTGTGGCCAACTCATTGCTACACTATGGACTGTAGCCTGCCAGATTCTTCTGTCCATGGGATTCTCTAGGCAAGAATACCAGAGTAGGTTGCTATGCTTTCCTCTAGGGGATCTTCCCGACCCAGGAATCAAACCCATGTCTCCTGCGTCGCCTGCATTGCAGGCATGTTCTTTACCACTGAGCCCAAATTTTGTAACCCTATGCAAATTACTCACCACTGTAGGACTTCCAGGGGCCATTTCTCTGCATCACCATCGTTGGTGCTGGGGAAAGGGACCTGTTTACCAGATCTAAAGCGAACATTGATTGTCAGCAAGCCTCTTAGAAATGGAGGATGTCAGTTATCGGGGTGGGGTAGGGTGGATGTGATCCGCAGATTATAGGAGGGAGAGAGCTTTGTTTCTTCCAATCCTTTGCTGTATTGGTTTCAACCTAGCTCCCACCCTGTTGTCATCACCCCTTTCCCAGATTTCCCCAGGACTAGGCACCAGGGTGGCAAGTGCAGGTCCCTAGAAAAGTCAGTATTTGGTTTGCGTCTTGGAGAGTAGGTATTTCAGTGGCAAAAATGTGCAGAAAATGTGTTACCACCAACTCAGGTGATAAGGTCAGGCACTCCACCTTGGGGACAGGATTTCCTGGCATCTCTCAGCCTCTAATAGGATCACAGCTTTACTGCATGCCTGCGTACATGCTCAGTTGTTCAGTCATATCTGACTCTTTGTGACCCCACAGACTGTAGCCCACCAGGCTCCTCTGTCCATGGAATTTTCCAGGCAAGAATACTGAAATGGGTTGCCATTTCCTACTCTTTGGGATCTTACCAATCCAGGGATTGAACCCACATCTCCTGCATTGACACTTTACCACTTAGCCACCAGGGAAGTCTAAGAGCTTTACTGATGCCAATACTAGAAGTGATCTCNTAATTATGATGTGTACTTTTCTTGTGACAAATTTTTCACACTGGTTCTAACCTGCCAGTCTCGTGTGCTCCTACTGTCTGATGGCTGGAAGGTACTTAGGCCAGAATTTTGAGTTGGCTCTGCCAGAACACTCCAGTAGCCTGAATCCTATGCACACATGCATGCTCAGTTGCTGAGTTGTGGCCAACTCATTGCTACACTATGGACTGTAGCCTGCCAGATTCTTCTGTCCATGGGATTCTCTAGGCAAGAATACCAGAGTAGGTTGCTATGCTTTCCTCTAGGGGATCTTCCCGACCCAGGAATCAAACCCATGTCTCCTGCGTCGCCTGCATTGCAGGCATGTTCTTTACCACTGAGCCCAAATTTTGTAACCCTATGCAAATTACTCACCACTGTAGGACTTCCAGGGGCCATTTCTCTGCATCACCATCGTTGGTGCTGGGGAAAGGGACCTGTTTACCAGATCTAAAGCGAACATTGATTGTCAGCAAGCCTCTTAGAAATGGAGGATGTCAGTTATCGGGGTGGGGTAGGGTGGATGTGATCCGCAGATTATAGGAGGGAGAGAGCTTTGTTTCTTCCAATCCTTTGCTGTATTGGTTTCAACCTAGCTCCCACCCTGTTGTCATCACCCCTTTCCCAGATTTCCCCAGGACTAGGCACCAGGGTGGCAAGTGCAGGTCCCTAGAAAAGTCAGTATTTGGTTTGCGTCTTGGAGAGTAGGTATTTCAGTGGCAAAAATGTGCAGAAAATGTGTTACCACCAACTCAGGTGATAAGGTCAGGCACTCCACCTTGGGGACAGGATTTCCTGGCATCTCTCAGCCTCTAATAGGATCACAGCTTTACTGCATGCCTGCGTACATGCTCAGTTGTTCAGTCATATCTGACTCTTTGTGACCCCACAGACTGTAGCCCACCAGGCTCCTCTGTCCATGGAATTTTCCAGGCAAGAATACTGAAATGGGTTGCCATTTCCTACTCTTTGGGATCTTACCAATCCAGGGATTGAACCCACATCTCCTGCATTGACACTTTACCACTTAGCCACCAGGGAAGTCTAAGAGCTTTACTGATGCCAATACTAGAAGTGATCTCAATACTAGAGATCATCAATACTAGAAGTGATCTCAGAAGTTCCTTAGGCTGTGCTTATAGACTACGGGCAGCAACTTATGCATGGGTTTGAAAATCAGTGAAACGGTTTTCCACTGTCTCTTTTGAAGTGAAATAGAAGAAAGTAAACTAGTAAGCAATGCATCTCCTGCCATGAGAAGTATTCTTCAGTGAAACTTTCATCTCAATTATTTGCAGGCAGCTAGGAAGCGGGGTAAGAGCCTTGGGCAGCGCTGCTCTGGCTCACCAGTTTTTATACTGTGATCCTGGAAAACTTGGGATTCCTTGGACGGGTCCCAGAAGCAACTCAAGGGGTTTATGGAGGGCCAGCTGGAAAGAAACCCTGCTTACAAATATTCCAGATGTCACGGTGCAAAAATCCCTTTAAAGAGATTGTGCAACTTTAAATAAAGAAAACTGCTGCTGGTCAAGCTGCCTCGATTCTTAGAAGAAACCGAGGCCAGAAAACAGAGCGGCCTTCGCGGGGCAGGTGGGCTCTGAGGCTCACTTGACAAGGGTCTCCGGATGAGGTGCGAAAAAGTCAGTAAAGTCAGAGCTCCTGGCTGAAGACAGGTTGGCCCTGCAGCCTGAGTCTCCTCTGAGCCACACTGGTATGTTCACTAGGAACTCACGTTTATCATAAAGCCTGTAACTGTCCAGCCAACGGTCTAGCTTAAATTGTCACAGTGCACAAAACAGGCACCTGTTCAATGCCAGCATTTAAAATACATCACAGGGTTGGTTAGATAGCATTACCAGTCATGAATTTGGATAAACTCTGGGAGATAGTGAAGACAGGGAAGCCTGGTGTGCTGCAGTCTGTGGGATTGCAAAGAGTCAGAAGACACAACTTAGTGACTAAACAACAAGGGTTCATTAAGCCTTTTGGCATTTCTTTTTTTGATGTCCCCAGAGCTTCCCTAATGGGAACATCCTATAGGCAGTGGGCTCAAGGTCCCCCAGAAAATCTTGGCAGAACCAGGATGAGAATTCACTGGGTGAGTGAGGTCCTTTTAAAGACTGTGATCCTTTTTAAAGGCGTGGGTCAACAGTGGCCTGCTGTGGGGTCAGGAACACTGACTGTAGCAGTCCTGGGAGGCGTGGCATGCTGGCATAAGTCCTTTTGGAGGAGTTTGCCATTACCCCACTCCAGTATTCTTTCCTGGGAAATCCCATCAACAGAGGTGCCTGGTGGCCATTGTCCATGGGGTCACAGAAGAGGACACAACTTAGCAACTAAACAACTTATGTGATGTATTGTTCTGGATGTCTCCAGAAGGTTCTACTGTTTCTTCTCTTCAAGACCTAGAACCACATGGCTCTAATGCTTGGTGGATTTTATGGCTTTGCCACTTTTTCTTTTTCACAGCTGGTCTAGAAGAGACAGTTTACTTACCTTACTCTTGGTCCACATTTCCCCATGCACAGCCGGGCTTGTGATGGTTAGAGTGTGGGCATGTTTTCTTGAAACTTGGGAATGGGGGAATATGATAAAAAAACAAAACACTCACACCTCAACTCCAAATATTCAGCTTCATTAGCTGCAGTGTGCTGGGTAAAGATAGGTATGGGAGTTGTCCTTGGGTAATTGTTTTCAAACACTGACAGATGCAAATTCTACTGTGGAGGGTGGGGAGGAAGTTATCTTTGGCTGCCACAGGCTGTCATGTAAATAAATGTACTGTTAGTACTGGGTCTTGTCAAAGCTATGGTTTTTCCAGCAGTCATGTATGGATGTGAGAATTGGACCATAAAGAAAGCTGAGCGCTGAAGAATTGATGCTTTAGAACTGTGGTGTTGGAGAAGACTCTTGAGAGTCCCTGGGACTGCAAGAAGGTCCAACCAGTCCATCCAACAGGAAATCAATCCTAAATATTCACTGGAAGGACTGATGCTGAAACTTAAACTCCAATACTTTGGCCACCTGATGTGAGGAACTGACTCATTTGAAAAGAACTGACTCATTTCCTTGATGCAGGGAAAGATTGAAGACGAGAGGAGAAGGAGACAACAGAGGATGAGTTGGTTGGATGGCATCACCAACTCAATAGACATGAGTTTGAGGAAATTCCAGGAGTTGGTGATGGACAGGGAGGCCTGGCGTGCTGCAGTCCATGGGGTCGAAAAGAGTCGGACACGACTGAGCAACTAAACAGAACTGAACTAAGTACTGTGTCCTGATCACAGAGCTGGTGGCAAACCGAAAAGGCCAGTTCTGCCCCCATAGGTAGGCCAGTCTTCCCAGGAGTCACCGTTACAATACAGCTGACCAGAGATGAGGAAACCCAAGAGCTTGAAGGAGGCGGTTTAACCCAAACTTGGAGAGTCGAGGAAGGATTTTCAGAAAGGGCCAAGTCTAAGCTGAAGCCTAGAGGGGGAACAGAAGGTCAGTGGCTGTGCCTGGCGGAGGCACAGCCTGTGCAAAGGCTCAGTGGCATAAAGCAGTTTAATTCACACGAGCTGGCACTAAATTCACATCTAGTGAATGGGGAGGGGTGGGGAAAACTACCTGATTTCTTTCATTCAACCAGTATCCGCTGAGTTCTCTCTACAGGCCACGTGTTCAGGATTTTGAGGTGAAGTGTTCCATAAGTGAGACTCACTCCCTGCTCTCCTGGAGCTTACACTTTATTGGGTGGGGGTGGGGGAGGGGTCAGTAAGTTAGGAAACAGACAAATGAAATAAACCAATAATCACATCAGGCAGGAAACTAAAATCTTTGCCACTTCGCTACTGTCTGGTCTTCCTTGTTGGCTCAGATGGTAAAGAATCCATCTGCAATGCAGGGGACCTGGTTTCAATCCCTGGGTTGGGAAGATCCCCTGGAGAAGGAAATGGCTACCCACTCCAGTATTTTTGCCTGGAGAATCCCATGGACAGAGGAGCCTGGTGGGCTACTGTCCATAGGGTCCTAGACAGTGAGACGAGACTGAGCGACTAACGCTTTCACTTTCACTTTACCGTCTGCAAGATCAAGTCTGGGCTAGGCCCCTTTGCTGTCAAAGCTCTGAAGCCTCTACAGCCCCAGTGCTTTGGTCAGAAGGAACCAGGAACCACTCCCTAACTCACTTTCCTCCTCCACCGCTGCCCATAGCCCAGACTTCGGTGGCTTTTTTGTCTGAACTGCTCTCTGTCCCAGTCAAAGCTAAAAGAAAAACTAGGGGGTGGGGGGCATTGTACATAACCCAAGTGCGCATTTCAAAACGAAGAAATTCACGTTCCTACTGACTAAATGACAGACTTTATTTGGGTCTCACCAGTGTCCCCACTGTCACATTTCTGCATCGGGATCTCGTCCATGATACCACCTTGTACTCAGTTCTCACATCCCCTTCATCTCTACTGATCTGTGACCGTTTCTCAGTCTTCCCTTAAATTTCATGACCTTAAAAGCTTTGAGGAGTGCTGATCAGTGCTTTGTAGGATGTCCCTCACCTTGGATTTGTCTGATACCTTTTTGTGATTAGACTGGGGTTTGAGGTTTGCAGAAAGATTCCTGCAGAGGTGAAGTGTTCTCATGACATCATGTCAGGATTTCCACTGTATCAGCATGACTTTGGGGAAATGTTAACCATGATCATTTGGTCAAAGTGATGCATATAAGATTTCTCCACTATAAAGTTACTCAGGCCCCTTTTAGGAAAAGGCTTTTAAAGCATTGTAGTGAAAGATCAAATTTATAAAGGAATTCTAGAAAGTGATTGATAGATTTGTCTCCTAAAATTAAAAAACTTTGACACAGCAAATGTTAAACTGCAGCAATATTTGCAACACAACCAGACAAGAGGCTGTTTTCTGGACACAGACAGGATCTTTTCTACTCAGAAAGACAAGACTAAGGGCTTCCCTGGTGGCTCAGTGGTAAAGCATCCACCTGAAATGCAGGAGATGTAGGTTCGATCCCTGGGTCAGAAAGATCCCCGGGAGTAGCAAATGGCAACCCACTCTAGTATTCTTGCCTGGAAAATTCCATGGACATAGGAGCCTGATGGGCCACCAGCCAATAGGGCTCAGGGAGTTGGACACAACTGAGTGGCTGAGCACATCCCACATAAGGAAAAGAAGGCCCTACTCAAGAAATGGAATAAATAATTGCCATTGGCCCATAGGCACATAGGAGAAAAAAAGAAGAGGAAAAAGAAAAAAACACATTCAACCTCATCATACTAAGAAAAGGCTGGGACCTCCCTGGTGGCCCAGTGATTAAGAATCTACCTTCCAATGCAGGGGATGCAGGTTCAATCCCTGGTTGGGAAACTAAAATCTCATATGCCACAGGGCAACTAAGCCTGTGAGCCACAACTAGAGAAGCCCACTCACTGCAGCAAAGACCCAGCACAGCCAAAATTTTTTTTGAAAAAGAAAGAAAATTGCTAACTAAAACAATGCCATCTTTCACATGTGAAATTTTTACATGTTTTTAAAATTAAACAATTTTAAACTAAAAAGGGAATGCTAATATGGGGAGGCGGTGCTTTCAGGAGCTGGTGAGGGAATATAAATTGAAGGACATTCTGAAAATGCATATCAAAGCTTGAAGATACATAGCAGTTTCAATACCAGGAATTTATCTAGAGGAAACATGATTGTATAAGAAGTTAGTTTCAACAGTTTTTTTTTTTTTTTAATAATAACAATAAAATTAGAAACCAACTGTATGTCTGGAAGTAGAGAATTGGTTAAATAAATTAGGGGTCTGCCATGTACTGGAATAGTCCTCAACCACTAAAAATTACAGTTTAGATGAATACTGAGGATATGCAAAAATTGTTCATTATATATCAAAAAATTTTCAAGGTCACAAAAGCATATTGCATTAAGATCTCATTTTTGTAAAAGAAGTAAGTCTATTTGCAAATAACTCAAAGTCCAGCACCATCATAGATAGTATCAGTAGTTAACAGAATAACATCCATTACTCAATGGATGATTTTAATTTTCTTTGTGCTAATCTAGATCTATTCATTTTTGTTTAATAAACAAGCAGTGTTTTATGACAAGAGAAAATATTTTACTTTTACAAGCCTTATAGGGTTTTTGCAGATCCTCTGAGGGTTACTCCTAGGTAAAGTGCTTTGTGAGCCATAGAAAGTGAAAGTGAAAGTCACTCAGTGATATCTGACTCTTTGTGACCCAATGGACTCTACAGTCTGGAATTCTCCAGGCCAGAATACTGGAGTGGGTAGCCTTTCCCTTCTCCAGGGGATCTTCCCAACCCAGGGATTGAACCTAGGTCTCCAACATTGTAGGCAGGTTCTTTACCAGCTGAGCCACAAGGGGGATTTGCAAATATTAGCCATATTCCAGGTGATTCTTTTCCCATTTTTAACTTTGAACGTCTGAGTTTCCTTTCCTAGGCCTCAGTTCAGCCACTCAGTTGTGTCCAACTCTTTGCACTCCCATGGACTGCATCATGCCAGGCTTCCCTGTCTGTCACTAACTCCTAGAGCTTGCTCAAACTCATGTCCATCAAGTTGGTAATGCCATCCACCCATCTTCTCTGCCTTCAATCTTTCCCAGCACCAGGGTCTTTTCCAGTGAGTCAGTTCTCAACATCAGGTGGCCAAAGTATTGAAGTTTCAGCTTCAGCATTAATCCTTCCAGTGAATATTAAGGACTGATTTCCTTTAGGATTTACTGGTTTGATTTCCTTGCGGTCCAAGGGACTCTCAAGAGTCTTCTCCAACACCACAGTTCAAAAGCATCAATTCTTCAGCACTCAGCTTTCTTTATAGTCCAACTCTCACATCCATACATGACTAAAGTCTCTCACTGTTTCCATTCTTTCCCCATCTACTTGCCATGAAGTGATAGGACCAGATGCCATGATCTTAGTTTTTTGAATGTTAAGTTTTAAGCCAGCTTTTTCACTCTCCTCTTTCACTTTCATCAATAGCCTCTTTAGTTCTTCTTCACTTTCTGCCGTAAGTGTGGTGTCATCTGCATATCTGAGGTTATTAATATTTCTCCCGGCAATCTTGATTCCAGCTTGTGCTTCATCCAGCCTGGCATTTTGCGTGATGTACTCTGCATATAAGTTAAATAAGCTGGGTGACAATATACAGCCTTGATGTACTCCTTTCCTGATTTGGAACCAGTCTGTTGTTCCATGTCCAGTTGTACTTGTTGCTTCTTGACCTGCATACAGATTTCTCAAGAGGCAGGTAAAGTGGTCTGGTATGCCCATCTCTTGAAGAATTTTCCACAGTTTGTTGTGATCCACACAGTCAAAGGCTTTGGTGTAGTCAATAATGCAGAAATAGATGTTTTTCTGGAACTCTCTTGCTTTTTCAGTGATCCAGCGGATGTTGGCAATTTGTTCTCTGGTTCCTCTGCCTTTTCTAAATCCAGCTGGAACATCTGGCAGTTCATGGTTCACGTACTGTTGAAGCCTGGGTTGGAGAATTTTGAGCATTACTCGCTAGCATGCGAGATGAGTGCAATTGTGTGGGAGGCTTAGGAAGCTGAGATAGGAGTTAGGTGGGAACCACAGCAGCTCACTCATCTGTGAGTATGAAAGCTGCTGTCTGTGTTCCCCCCAAATTCACATGTTGAAGCCTTAACCCTCAATGTGATGGTATTAGAAAACAGGGCTCATGGGAGATGATTAGGTTTTGATTAGGCCGTGAGTGAGACTGTCCTCCTGGGATTAGTGCCCTTACATGAAGAGAAAGAGAGAGATCTCCTGGAAAGGCCGTATGAGGACACAATGAGAAGGCTGCCATCCACAAGCCAGGAAGTGAGTCCTCAGCGGACATCAGATCTGCTGACACCTAATGAAATATTAATAGCACCCTCCTCTGCAATGTGGAACATTAATGACCTGGGTTGAATACCCAGTAGAAACAATTTGCCATCTCTCCTTGACTGATACTTTGCTTTTTCCCCCAACTGATGTGGATTCAACTCTGCCAGGAAGTAAGTTGACTTTTCCCTCCCCCTTCCCTGTGTCACAGAAGAGGAAGTAACAATGGCTTATATATATAGTTCCTAACTTAAATAACTTTTTACTAACTTTTTAATTAGCAGTTAATTAGAAAACACTTTTACACATGATTTTAAAAATCAAACAGTGTAGAACCATAGCCAGTGAAAAAATGTAAATCTCCCTCTCATCCCAGACCCCTGATCGCTTTTCCCAAAAAGAACCATGGTTCATACTTTCTTATATATGGTTCCAGAAATTTTCTATGCATATAATGATGCTTGTAAAGGCAGTTTTGGGATATTCTCCTGGAAATCAAACATTAATTATAGTTGTCTGGATCATTTTGAAATTGTTGGGTAATGTCAGACTTGTAATAACTCATATCATGATCCTCAGAAGAGGGTTAAGGACCCACTAACCACCTGAAATTTGCTGTCAGACCTTCCATCTCTGCATTTTTTGTGGAAGGTCAGTAGCTTCCATAAGATTTTTTAAAGGGGTCTGTGTACCAAAATAGTGGGGTGGGGAGAAGCATGGCCAGTGGTATAAGAGAAACAACCTTTTACAGATAAACAGAAGATACTGGGGGATACAAGTTCTGAATTTATGGATCATTGGTGATTAACTTTGTGATTGGAAGCTGATGGAGCCATAGGTTGAACAGGGAAGTGTGCCTGGCTGAGCCACCGGGGATGAAATTCGAGGAGTTCTTCAGCCCTGGGTGTTACTGCTAACTCATCGCATGTGGGGAAGTTAATGTCTGAGGCTTTAGAACACTTCTATGATCTTGTTCAGTTACTCAGAACTGGAATGAAGTTGTCCAGTTACTGGGAAATTCTCATGGACAGGAGCAAGACAAAGTGCTTCCTAACAGAGAGTTTCAGGCTGAAAAATAATTCAAAATGAGTTTAGGGAAATTCCTGGGAGGCAGAGCCATATCCAGTGGGTCATAAAAGTCCCAAATGTTTGGGGAAATATCCTTCATGGGGTCAATATCCTTGATGGAGTTGCGGGGGTGGGGGATGGTAGGGAGGGTAACCAAGTTTTACATCACCCCCATTTTGGGTTGGCAGGCTGACTGGCCAGGTCTGACCTAACAAGGTATTTCTAATATTAGTTTAAATGTTTGTATGGCACCCCACTCCAGGACTCCTGCCTGGAAAATCCCCTGGAAGGCTGCAGTCCATGGGGTCGCTGAGGGTTGGACACGACTGAGCGACTTTACTTTCACTTTTCACTTTCNTGTTTAAGATATGGAGAAGGCAATGGCAACCACTCCAGTACTCTTTCCTGAAAAACCCCATAGACAGAGGAGCCTGGTAGGCTGCAGTCCATGGGGTCGCTAAGAGTCGGACACGACTCAGTGACTTCACTTTCATTTTTCACTTTCATGCATTGGAGAAGGAAATGGCAACCCACTCCAGTGTTCTTGCCTGGAAAATCCCAATGACAGGAGAGCCTGGTGGGCTTCCGTCTATAGGGTTGCACAGAGTCAGACACGACTAAAGCAACTTAGTATGTTTAAGATAAGGGAACTGAGCTACTCAGTGTAGTACTACTCAGAATTATATTTTAATACCTTACTTTCTTATTTCTAAATGTTGGGTTGACCCAAAAATTCATTTGGTTTTTTCTGTACTCTGTTAGAGACAAGTCTGAAATAACTTTTTGGTCAGCCGAATACAAACGTTTTCTGTTTTCTTTTTACACTCTGGGCCAGTAATATTTACCAAATAGTTACTGATTGATCTGTGTTTGCACACCATAATTTTTGCCTAAGCTAGTATATATTAGAATCACATTGAAAGGCTTGTAAAATCAGTTTGTTAGGCCAGGCCCTATTCCCCAAATATCTGATTCTATAGGTTTGGGGTAGAGTCTGACAATTTTGCTTTTAAACAAGTTCCCAGGTGATGCTGAAGCTGCTGAATCAGGGGTTAGTCTCTGAGAACAACTACCTTAGGCTTTTAGCTGATAAATATAGCAACTTACATAAAAAACATAATACTGCTGTTCTAGATATCTATTTTCCTCTTTTTTTAAAAAATTTAGTATACTTTTGATAACATCAGAAGGAAAAATACAACATATTTGCTTTGTGTTATTTGGTTTTAGATTACCTGATTCATCAATATAAAACATAATATATATTTTTTTCCTTTTGTAAATCACTAGATCCATGGATTTACACATATTGCTTTTGTAGTCCTGATAATTAAGGTGNTCACGTTTCACCAGCCTAAGAGTCTTAGTAGGTCAGGACCTAATGTGTTGGGTGGGCGACTTAAGATCCACCAAGTCATTCAGGGCTGCCTGGGACTCCCCATCTTGCTGGCTTGCTCCTTGACAGTCTCAGCTGAAATGTCCCTATTTCTGAGAGATCTTACTATATCACCTTGCCTGAAGCACCATGTTCCCCCTTTACTGAGTGACTGAACTGAACTCAACTGAACAACAAAATACAGAAGGTAGGGGTGAAAATGACTTCCTCAAGACATGTGTGAGTGGCCAGTTGCAGTTGGCTGAGACCAGTGCCTCCCATCAATGGCTCAGAGGAAAGCTGCTTCCTGCTGGCTGTAGGGGAAGGGAATCAGCTGGATGTGGGAAAGAGGCGTGGCCTTCCTGGTTAGCTGGAGGGAGGGAAGGAAGCCAAGGCCCAGAGTCTCTGTGTGCAGAGGCTGGGAGACAGACCCACGTGACGTGAAGGCTGACATCAGGACTGTTTCCCTTGGATGTGTCCCTGACGTTGCACTGATCTTGATCCTGCTAGAGAACAGGTTTTTAATCTATGCTAGTACCACGCGTGCCTTGTACAGAGCCCCGCACCCAAGGCTCCTTCATTCAGGAGCACCTGGAGTAAGGTTGAGTAAGCATGGGGCAGTCCACACCCTCCCAGGAGTTTGGACTTTGTCCTGTAGGCTATGAGGGACTCCTTTGATGTTTTGACCGACACAATGGCTGGAGGGCTGTCTGAGAAAGCCTTAGAGAAGCAGATTTTTAGTAAGTCTCAAAATCAACCAGTCCTGAGAAATACTAGAGGAAGGTGCGTGGGGCAAGAAGAATCACTGCAAAGAGATGCTTTGAGAAAAAAAAAAAACAAATTCGGGAATCCAGGGAATGTGAAAGTGGGCCTTGAGAGTGTCAGGCCAGAGATAAGGTGGCAGGGAGTGGTGGGGATCGTGGCAACGCACAAGCCAGGCCCCTTGCCTAGGAGACAGCTGCAACTCAGCACCAGCTGCCTGTTACATGTGAGAATCAGGCCCAGGGTTGCCAGGTTTTCAAGTTTTATGTATGAGATCACCATGTTCTCAATATTGGCAGCTACTCTATAATATATAAAATAAATAAAACTTCACGGGCCAAATAAGACACATCGGTGGGCCAGATATAGCCCCACCCCCACCCCCCAGGTGACCAGTTTGAGACCTGGGTATGTGTGTGGGTTGGGAATGGGGTGAGGAGGGGAGAGAAGGCTCGAGGACACTGAAATTTCCAGCCCAAGTCACTGGAGAAGCGTGGCCTTTCACACTGTAATTAGGAAGTCTAGAGGTGAAGTCCATGGGGAAGGACTGAAACAGGAGGGAAGCAGGCAGGATACAACCTTTGAAAGAATGATATAGGCCGAGGATGCAGCATAAACTGATTAGAGTTGAATGGGTCCATGATGGCAGACAAGTCAACTCCTCAGGATACGCTCACCGTAACACATCAGCAAGCTAAATGACATACCCAGAGGCGCCATGACAGTTCTAAGACCAACCATCAAAGACCAAAAAGTGAACAGTGCCCAGTTCCTGGAAATCTCTGCCCCTTCCCCAAAATAGTTGGAATAATCCTCCCATTCATTAGCTTGTGAAATTACCCAGCCCATAGAATCTAACTTCACCACATTTTGCAGCTGCATTCACTCTCTGGGACAGCCCTCACTCTTGTCTGTGAAGTGTATTTCTCTCCATGAAAAGGCAAAAAGATATGACACTGGAAGATGAGCCCCCCAGGTTGGTAGGTGTCCAATGTGCTACTGGGGAAGAGCAGAGAAATTCCAGAAGGAGTGAAGAGGCTGAGCCAAAGCAGAAATGATGCCCAGTTGAGGATGTGTCTGGTGGTAAAACAAAGTCCAATGCTGTAAAGAACAGTATTGCATAGGAATCTGGAATGTTAGGTCCATGAATCAAGGTAAATTGGATGTGGTCAAACAGGAGATGGCTAAGTGAACATTGACATCTTAAGAATCAGTGAACTGAAATGGACAGGAATGGGCAAATTTAATCCAGATGACCATGATACCTACTATTGTGAGCAAGAATCTCTTAGAAGGAATGGAGTAGCCTTCATAGTCTACAAAAGAGTCGAAAATGGAATACTTGGGTGCAGTCTCAAAAACAATAGAATGATCTCATTTGTTTCCAGGGCAAACCATTCAACATCATGGTAATCCAAGTCTGTGCCACAAGAAGCTGAAATTGAGCAGTTCTATGAAGACCTACAAGACCCTCTAGAACTAACATCAGATAAAGATGTCCTTTTCATCACAGAGGACTAGAAAGCAAAAGTAGGAAGTCAAGAGATACCTGGAGTAACAGGCAAATTTGACCTTAGAGAAGAAAATGAAGCAAAGCGAAGGCTAACAGAGTTCTGCCAGAGAATGCACTGGTCATAGCAAACACCCTTTTCCAACAACACGAGAGACGATTCTGTATGTGGACATCACCAGATGGTCAATATTGATATCAGATTGATTATATTCTCTGCAACCAAAGATGGAGAAGCTCTGTGTAGTCAGGAAAAGCGACCAGGAACTGACTGTGGCTCAAATCATGAAAACCTTATTGCAAAATTCAGACTTAAAGTGTAGAAAATGGGCTTCCCTGGTAGCTCAGCTGGTTAAGAATCCAGCTGCATTGCAGGCCCAGTTCAGTTCCTGGGTCAGGAAGATCCCCTGGAGAAGGGATAGGCTACCCAGTCCAGTATTCTTGGGCTTCCCCGGTGGCTCAGATGGTAAAGAGTTCACCTGCAATGCGGGAAACCTGGGTTCAGTCCCAGGGTCAGGAAGATCCCTGTAGGGGGGCAAGGCAACCCACTCCAGTATTCTTGCCTAGAAAATCGCCATGGACAGAGGAGCCTGGCAGGCTATAGTCCCTGGTGTCGCAAAGAGTCAGACACGACTGAGTGACTAAGTACAGCACAGAGAAAACAACTTGGCCCTTCAGGTATGACCTAAATCAAGTCCTTTATGATTATACAGTGGAAGCAACAAATAGATTCAAGGGATTAGATCTGATAGAGTGCTTGAAGAACTATGAGAGGTTTGTAACGTTATACAGGAGATGCTGATGAAAACTATCCCCAAGAAAAAGAAATGCAAGGCAAAACTGTTGTCTGAGGAGGTCTTACAAATAGCTGGGAAGAGAAGAGAAGTGAAAAGCAGAGGAAAAAGGGAAAAATATACCCAACCGAATGCGGAATTCCAGAGAATAGCTAGGAGAAATAAGAAAGCCTTCTTAAGTGAACAATGCAGAGAAATAGAGGAAAACAACAGAATGGGAAAGACTAGAGATCTCTTCAAGAAAATTAGAGATACCAAGGGAACATTTCATGCAAAGATGGCACAATAAAGGACAGAAACAATAAGGATCTAACAGAAGCAGAAGAGATTAAGAAGATGTGGCAAGAATACACAGAAGAACTGTACAAAAAAGGTCTTAATGACCCAGATAACCATGATATTGTGGTCAAGGCCAGTCTTATTCCAATCCCAAAGAAGGACAATGCCAAAGAATGTTCAAACTACTGTGCAATTGCACTCATTCCACATGCTAGCAAAGTAATGCTCAAAATCCTCCAAGCTAGGCTTCAACAGTATGTGAATCAAGAANTGATATTGTGGTCAAGGCCAGTCTTATTCCAATCCCAAAGAAGGACAATGCCAAAGAATGTTCAAACTACTGTGCAATTGCACTCATTCCACATGCTAGCAAAGTAATGCTCAAAATCCTCCAAGCTAGGCTTCAACAGTATGTGAATCAAGAACTTCCAGATGTTCAAGCTGGTAAGAACCAGAGATCAAACTGCCAACATCTGTTAGATCATAGGAAAAACAAAAGAATTCCAGAAAAACTTCTGCTTCTTTGACTACACTAGAGCCTTTGTGTGGGTCACAACCAAGTGTGGAAAATTCTTAAAGAGATGGGAATACCAGACCACCTGACCTGCCTCCTAAGAAATTGTATGCAGGTCAAGAAGCAACTGTTAGAACTGGACATGGAAAAATGAACTGGTTCAAAAACTGAGAAAGGAATAAGTCAAGGTTATGTATTGTCACTTTGCTTATTTAACTTACATGCAGAGTACATCATAAGAAATGCTGGGTGAATCACAACCTGGAATCAAGATTGCTGGGAGAAATATCAGTAACGTCAGATATGCAGATGATACCACTCTAATGACAGAAAGTGAAGAGGAACTAAAGAGCCCATTGATGAAGGTGAAAGAGGAGAGTGAAAAAGCTGGTTTAAAACTCAACATTCAGAAAGCTAAGATCATGGCATTTGGTCCCATCACTTCATGGCAAATAGATGAGAAACCAATGGAAACAATGACAGACTTTATTTTCTTGAGCTCCAAATATACTGCGATGGTAACTGCTGCCGTGAAATTAGAAGACATTTGCTCCTTGGAAGAAAAGCTATGATAAACCTAGACAGCATATTAAAAAGCAGAGACATCACTTTGCCTACAAAGGTCCATATAGTCAAAGCTATGGTTTTTCCAGTAGTCATGTATGGATATGAAATTTGGACCATAAAGAAGGCTGAGTACCTCAGAATTGATACTTTGGAACTGTACTGCTGGAGAAGACTCTTGAGAGACCTTTGTACTGCAGGGAGATCAAATTGGTCAATCCTAAAGGAAATCAACCCTAGATATTCATTGGAAGGACTGATGCTAAAGCTCCAATACTTTGGCTACCTGATGCAAAGGACCAACTTATTGGAAAAGACCCTGATGCTGGAAAAGATTGAAGGCAGGAGGTGAAGGAAATGACAGAGGATGAGATGATTGGATGACATCATAGATTCAATGGACATGAGTTTGAGCAAACTTCNCTGTTCCTATTATTATCCTTACTCTGTCTCTCAATTCACTCAATACCCTTTTTTTTTTGTTATCCTATCAGCTCTCTCTGGCTCAGGCAGCCCTCCCCTCTCCTCTGCCTTCATGATTCATTTGCACAGGGCTCTTCATTTTTTCCTGAGTGCACAGTCTACAAGAACCTGTCCTAAAAGAACAGGAACCTGACACTCTTTGACCTTAGGGGAGATGGCCTGAAACTCCCAGGAGGGGCACGGGCAGCGGCAGAGGTTGCTCAGAGCCTTTCTTCCAGCCCCCGCCCCCTCCCCACAGCAGGGGACTGGAGCTCGGTGACAAAAGTGATTGTGCGCTGAAACTTGGCAGAAAGGGCCTCACTGAATTCTTCCTTTGTGACGGAAATGTAGCACAGCCTGGTCCCTGCGAATGGAGCCGGGGATCCCTTTCCCAATTATGCCTCTTGGCAGAGAGAGGTTGGGGCGCAAGGAGAATGGTCAAGGAGCCTCTTTGTCACGGGGGCTGGTTATGCTGCCAGACACCTCTGACTGCTGAGATCTCCTCCCCCTAAAGCCAGCCGGGCGGGCTGGACACTTCTGGAACTGTGCCTTCCGGGGCCAGAGAGCAGAGCTCAGAGGCCACATGAGGGTCTAGATCACAGCCTAGGTTTCTAAATTGTGTTCCAGAGAACTGCTGGGATTCAGCGGGAGAGGGGCAAGGGAAGGCTTGCCATCGACACCTGGGACCCTGTGCTCTTTCAGCCAGAGCAGTGCTGTTTCCTGTTGTACGATTTTATTTAAACTGTTACCTTTATACTGTCTCTAGGGCTTCCCTGGTGGCTCAGCTGGTAGAGAATGCAGCAGACCTCTTGCGATCAGGAGACCGGGGTTCAATCCCTAGGTCAAGAAGATTCCCTGGAGAAGGAAATGACAACCCACTCCAGTATTCTTGCCTAGGAAGATCCCATGGATGCAGGAGTCTGGCAGGTCCATGGGTTCACAAGAGTCAGAAACGACTTAGCAACTACACCACCACCACATACTGTCTCTTTGTCTATATACTGAAAAGTGAACGTGAAAGTCGCTCAGTCATGTCCGGCTCTTTGCAATCCCGTGGACTATACAGTCCATGGAATTCTCCAGGCCAGAACACTGGAGTTGGTAGCCTTTTCCTTCTCCAGGGGATCTTCCCAAATCGGGGATCAAACTCAGGTCTCCCACACTGCAGGCAGATCCTTTACCAGCTGAGCCACCAGGGAAGCCCACATCTGTAAAGAAAGAGATTCTAAGTGTGGGCTGGTGATAAGTATCCACCCCCCTCCGCCACTTGGGTCTCAGCCAGGTGAGCACTCAGATGTCAGAGCCATGGTGGGGCTCAGCCCTCTCTTCCCCTCAACTCTCCAGGGAAATCCCTTGATCTGGCTGTAGTTAGTTGGCCAAGGATGTGTGTGGGAATAAAGACAGCAGATGCCCAGGTTGGAGGAGCAAGGCTCAGGGTGCCCCCCTACCTGCTAGGAAGACCAGGGACCAGCTGAAACCTCAAACCCCACCAGGAAATACTGACAGAGTCACCGTCTTGGGTCAGAATGGAAGTCACATTTAACCTGGGTGACTTTCCCATGTTGTTGGGAAATCATTTGCATAAGGACACAAGACTTGGATATCCTGAAAATTAGCTCTATCTAATCCTGTCCCCCTCGATGCCAACCTTGGACTAGGCATTTTCCCTAATGGATACAGGATATCAGTTAAACTTCTTAACTTGCTAGTCGTCATTCATTCATTCTACAATAGTTATTAAGCACCTGTTACAGTCTTGACACGAGGTGCTGAGCGCTGGGTATACAGAAATGAACGAAGCGAATGGGACTTTTCTGTCAAGGCGTTTACACTCCAGTGGGGAGACAAGGAGGCAATAGGAAAGCAAAGCAAGGCTGTTGTAGACTGAGGTAACATCATCCATCCATAGGAAGGAATGTCATAAGGACCAAAGCATGGGGCTTGAGAGTAGCTGGGTAAGGAAGAGGATATGATAGTGTGATCAAGGAAATCCTCGCTGAGGAGGTGGCATTTGAGCTAAGAGACAGAAGTGGTAAGGAAGTGGATAAACAAAAAAGACAGGTAGATGGGAGGGAGGTTCAAGAGGGAGGAGACATATGTATACCTGTGGCTGATTCATGTTGATGTATGGCAGACATATGTATACCTGTGGCTGATTCATGTTGATGTATGGCAGAAAGAAGCACAATATTATAAAACAAATATCTTGCAATTAAAAAAAAATTTTAATAGAATTTTTTTAAAGGGGTGGGGGAGGAAGTTTATAAAAGGAAAACTAGAAAAATTAATACATCATGCTCAAATCCAGAAAAAAAAATCATGTTCAAATCCAGGTAAAAAAAAAGGTGGAAGAGTTTCAGGTATTGGGAACAGTAACTGCAAAGGCCCTGCAGCAGAATGTGCTTAATGTGCCTAGAAACAGACAGGAAGCCCCCTGAGGGTTGGTGAGTCAAGAGATAAGATATGAGAGAGGCAAGAGCCCAGTCCAATCTGGTGGGATTTGAAGGCCACAGCAAAGGAGTTCAAATTTTATGCTAAGAATAATGGAAAGGAATCAATTCTTAGAATCTCCTGCTGTAAAATATTCCAGCCAATCAAAGGAGTATATATAGGTGTATATATATGTGATGTTTAATGGATAATTTAATGAACACCCAGGTACCCTTCACTATTCCTCCTCAACACCATTTCTCACTCCTCCAGGGAGATACCTGTTGTCCTCAATTTTAATTCATAATTTTGCCTTTCTTCCTAATAATCACAGAGATAAAGCAATACATTGCCTGGTTTTGAACTACATATAAATAGAACCATGCTACGTGTGTTCTTCTGCAATTTGCTTTCCTGTTCAACCTCACATGTTATCAGAATGGTCCATGCTGGTGCACGTACCTGTGGTTTATTCCTTTTCTCTGCTGCATCGTACTCCACTGGACCATAATTCCATAGTCAGCTATTGTCAGGGTTTATCTTTTCTCCTGGGACATGACAGTATTCGATTTTCTAATGTTGAATCAGCTATGCATTATTGGGATAAACCTTTTTGAAAAATGTGGTTGGATTCCATTTGCTGATATTTTGTTTAGGATTTTTGTTTCTGTACTGGCAGATCAGCTTGACCTGTCATTTTCCTTTCCTGCCTTGTTGCTTTTGGGGTCAAGATTGCACGTTCTCCATAGAGTGACCTGGGGAGTGTTTCTCCTTTTACTCTCCAGGGCACTTGTGTAAGACGGAGAAAACCATGGAAAGATTTCATCAGTGTGACTGCCATATCATCATCCTTTTGCAGCCCCACTCTTTGTTTCAGAGTCTTGGCTCCTTTTGATACAACTTTTCTCACATGTGCCTTCTCCCCCAAAAGCAAAGAAAACAGTGCCTCCCCCGTGAGTACCTTAGCTTGACATGCTCACAGCGTACTTAGAAAGCTGCTTTTCTGGTTTTTTTACAGGTGGGTCCTTAACACAAGATTTTAGCATGAAGAGTTGTCAGCTGCTTCCCCAGCTAGCCACAGGTAGGTGCCTCTCTAAACTGGTTCACAGCTTTCTTGAAAACCTAAACACAGGATCATTCGTTCATCTCTTAGGGCTGCCTCGAACCTGAGCTGTGACGGATCCAATTCCTGGGTCCCAACGTGAGTCTGGGCCAGCTGGGAGCCCAGGCTGCTTACCAAGGCTGCTCTGTTTTAAGGACGTCTTGGAAACTATGTGGCCCAAATCCTCAGAGCACAAAATTAGCTTCTTTCCATTATTTTTGAAAGGGAAAGAATACCATGCTAAATATAACATGGGTCAACAAGCCAGAAACAAGATAAATAGCCACCAGCTGCACGTTGGGGAGCTGGGTCTCCACGCCATCCCCCACCCCCCACTGGTGAACCTTCCAGATCTTGGTTTCCAGAGGGTGGGAGGAACCAGCAAATGATCGGTTGGATACAAAACCCTGCCACAAACCCAAAAAACAAATGCCTTCATTTTGTTTTCTTATTTGAAAAACAACACATTTCTGTGTTTTCCAGTTATTACCCTCCCAAGAAGAAAAAGAAAATAAAAACCATTCTGATCCCAACACCCAGAGAAAATAACTATAAACACTGTGGCTTGTATCAGTTGAGTGTTCTGAAGTTTAATGTAACACATTCAGTGGTGTCTCTCCCAAGCTTTTGTTCCCCGCTATCCTTCTTTCTTTTCAGATGTTCCTTTCGTAGTTCTCCCCACTCTGCCACTCCATAAAACTTTAATACCAGATAGGCTGAGTATCCATGTACCATGGAGGACCACAGACTTTTGTAACAACTAAGCTTATTTTACACCATCCCCAAGAGCCAATTTTCCCCCCTTGTAGGATGAGCACACCCCATGGAGAATGCAGGCTTTAAATAATATTAAATAACAAACCTTCCTGTAGGAACTCACTGTGTGCTGGTCACATACTGTTCTGGGTACTTTACATACATTTACTTGTTGACTTATCATAACTTTCCTATGAGGTTGAGTCCTGGAGAGCTTTTATCTGCATCTTAACAGTTATGGAAACTGAGGCACAGAGAAGTTAAGTCATTTGTCCAAGGTCACTCAGCTGGGAAGGTGCAGAGAGTCCCGGCAGCCTGGGTCTACAGCTAACACTTAACCACCAAGCTGTGTTGCCTTAAGACAACACATTCTAACTGTAAAAAAATTCAAACTACAGAAATAGAGTATGTAGGTCTTTTGTCTCTAAAAAAATACAGAAATAGAGTAAAAGTTACACTTCCTAGGCCCCCTTCATCCCCAGAAACAATCTTTGGCACGAGTTTGGAATGTGTCTCTCATTTGGGATTTTACATATATGTTTACATATATGAAAATATATTGCCTCTTTATTTTAACGTAAGTAAAATCATTCAGCCTTTTCCCCTATATATTTATATGAATAATACATGCCCATGTACAGAGCTTTATAAAAATTAGGATCACACTGAATATATTCTTATTTGATTTTAAAATGTATCATTAGCTGCTTTGAGACCATAATTCAGTAAGTGCATATTTTATTTAACCAGATCCAGACTACTGGCTGTTTAAGTAGTTTCTAGTTTCCCACTGCTATCAAGTTATGATGAATATCCTTGCCCTGTACATAATTCGTAGAAGTTGGAATGACAGAGCCTGAGGGTATAAATATTTTTGAAACTTTTGATCCCTAAATGCCAAAACTTGCCACCCAGAAAAACTGTATGAAATCGCCCATCCCAACACCCTCATCCACACTATTAGTGCCTGTTTTCAGCCATTGACAATGGGCCAAAAATGTGTTCATTCTGAGCTTTTTCATCTCTGCCCGTGTCCCTCATCGGGGGCCTGTTTTACTCATGTGACAGCACAAGGCAAAGCTTGAATTGAGAATGAATGAGAACAGGGAGCCAGTTAGGGTAACGCGGGCACATCACTGCTTTAATAAACAGGTTGCCAGCCCCACTGGTGAGAGGCCTGGCTGTCCAGCCCTGAGCAGGTGCTCAGTAAATAGTTTCTCCTTCTCTCCTGCTTCCAGCACAAGGCTCAGGCTGCATCTCTCTACCACTGAGCTCCCCCAGTTCTGACCTTTGTCTCCAATCCATTTGGCAGAACCGAGGCTTTGCTAGGGCTGTGAAACCCCTCACCCTTCCCTTCGCTGGCCATGAGTGATGTGAGAACCACACCACCTTGTGTATACAGTAGGCGATTAGCAGCTGGCCTCATTGTAAGTGTCTCCAACAGGATTCTTGTTCAGTGTTCTGCATGTACACATGTGCATGGTCATACACCGGCACAAGGGCATGTGTGTGCATGTATGTACACACTTGTGCCCACCCATATAGTATAGCACATTCAGGAGCCGACCCTAATATGTGAAGTGGGGCTTCTCTCTCACAAGATTCCCCATATGCCCTCCAGCCTGAGTTAGGACCCCTGGCTGCCTAGTGCCACAGTTCCTGTACTTTCTTCTCATTTTTTTTTTAATTTTTAAAAATGTTATTACTTTATTTTTGGCTGTGGGTCTTCATTTGGTTTAATTTTGTGGGTCTTTGTTGCTGTGGGGACTTTAGTTGCAGCGAGAGGGGGCTACTCTAGTTAACGCTTCTCACTGCAGTAGCTTCTCTTGCTGCAGAGCCAGGCTCTAGGGCACGTGGGCTCGGTAGTTGTGGCCCCCAGGCTGAGAGGACAGGCTCAGGACTTGTGGCCCATGGGTTTAGTTGCCCCGTGACATGTGGGATCTTCCTGGATCAGGGCTCGAACCCAGCATTGGCAGGCGGATTCTTGGCCCCTGAGCCACCAGGGAAGCCCTTTTTAATATTTTTTAATGTGATAAAAATCACATAGTGCATACTATTGTAACCATATTTAACTGTGCAGTTCAGTGGCACTAAGCACATTCACATTGTTGTGCAACTCTCACCGTCATCACCATCATCCGTCTCCCGAATTTTTCATCTTCCGAAACTGAAACCCTGTCCCCATTAAACACTAAGTCCCCATTCCCCCTCCCCACCTCCACTCCTTGGCCCCTGGCATCTACCAATGTACTTTCTGACTCTATAAATTTGACTATTGTAGGTACCTTATGTAAGTGGAGTCAGGTAGCGCTAGTGGTAAAGAATCTGCCTGCCAACGCAGAGATGTTAAGAGATGTGGGTTTGATTCCCTGGAGGAGGGCATGGCAACGCATTCCAGTTTTCTTGCCTGGAGAATCCCATGGACAGAAGAGCTTGGTGGGCTACAGTCCATGGGATCCCAAAGAGTCAGACACGACTGAAACAACCTAGCACCCAATGTAATTGGAATGCCTTCTTAAGATTAACTTATGTCCTAAAAACAGATTATGCCTTATTTTTTTCCTCTCTCTCTCCCTACTTTATTGTTATTCCCTGTGGACTATTCTCCTGCTGGCCTGAAACCTCCCCACTAATCCTTAATTTGTTCATCAGTATTTCTCTAGTACTGAACACTGCTTAGCAGGTACATGTGAAATATTTGTTGAGTGGGAGGGAAAAAAAGAAGGAATGGACTTCAAGCCGATAGAGGATGTTATCCCAATTATTTTTAGAGTATTTTTGAACAAAGTGGCCAGTTTCAGATGGAGCCCAGTGCTTGATGAGAAAATATCTCTGCAGCATCAGATTTCACGTGGCCTGGTTAGCCGTCTTTTTGCAAGGAGCGGAAAGAATGTGGAATGGCAAATAAGGCCTTGCCCATCTAAACGGCTGTAAAGTTTTACTGTTCTGCAAAGATTGCTGTGGCAGGGATAATGTATTGAGGAGTAATTAGCCAGGAGCCTCACTTGCTGGTCCTCCAGCCCCCTGAAAGTGTTCTAATCTCAAACCTTCAAGTCACTGGCTTATCAGACTCCTTCTCCCTGCCGGCAAATTGTTACAGACTCACAGCTGATTGATCCCATGAGCACAAGGTCTCGGAGCTGCTTCACGAGAGAGGATTTTTCATCCAGCTGGGCACAACAGCTAAGATGATGGATGTGCAGGTTTCTGTCCCTTTAAGAAAAGCAAAACTCAGAACTTCCTGGCAGTGCAGTGGTTAAGGCTCCCTGCTCCGCATACAAGGGGCACAGATTCCATTCCTTGGTTGGGGAACTAAGATCCCGCATGCCACACATGCCGTGCCAGCCAAAAATAAATGGAAAAGCACCCTTTAAGAGAGAAGAAAAAAAAAAAAGGTAAAACTCCATGTGGCTGAAAAGAAGCATGCCTTGCAGGACAGCTTCATCTGGCTATTTCATTCATTTGATTCAGCAGGCATTGAGGGAGGGAGGGTGCTGCTATGTTCCAGGAGCAGAGTGAAAAAGATGTGGTCACAGAAAGAAGGAGATTTGCTACAGAAGATCCTGGGGGCTTGCGGAAGACAGAGAAGGGCAGCTGAGCAGGGTTGATCAGAGAAGGGCAGAAATGCTGGAGGGAGTTTGCGAAGCGGGGTGAGGTGCAAGATGGGTGGGAGAGGCAGGGTCAGGTTGAGCCCGTCACGAGCAGGATTCCAAGGAGCCTGGATTTTGTGCTGCAGACAATGGGAAGCCACTGAGGGTGGTGAACACATCACAGTAGGCCCCTTCGACTGGGTCGCATCATGACTGATGCCGGTCAGCCAGGCAATATTGACATGGCTCAGGCAAGCCATGGTTCACTCGCCGTAGCTGGTGAGAGGGTGAGATTGTGCTGCACTTAACTAAATCCCACAAAATATCTGGATGACCTGCAGCTCTGATCTTTCTGGCCTCCCAAAGGGAAAGGTCCGGCTTCTCCTTTTCGGGTGGGGGAGGCAGATCACAGAAGGAGCAGGAGCACGTAAGACGTCTGGAATGCATCAGA